>JACEGR010000825.1:0-213884 GCA_014170235.1 Listronotus bonariensis
TATCAAAGTTAAAAGATTAGAATTGCTTCAGACTACAATTTATTCTTTATAATAATTTGCAGTAAATTTCTTACGGATAAAACTGCTAAATATTTACTTATTTTTTCTTTTAGGTCAAAAAGTCTTTTGTTAAATAGAAGACGTCTTTCCATTAAAAGATATTGTCTTAAATTATAATATTTTGTAGTTCCAAAACTGCGACCTTTGGGCTTTATGTTTATAAGTATATTAATCGCCAATTTTTGTTGTTGAATCATCCCTTAAACGTTTTTGGTAAAGTTACTAGTCCCCCTGTATAGGGACACACAGAAAATATCTACTTTTTTATTTTTTTAATATATGATAATATGATGTGCACGACAACTGATATCACGGACAACTTTGAATATATAGCCACGAAAGCAATCCGTCGTATCTCTCACGCATCGCACAGTGGGAAATATTAAAGACAATTCGGGCTACAGGTCAATTTTAATCAAGATGTGGTTATGTTATTCTTACTAACTAAACGACTGGTAAATGAAACCACCAGGACAGAGTCAAGAGAAAATATTCATTAAGGGTTACCCGCCAGATTTACAAAAGACATTTTGAATTACAATCGAAAGGCAGTAAGAATAATAGTGGGTCAACTAACAGGTCATTGCAGACTAAATAAACACAGTTACACTGATGTAACTAAAGTCTTAACTCACGTGGATAAAAAAATATATCTTATTATTTTGGTTTTTTCGGCATATTGCATTTATTTTTTAACCAATCCAGTTGATATTTGGCACACAAATCAAGCTTTACAGATTCTTAAATTTTAAGACAAATTTTTTTAAATGCCGCCCGAGGGCACTTTACCTAAAACTTAAAATTTATTTACATCATAACTTTTTTATTTAATAAGGTACTCTTTATTAAAGTCGATAAACCTCACCGTTTAGGCACCAATAGACATCAAAGTTTTCATCAATTTCAATCAAATTACCTACAGGGTGTCCAGTAACTCAACCGACAAACTTAACGGGACGATTCTACAACAGAAAATTTAAAAAAAACTTCATATAAACGTATATCCTAAACGTCTTAGCTTTTGAACTACGGGGTGTTAAATATTTAAAAAAAAACATTTTTTTAAATTTTTAACACCCTGTAGTTTAACATATGCTTTATGTATGTGATATGAAGTTTTTTCTAATTTTTGTTGTATAATCGTTTGGTTAAGTTTGTCGGTTAGGTTACTGGACACCCTGTATGTTTGTAGGTAATTTCATTAAAATGTATGAAAACTTTAATGTCTATTCGTGCCTAAACGGTGAGGTTTATCGACTTTAGTAAAGAGTACCTTATTTTTTAGGTTTTTGATTGTCTATAAAATGGCGTCCCCAGCTTTGCAATATCTGTCAAAATAAAAAAGTTATGATGTAAATAAATTTTAAGTTTGGCGATATTTAAAAAAGTACTTTTGTCTTAAAATTTGAGAATCTGCAAAGCTTGATTTATGTGCCAAATATCAACTGGATTGGTTAAAAAATAATTGCAATATGGCGAAAACAACAAAATAAAAATTGAACTTTGACGGCTTGTAACTCGAAAACGAATGACATTTTGTAAAAAAAATATATGAAGCTCCACCCTTATTTTGTCAAGTAGAATCACCCCCTTAAGTTTCGTTATTGATTTTTGAATCACACTGTATTTATTTTATAATAGCATAAAATAATACACTGTATACAATGTTTTACTTAATAATAATAACACACACCAAAACACATAGCAACCACACAGGAAAATAAAATACCTAGGGCATTGTTGCAATTTTTATTAAATTCCACTGAAAAGGTTATTATTTTCACATAAAATGTAAGACAAATACCAGAAATATTTTTCCAAAATTTATATTGCAAATTAAACCTAAGACCTACGTACTTCAATGACAATGTTTTCTATATTTTTTTTTTATTATTTTTGTAGCACGAAAATAAAGTCAGCCGTAGTATACAAAACATGTTATTATTTTTGTCCAAATAATGCCTTTATATTAAGTACACAATGTGAAGTAGGATTAGAAAATAGACTCGCTGTTATAAAAGTAGTTTCATCACATGTGAATATTTAAAACTACAGTCAGTCGGATATAATACCCAAACCCAAAGTTCATTAGTTATCTACTACAGCTTTAAACCTCACAATATAAAAATATTTTTAAATAAGGTTTAGGCATTTATTTAAAATAATGTTTAATTGTTTGTAATTGTCTTCCCGGTGGCGCAGTGAACAGACCTTTGATCTTCAAAGCCAGAAGTCGCCGGTTCGATTTCCAGCAGGTATGTTTAGGTAGTATTTATTTAAAAATAACGTCCGTGGTGGCACTACCGCGTTGTCTAAAAGGTGCTGTGAAATGCAAAAATTTCACATTTATGTTTTTGGTAAGATTTAAATTACTCATCTTACTTTATTTGGAATTTTTCAATTACTTTGTATACTATACGCATTCTTCTTTCAGCCAAATATAAGTACCACAAATAATAATAATTAATTTTGTCTTTATGATCCTTTTATCAAATATTATATGTTAAGAAAGTTATTTTTTGAATTAAGGTTACTGACCTGAATTCAAAAAAACAACTCTTTTAAATAAAAAATATGTGTTTTACATGTTTTACTTTCTATTAAATGTTGCAGAATGATAACCCTTAAAACCAATTTTGGACTTATTAATTTAATTACTGTTTTGCCTTTCATTAGTTGTCAATACAAACCACTAAATGTAAGTTTGAAACAGACTGTACTAAAATGTTTCAATAAGTATAATTGGGTAATAGCTTTATAGGTAATGCAGATGTAATTTTGTGTTTATATGTTCCCCGAACCCAGCAGTTAAAACAAACAGGTCGTATTACTTAAATAATTAATAGCATTAGGTTTAAATTTCAATTAACAGTTTCCATAATGTTTCTCGTTTTCATTCCCCGCGGCTACGGCATCCACATTAGTCTGTTTTGGCAACTTAACTTGGTAAATTAAAATATCGTAGAAGTTAAATTATCAGTAGTCAGTCATTTTACTCCACAAGCAACAAGGATTATACAATCGCATCTAAGAGCAGGAAGAAACTGTGTATATTTAGTTTGATTTATAAATTTTTATTAGTCAAGAAAAGATAATCAGGAAATTTAATTATGAAATATCGCAAATTTAATTCCTGAATTTAAAATGTCCGGTTACTTTCCTGTACTAATTTCGACGAATTTCGATTGGATCGTTTTTAAGATAATTGATCATACCTGGTCGTTTCTGTATTTAAGCTTGATGCTATATTTTTGAAATTGTCTGGGGTGAAAAAAACGATAATATCAGGTCTTAATAAAGTTAATACAAGCAATTGATCACAATAAATCAAAATAGGGTATTCCATTAAAAAGTTTAAAATTCCCCAACCTAGAGAAAAAGCTATACTTTTGGCAACCTTGAAAATATGTATAATTTTTAAATTGTTCATGTTTAGTTACCCCTATACACAAAATTTGGTTCATTTATGTTAACGGTTGCTGAGATAATCCACTGTCCCGGTGATTCCTAATAATTCCCTGTATTTTGCGGAACAATTTTCGGCATATATTATGGTTTACCTCCGTTATCTAGAATTATTAAAACATTAGTATAAACAAAAAACACAGATCAATAAGTAGACGTTTAACACATTTGTTAGTTTAATTCCTTTATAAGGTGTATTTCATAATAAAATAAATTAAATATTTTTTATCCTTAAATTTTATTTACATTTTCTAAAAACATTATTTAGTCACAGCTAATAAAAACAAAACAGTTACCAACTGGAAATGATAACAGTAACAATTATTTTAGAGTAATAAAAGAATTATATTTTATATGACATTTTTTAAGACAGTTCTTGTTTTTAATAAAAAGGATGACATATCATGTCTCTATACCTAAATCATCAAGTTTTCTTAATAATGCCGTTTTTTGTGAAAAATTATTTTTTAAAGAATTTAATTTTAAGTAACCATGGAAATATTAGGCCTATGACAGTTTGGTGACTTTTATAAGTAACTTATAAACAGTTATTGATGGTGTTTAAAATAATCTTCCAAAATGAACGCAAATATTGATTATTCAAACGAAGTTCAATCCTCTTCTGCACTACGAATTAGAGCTTCTGGATATGCATAAAATATACCAAAACGTTACCAATATTGTATTTATTTGAAGGAACAGGTTTTGGTAATGTTGGAGGCGCTTTTAAATTTTAACGATAGTTAATGAAATTATTTTGTAGTTGTACAAACTTCCTCTCATTCATTGGTGTTAATTAGGGATACATTTGTTTAAAAGTTTCTGCAACTTCTGGCAATGATTTGATCACACTGTCCGTGTAAAATAAATAATTTCATAACTTCGTTTGAATAATCAATATTTGCGATTATTTCAGAAGAATATTTTAAACACCGTCAATAACTGTTAAGCTATTTATAAAAGTCACCAAACTGTCATAAGCTCAATATTTCCATGGTTACTTAAAATGAAATTCTTTAAAAATATTTTTTTACAAAAATCGGCTTTATTAAGAAAACTTGATGATTTAGGTATAGATACATGATATGTCATCCTAAAGCCTTCTTCCTCTACTTTTATTTTATTAAGTAATATACAGGAGATTTAATTTGAAAAAATGATCTTCTGACCCCTTTTAAGAATATCGAAAATAATAGTAATTTTAGTACGCCCGTATGATATGGAGTCGATTTCTCGGTATACATTAAATACATTGAGTCTGTCTAAACTACCACCAAAACATAAACTTTTTATGAATTGAGAGCACTAATTAACTTAAGTTTAATTAGGGCCACGTTTTGAACCACATTTAACACAAATTGTTTTTTATCTCGACAACCGATAGAGATAGGTAGTAATATAATAAAAGGGCGAATATAAAAACTTGTTAATATAGTATATTTTTTCTTGTAACACCTATCCCGGAACACACTGTATACGTATTTAAAATTTTAGAGATAGAAAAGTTTGCATTTTTGAAATTTTATTTTTATTTTGAAATTGGTCACTGACTTGTTACCAAAATATTGATATGGTTGTTTTTTGTTTTAAACCGATTTTGATAACTCTATTACTAAACATATTAGAAAGTTTTAGTTCTTGGGCATAGTAACTCCAAGACTGCGAAGAAAGAGAAATAGCTGGTTGAAAATTACGGAGTCCTTAAATAAATAGATAACCCGAACTCGATGAATACGGCGACACGTGTTTTATCCTCGTTAATAATGATTACATCCGCTATACATCGCTGACACCTTGACAATGCCCTAACCCCTCTAAACATAACTCTTGTTAGACAAGGCTGACCAAGAAACTTTAAAACGACCAGCCACAGTACCGATAAGTTAAAGATAGTAAAAAGTACGCCATCTAGGTATACAGCATTAGCAAAATCAAAAATTGGTCACTGACTTGTTACCAAAATATTGATATGGTTTTTTTTGTTTTAAACCGATTTTGATAACTCTATTACTAAACATATTAGAAAGTTTTAGTTCTTGGGCATAGTAACTCCAAGACTGCGAAGAAAGAGAAATAGCTGGTTGATAATTACGGAGTCCTTAAATAAATAGATAATCCGAACTCGATGAACACGGCGACACGTGTTTTATCCTCGTTAATAATGATTACATCCGCTATACATCGCTGACACCTTGACAGTGCCCTAAACCCTCTAAACATAACTCTTGTTAGACAAGGCTGACCAAGAAACTTTAAAACGACCAGCCACAGTACCGATAAGTTAAAGATAGTAAAAAGTACGCCATCTAGGTATACAGCATTAGCAAAATCAAAAAGGTTCACAAGTAATGCGTGGAAAATAGATGGTCTAACTCGTGAAGAATACCAACAGGTAGAGATTAAATAAATCATTTCGGCATGTAAACAAGGTGACATACCGCACAGTGCGTCGATATGTGGACAAAAATGTCAAGATTATTATTTTCAATATATTATTTTACTCCTCTAGATTAGATCTAAAAAAAATTAAAATACTTTTAACTGATCTAGAGAAGTCAAACGCTGCATCATGAAACTGCACACTATACGAATTATAGTAATAACTAGAATTTAAAAAAAATGGATTAGAAACCAAGAAATCTTTATTTGAAATTCTATCACTCTTACTAAAAAACCTACACATTACTACACATATTATACATTTAAATTATTATGAAAATGTGTGGCCACAACTGAGATACCACTTTGGTAATATTTTTTTTATTACTTTCCACCGATCGAGGATCAGTCGCTGCATCATAGAACTGCACACTATACTAAATATAGTAACACCGAGAAATTAAAAATATATGGAATAGAAACCGAGAAATCCCTGTTTGAAAAACTATCACTCTTATTGAAAGACCCTTTTAATAATATTACAGCATTATTGCTTTCTGTATAAGCAGAGCATTGTACCCTACTGAATTATTAATAACAGAACTACTTTAGTGCAATAAGACTGACACGATTTTTGTCCCGAAATCCCTATTTCTTAACGCACTGTGCATCGGTCCCGCTTTGTTGTTATTTTACTAGCTTATATACGTTTCACTTAGCTGAACCTGTATAAGGCAAAAGGTCAAACAGTGCTTTTAAGCCAAATTCAGGTAGGTGACGTACAACAAAGATATAAAATCGTAAAAGAACTTTTTGGACCCAACTGCATAAACATATAAAGAATTTATATACAGTATGTCTACGTAAGTTGGTGTCATAGGGAAAATTTTTTACTTATACATTTTACAAAAAAAATATTTTTTATAAAAAGTTCTACATGGTCCAAAACGATATCATCAGATATCAAATTGTCTCAGTCATCTATGAGGTTTGGCTTAAAATATAATTTTACCTGTATTTTTGATAATATCGAAAACTGTTATAAAGAAAAGATGTATGAAATTAAAAATTACTTTTAAATATGACAATTTTGTTTATTCAAAAAATATATATTTTTATTTTTTTTCCGCTAAAATCGACAAATTTGAAATTTGTACATTAGTGCAATACATTTTATGATTGTAAATTTCATAAGACAATTAAATAGAGTTTTTAATTTAATGTTATTAAAATAGGGAGAATGTACATTAAGCTAATGTAAGAAATTAAATTTTCTCCATCCAGAAAAAACTCAAAAATATATTTTTTTTTAAGTATGCAAAATTGCATATTTAGAAGTAATTTTCAATTTAAAACATCTTTTTTTTTTCTAATAATTTTTTATACTAGCAAAAATACAGGTACTTACCATGGCAGAACTTTTATAAAGATTTTTTTCGTGAACATGAATAATAAAAAAGTTTTTTATATGACGCCAACTTACGTAGACACACTGTATTCTTAGGCTTTGGAATAAAAAATTTTGAAAAGTTTAAATACTTAATGCATAAAAGCTATTTAATGACAAAAGGAAAAACAAAGTAAATTACCTGAGAGGTAAGACTTCTTTAGCAGGTTACCGAAAAATTATGAAGTCTTTAAATAAGTGGATGAGCCCGAGTCACGATGTAACTGCGTTACGTGTTTCATTATCGTCGTTTTAAAGTATCCAGCCAAAGTATACAATTTGTTTCAGAGATTTTGACTGTTTCGTCATACCTTGTTGTTCTCTTTTATACCATTTAAACTAAGAGAGACAAAAAATACGTCACTGACGTAAGTCTGAAAGAAATTGTTGGTAATCAATCAAATATCAACAACTATCGTAATCCTTTTTTGATATTATAGACATCATAAATATTTGCATTAATTTTTATGTAAAAGTTAAGTGGATAGGAAAATTATGTGTTAAGTACCTATGTTTCGAACTAACCGACTATCCAGACCCATTTTGCTGTACTGTGAATCTGTGCTTAACCTGCAACTTTATGAACCAGAACCAACCTGCAAATTTATGAACTCAAATTATTCATGCAGCGTAAGTTATTTAAAACGCTTTTAAAGCATTTATTATATATGTCGTTATTATTAAATATGCCGCAACTATAGACAGAAGCCGAACAAGTTCTTATTTGGAAGAATAGTAAAGTATTTTCAAACGGAGAAAAAGAAGGTAAACTGTGTTACCCGTAAAGGCGGTATTTAATGTAAGTAAAAAATATTTTAATTCCCATAAGTTAACAGTTTTATAAATTTAATAAAGTAGTTTATAAAATATTCTAACGTCTAAATTAAATAGTCGAAATTATTCTTTTAGTTTAATGTATGTCACAATACACGACCTGTCCCAGTCTGGATATGACGTCAGGTAATGTGACGAAACATTCACCAACTCTGAAACAAAGTATAGTCGTATCTACCACGTTACTTACTATGTTTTTTTGTCATTAGGAAGCCCTATATGCCCAACAAATTGAACTATTCTAAGGCTTACAAATATTTATTTTTCATATTATTACACATATCTATACCCTGACACTTGTAATAAAGCAATTTTTAATTGCATGTGAGAAAAGAAAGAACAAAATTTTTGGTTATAAATTTACAATTACAACGTATACGTACACTCTAAGATATTTTCTTTAATTTTAAGGCACTAAAATAACCCGATTTAAACGTTTAGGAAAATAAAGACCAGGCAATAAATAAAAGTCATTGGTACATAACTTACTTTCATTATTTATTTGGGACAGCAACAAGTAAATTAAGAATTAATTAAGTCCAGGAATTTTGGGCCCTTAAGGAAAGTAGGGGACACTAAAAGGGAAAAGGTAATTTAATTGTTGGTTAGTTTGCTAAGCTTGGTAGCCCTTAATACATTTAGTGTAGGTTTCTGAAATACATTAGTTGAAAACTGTGAGAGAAGAGCCCAAGGGTAATTTGATTGGTCTGGCAACTTTCTAAAGATATTGGGCGATTGATTCGAATTCCTACACTATCGTTGCAGTAAACTGGCAAGATATAGACATATTGGTTATATTATTTTAAAATGCAGCGGTTTCGATGCAGACAATAAAAACTTTTACTTTGATGTAACGGTAATTTTCCACGGTTTTGGAAAACTGCAGTTCTTTGCCACCCTTAATTATTTAAATCGGTAAACGGTCCACTATGCCTCTCGCATAGCTTTTATACAGTGGAGAAACTCAACTCTCTTAAAAAAGATATGATCTCGACACTGGAGAAAGCGCATGTAGTCGAGTATTTTTTAAATTTTTTTATTCATGGCTCTGGTTCCTTTTGGACCAATTTGCCAGCTCTCCCCTTCCGGACTATACTGTCCAGGGCTTCATCGGTGAAAAATCTGGATAATCGAGCTCGAAGCTCCCAGAAATTTCGAAACATATTTTCGGTAAAAAACAATAAATCGATGGGGTGAATAATTTGTCACCTGTCAAACCAAGAACTACTACTGGTTTTGCGCATAACCAATCACCGTCTCACTGACGCTTCCCGCGGCGCGCACAACCATTCTCGGCCATTACAAAAACACCGTGTGCTCTACACCATACGTAAAAACATAAGGTTACAGGAATCTTCCTTCAAAGCGCTTAGCTCCAGAAGATGCCATCAATTTAGCGTGAATGTTTTTTTGATCCAGAGGGCAACAAACTCCTTCATACGCCACACCTGGGAAAGCTCTGTAGCTCTCTACGGACGTCCGCAGTACTCGAAGGTCGAGGAAAAAGTTCGAGGGTAATTTTAAAACTTTATTGAGTACCTACAATAGTTAAGATTTAAAACTGTTAAAGTAATTACTTGTTTTTGTATTTTGTAATGAAAGTTAAAGCTGCAATTTGGAAAAGACAACACTAATTTATTAATGAATTACTTATTTATAAAAAGTGATTTTTTTAAATAACCTCATAGCTTTTAATTTTATGTTAGGAATGTATCCCTAAAAGATAAATTAAGCGATTAGAGAAATGCACATAAATACAGCGCGTCTTCGGAAGTTCTTACCAAGTGGAAAACTTTTTGATTATTGACTCTACGTGACTTTTTCCTAAAAAGCCAGGCTTGGCAAGAATATAAACTTTCACAAAAATATTTGTAACAGGGTGGTTTAAAAAAGTTCTGGTTTCAAAATATATCGCTTGCTTGCTTTGTTTATGACATCTGAAGAGTAAAAATGTTTTGTATCCAATTTTTTGGAGTTGATTCTGCATTTTTTAATTTTAGATTGCCAGTTTAAAAATTGCACAACTTCTTTTTTATGACACCCCCTATATATTTTAAAGTAACCCTTGATGACGTAATTTTTTGACTAAATTTTAAATTTATATTTATCAGTTTTAAAGTTAAACCCATTTAAACAATTAAAAATGAGCAATTTGGCCCAACTCTTACCATTTAAATAATGTACGACAATATGAAAAATTTGACATGATGTATTTTTTCATAGAATTTTTAAACCTTTTGTAACCATTGTAGAGTAAGAGATTTGACAATGTTGACTTCCTGGATATATTTTTTATTGTTTTAACAAGGATTATTTTCTTCAGTTATACCAAAAAAGTCTTTGTTCTTTCCCTGTATAGATATGGCTCCCCCATATAAACAGCACCCATATCGACTCTGAAGTGTCGCGGCTAAGGTAGTTGTCGTGGTAACCTTGAATACACCTGGCCGAGCTGAATGCTGTTTATATGGAGACCATATCTATACAGGGAAAGTGTAAAGATTTTTTGGGATTAAAAACATGAAAATACACTTTATTAAGAAAAGAAAAATATATCTCAGGAAGTAAAAATTGTCATATCGCTTACTCTACAATTGTTACAAAAGGTTTAAAAATTCTATAAAAAAATACATCATGTCAAATTTTTTATATTGTCGTACATTTTTTAAATAGTAAATATGGGCCAAATTGCCCATTTTCAATTGTTTAAATGGGTATAACTTGATAAATATACTTTTTCCAAAAATGAAAGAGTCATTTTCGGTGGAAAATTAGTCAAAAATTAGATAAAATTTTATTTAATGTAATTTTTTCTTAACTGTCCAAAAAATTGCGGTTTAAAAAAATTCTAACCAAAATTCGAGCTGGCAACATGGGTCATCGTAACCAGCATTTTATTTTAAACATACTGCAAAAAATTTATGAGACTAATTTTTGATACACGATCTAGTCTACTGTTATTATTTCGGCTTGTGGAAATCGTTCGGATCGTATCGGATTATATATGTTTTGTTATCCTTGAATTATTTTCTTCAAATTAAAAAAATAGCCGTAAGAATGTCAAATTGACGGTTTTTTTACAACATTGTAGCCCTTTGCTTCCCTTATGCCACTCTTAAATTGTCAGATTAGTAGAATATATCCGGTTTAGCATGCAAGTAACTACTTTATCTAAATTTGACAAGCTCAAAAATTTCTGATGGATATTTTGTTGTTTTTCACGATCGGCCCTGTATAAGGGGCTCATATTTGGTAAAAATATTTAACCCAGTAAAACGTATCCTCAGGTATATTAATATGCCGCGCTGTAGTAAGTCTCGAAATTTCCCTTTGGGCTACCATATATTTCTTTGCAATTTTTTTTTGTCCCGTCATTTAGGAATGTTTTTACGTTTCTCTGTTCCTCTTGGTATAATTTTTTAACACCATTTTAACACCCAGACTTAAACTGTGCGACTATTACTTTTAAAAATAAAGCCAACGTCCTTAGCTAATTTAAAAACAGGGCCGTTTTTAAGACACCCATGTCAATCCGGCAAACAAATATTTTTGGAAAATTTTTATTTTCTCAGCAAGCAGACGTTTGTGGAAAGAGGCACTTTTATTGCTAAGTTAAGAGTTTAAAGTTATTAATTAACTATAATAGAAATAATCATAGTAGTGTTTTATTATTGAAACATATTTTTTTGCAATTTGCTATTACTTAAATTAATTTCGAGCCTAATAAAAATTATAAAATATTGTATATTTGTGCATTTGTAAAATATTGTTATGATAATCGGCCTATTACACGAGGACAGTCGATTCAATACATAAATCCAGATTGATTGGCATGGATAATCCTTATTAATTGACATGGACATGACAAGCCTGATAAGTGGCATATTTTATGTAGGGAGTGGTATTGTTATGGTGGGGGAGCCCAAGAGGGGATTTCGGGATTTCTTACAGTGCGGCATTTTAATATACCGGAGGATACCTTGTACCCGGTAAAGTACCTTTACTAAATATAAAATAGGTATACAGGGCCGATCATAAAAAACAAAAATATATTCATCAGAAAATTGTCGAGCACGTCAGGTGAGATAGGGTGAGTTAATTACATGCTAAAAAGTGTAATTTCTACTATTCTTACAATTTGAGAGTGACGATAAGGAAACAGATGGCCACGAGAAAAGTAATTTTGACAGTTTTGAAATTGGCAATTTTCTTTTATTTTGAAAAAAATGATTTAAGGATTTTGACAAGCCGAAATAATAACAGTTTGTTTTTTGACATATTTAAAAATCTATAGCTGCTTCACCCACCGATAAAAAGGTTTACATAATATAACATTTAAAAAAAAAATTGAGGTAGTGATTATTTATCCTTTCAATGACATGAATATCACTGCCAAATGAAAACAAAATTGGGTAAAGAATACTAAAGGTATTAAAAAACAAAAAAAACATTTTTTTCTAACTTTAACACCTTGAGAATGAGAAATTTAGGGATCCATGTTTAATTAACCTTTTTTATATATTCGATAGTAGAATCTGCCCTTAATGTTTTTAAACCAAAATTAGTTCTCATAAAACTTGCTTATTTTTGATTTTTTTTTAATTTACTTAAAATTTGAGGATGTACGCGCAAAACTGACTTCATATTTGGATTTAGCGAGTCAAAATACATAAGTAGGTCAAAGTACTTACATTTTTTTGTGGGCCTGTGTTATGGGCAAAAAAGCTATATTTTTTTATCTGCTTAATTTAACAAAAGTACAAAAATTTAAAATACTTAGTGGCGTACCGGTTTTTGGTTAGAAAGATTCCTTCAGTTGCCGCTTGAGACGCCACTGGACCTATTAATGTAATAAAATTGGTGATAAAAGACGGTTTTGTAAGATATAAAAAAATTGCTTAATAACCTTTAAATCTAGTCTTTACTAAAATAAGTGTTTTTGAAAGTTTGCCGACCAGGTTATATAAACTTTTTTCATATTTTCAATGGTAGAATCTGCCCCATTTGATATAGGTAGATGATATATATATATATATATATATATATATATATATATATATATATATATATATATATATATATATATATATATATATATATATACATATAAATTTAGGAGCAATATGGGCTCTAATGTACAGACCCTAGCGATTGCAACTGAAATCCAAAGTGGAGGCCACCCGTATGCCCAGCATTACATTCTTTACTTATTTACTTGAGTTTTGGGAATTTCTAAATTTTGCACTTAGATCAATAAGCACTTCCACTCTGCAATTGCATGTTTAAAAGTAATTTTAAATTATTAACATGTTTTCTTTATAGCAATTTTTAATATTAGTATAAATACATATATAACAACAGCAAAAATTACAGTTTTTAACAAATCACGTAGATAGCTAATGCAATTTGATATCCGGTGTTTGTCGGTTAGGTTTGGTGCCATGCAGAACATTTTATAAATAATAAGTTCTTTTTGTTAAATTAATAATAAAAATGTTTTCCTTATCACGCCAACTTACGTAGACACACTGTTAAACATATCCCCAAATAAAAAATTGAGCCCTGTGAGATGATCTTCGTTGGTAGGCTAGCATACTAGACCACAAGTTGCAATAACTTGACCATTTAAATGATCTATTGAGTAATTTATATCATTTGCTCCTAAAAAAGAATACATAAAATATCTGCAAAGCACAGCATCATGGCTAATCACAGCTAGATATTTCTAATACTGTAGGCTTGTCTCATATATTCGTTGAAACCCAGTATTTTTCTAGAAGCTATTTACCTAACATCTAAAAAGTAAAGCTGTAAATGGTGTATTACTGTTTTACCAATCACTATTCTGTTTTACAGGTTTAAACCGCATCGCAATTTAACATAAGACAATTTCTCAATCTATCGACTGCTATTGACAAAGACCCTATCATGTGGTTATCAAAACTTGCTAAATTCAACTATAACTTTCAAAATGGGTACAGATAGAGCAATTAGAGAACATTAAAGGAGTTATTTTGATTAAAATGTTGATGCAAAACTAACTGTATTAGGTTTTGTTAATTATCTAGAAAGTTGCGGAAAATCCGATTTGGTATACGGGGTTTTTTGGAATGCTGATCACGAATCTAATTTTCTTTTTCGGAAACGTGTCGTTTTCAAAATATACATTATCAAAGCTGAAATACGCACTTACCTTATTTTCACCATATGTCTTCCTTCTTTTGCAAACAATTTTTGATTTGAAAGCTAAAGTGGCCCACACCTTTTTAAATAAATTGCGAAAATTCCCTTTAAAACCTCAGCAAAAATACACTGCATTGGCGCATCCACCATAGTCTGGTGCGTTTAAAAGTGAAGCTATGCAATTTTGTTGCAAAAAAAAGTGTAAAATACGTAGAAAAATGGTGTTTTAAAAGATAAATATTAAATATTGTGTGCACTTTAGTTTAGAATTCAAGTATTGTGTGCAAAAAGAAGGGGAAATAATGTGAAAATTATGTTGGATTGATTTTTCAACTTTGATAATGGATAATAGGGGAATGAAAAGATTCCGAAAAAGTTCTTTAAGATTCGAAATTAGCGTCCCAAACAACCCCTGTTTACCAATTTCGTCAAAATCAAGTTGCTGCAACTTTCTAGAAGAATAACCATAGTTTAATAGTGACAAGGACTAACGAAGAAATGTGTATCATATTATTCTAAGTGCAAAATTACAAAATATTCTTTTAGAACTTACGTTTTAAAAATATGTAAAAAAACAACAGGATAATAACATTAATACCTAGCAAGTCAAAATTTCTTAAGCAGGCCACCAAAAATCGACTATCCGATGGGAGCATCTATTTCTATTGGTACCTTTATAGGTTATTAGTAATACACCGAGACGATTTTTAGAAATTTTAATTTTTAAAAAATTTCTAGGTGATGAAAAATTTTAGGTGCTTTTATTTGTAAATTATAATATATCAGCCAATAATTACTGGATTCAATTAAAAATAGGTTTTGTGCTAAGAAATTAGGGAAAATAAGAAAGCTTATTTTAATTAAAATGTGATGCAAAACTTACTGTATTAGTTTTATAATTAAAGGACCAAGAAGAAATGCGTATCATACGTATTTACTTACAATGGAAATATCATATTTAGAACTCAACTTACATGATATTTCAAAAATATGTTAAACTTCAAATTTTTTTAGCTGGGCACTAAAAATCGACTATTCGATTTTAGTGTATCTATTTACATATTTTGGTAGCTTTATAGGTTAATAGTAATACACTAAAAGAATTTTTGGAAATTTTAATTTTTCTAACTAACTAATTAAACATTTTACGGGTTTTTTTCTTGTAAATTACAATCTATCAGCGAATAATTACTGAATTTCAATAAAATTGGTTTCTGTTCTAAGGAATTAAAGAACATTATTAGAGTTATTTAAAAATAAAATGAGATGCATAAGGAACTCTATTGGTGTTATATTTAAAGAAGCAACGAAGAAATGTGTATCATATTCTTATTAAGTTTGTCATTACTTACAATGGAAATATATTTTTTTAGAAGTTACAACTTATATATTACTATTTTAAAAATATGTAAAAAACAAAAAACAGGATAATTACATTATTAGCTACCAAGACTAAAGGACCTAGGTCAATAGCCAGCTGTACTGAGTGAAGATTTCTTAAGCGGGCCACTAAAAATCGACTTTTGGATTTTAAGGTATCAATTAACATATTTTGGTAGTTTCACAGGTCGACAGTAATACCGCAAAACCAAATTTGGAAAATTTAAATAGTAATACCGCAACCAATTTTGAAAATTTAATTTTTTAATAATTTATAAATTATAAAAATTATAAGTGTTTTTCGTAAGTTACAATATATCATCGAATAATTGTGGGATTTAGATAAAAGATTATATCAGAAAAACAGAGAAAAAATAGTTTTAGTTAAAAAATAATGGCCTATAAATAATAATTAGTTATATACTAAACACATGCTAATTTAACTAACTTCTTGGTATTGTAGGAAATTTTTCTTTAAAAATATTTGTTAATATATTAACTAAATGCTAACCCAAGAAAATTTTGATGGTCTTTAACCAGATTAAAGATATAAACGTTTTAATGCGCTAGACACCTGCTTTATTTATTTAGCCTAGAAGACCGCACAAGGTAAAAATATGTTCGGAAACTCGGCGTAAGACACAGCGCTTGGAGTAGCAAGTCTGCTTGGACTATTTAAGTAAATTGAATTGCTAAAGCTTCTAAATAAAATCGGTGCCTCCCGCATTAAAGGGTTTATATCTTCTTTTTCTTGTAAGAAAGTAATAAAATTTGCTTCTGCCATTATTTGGTTAAAAGATTAAAGAGTATTTTTAAAAATGTTCCACAACACCGCGAATATAGCTATTTTAGCATTTGTTTATTTTATAAAACTAATTATTTGTAACCAGTTATTTTTATACGTAATTATTTTTTTCTGTTCCTCCATTATTCCTTAGCAAACAAACCATTTTTTTATCCAGTAATTATTCGCCGATAAATTGTTATTTACAGAAACAGTATTTAAAATTTTTAACCACTTAAGAAGTTTTTGAAAAAATAACATTTTTAAAAACCGTTTTGAGCTATTACCTTTAATTTATGCCGCTCCTTCGAAAAACATTGACGCAAGTGCAAATAAATATTTTCAAAACACCTATTTAAAGTTTTCAAAAGTATTGTCTGTTAAAATGTGGATTTAAATAGTAAAAAGAAATAAACTGGAGTATAGGCGTCAACACTTTTAATTACCATAATAATGTTATACATTTTTGACCATTTTAATTTTTTAACGAATTATAGTATTAATAACTCGATTTATAAAAATTACTGCCTTTCAACGGCACATCACATTGGACGAGATAAACATTATTTATTTTTGCCAAGAACTTATAATCACCCTGTAGAATGTATTGTTCACAGTAAATAACAGCGATTACGCCAAAATTATAGCTTCACCTTTCTTTAGCATTTTCTTTTTTAATTTTCTTGAAAACCTAATTATTAAACGAGTTATGGTCATTTAAATTAGGGTATTTTTCTATTGAAGCTTATGAAGTAAATCGAACCTATGCGATAATTTAGGCGGGGTGTGTAACTTGCCTAAAAGCTAAAAAATAAAAGCATCCAATATTCCCTATAAGGTAAAAGTACTTAGCTTGACAAAATCTCTTCTATTTTATGTATTCAAATAAAAGGTCATATGTTGAGCACTTGCTGAAATATTTTCTCTATATACTGATTACCGATCCAGATAATTCGTTTATTTTTAATCGTTTAATATTATACCTTACAATAATAACCCACAATAAAAACAAAATGAAAAAGCCTGAACAGTTTTAAACCCGTGACACAAATGACAAGTTTTCCCAGACGTTGTTAACAATTTCTCTAGAGAAAAAAATTAATTTCTATAAAAATAATACCTTTATATACGGCAACATGTTGCTTTATCTTAAAATAGTCTGGTTAAACGAAACGTGCTTTTAGCCGTACTTTTTAAGCGGTTTTAGTGCAATATTTTTATATTTACTTACTAGACGAAGAAGATTATAGAAGGCAATCAATATTGGTTTACAGCACACGCTTAATAGACCAAACAAAATATTTTTTTATTGCAGGTGTTTTCATATTGCGGTAAAGAAAAAGAGCTTATATATATATATATATATATATATATATATATATATATATATATATATATATATATATATATATATATATAACATATTTTTTTATAGGTTAACTTATTAGGTTGGGTCTAACTTAGACCCCCTACTATCGATAATAACACTACCAATTTTTATCAAAATTGGAGAATAAAGAATGAAATACCAGACCAATATTTATATAAACCTTTTTTATGAAAAAACCTCACGAATACCTTCTTAAAGTTGTTTACCTTAAATAGCAAACACCCTATATATATATATATAATTGTATGTATTTTCGACCGTACGGTATGAATTTAAAAAAGTCTTATCGGGTGTGCGGTCTGATCAGATATATATATATATATATCGAATCCCGGCACCCTCCATAGGTATTTTAAATCGCTCTTCACCTCAGGGTGGCAATGTGAAACCACTGTGTAGTATTCTGCCAAACCATAGGTAGTAGTTATTAAAAAAAAAGTACGTCCGTGGTTGCACTACCGCGTTGTCTAAAAGGTGCTGTAAAATGCGAAACTGCATGTTTCAGTGCTTGGACATCGTTGAACGGAACAGAAAAAAAAATGGGTTAAACATCTAATAGCCCGGCACCCACAGTACACTCTACAGGGGGTACTTAGGTAAAGCCTTCATGGGATGTCACAAAGATTAAAATATATATATTTTTCTAAAAAAATTAAACCCTGGAACACATAAAGAAATATAGGAAAAATTTTAAAAAACCGTATTTTGGTAAAACTCATTTTCATTGTAATTAAAGCTATTGTTTGTTCTGGTTACTACATTAAATAAATACTATAAAAAATATTTTCCATATGAAAATATTTCTTAGGAAATATTTCTTATGTTTATTATGTGGTTAAGGGATATGCAATACAGAGAATTTTATTTTCTTTCTCGAAAACAAAGCAAGCTACGAAAATATAAAAACAAAAAGCTTTATTTACTTTGCTTTATGTCAAAAAGGTATAAAATCCACAAAAGTCAGAGCGTACAATTTTTTGTTTAAACATATTTTTTTATAGGTTAACTTATTAGGTTGGGTCTAACTTAGACCCCTACTATCGATAATAACACTACCAATTTTTATCAAAATTGGAGAATAAAGACTGAAATACCAGACCAATATTTATATAAACCTTTTTATGAAAAACCTCACGAATACCTTCTTAAAGTTGTTTACCTTAAATAGCAAACACCCTTATATATATATATATATATATATATATATATATATATATATATATATATATATATATATATATATATATATATAATATATATATATATATATATATATACTATTTAAAAACTTTAATTAAATGTTGCAGATGTCTGTTGGAATAAACTTTTAGGAAAAATGCTTATAGGTAATAAAAACTGATGTAGTTTTAATGATGTTTCTTTGATTATCATTGTCTTAATTTATTAAAATAGCACAACATTTTATTTGGTTTATAAATCTAGTCATCTTAATATTTACCTGAAAATAATTAGAGAAGTTTTTATTTTATTTTTTTAATAGCATTTTGTACAAACCTGTTAGAAACATTTGGTATGATTAACTGTTTATATTTTTTTGTCGCTTAGTATTAAAAAAGGACTGGCTAAACGACCGCAGGCGACATTGCTTAATTATATATGTTCTGGCTCAGGGACTATTAATAGGCATTCAAAAAAGAATATATATTTTAAAAAAATGAATTCAGGAGTATTTTAGCGAAAGAAAAAATTACTTGTCGTTTTATAGAACCAAAACCAAATTATTACCAATTACAGAATGCATGTATTTAGAGTAAAAAAAACTTTAAATATGCTGAAAAAGAAATAAAAGTTACATCTTAGGGGGTCTGGTATAACTTACTAACTTACTAACCCCGAAGTTTTTTATTTTATACCGTATAAAACAAAAAATGTTTTGTTGGATTATTTCTTTAATATTCGTATTGGTCATCAAAATTAGTATGATTTTTTAAATGGAAATTTCTGCCGTACCCCGCATATCTTAAAGGATAATATAATTTTGATAAAAATACGGATAATAAAGAATTAATTCAACTTTTTTTATTTGTTTATACAATGTAAAACAGAAAAGCTTCGGGGTAAGCAAGTAATACCAGATAGAAAATAAAACTACATGCATAATATGGTGTAATAAAATAGACTTTTATGTATAATATATATATATATATCGGTTTTTTACATTTAATCCAATTATAGTATTGTTTTTACTTTTTGATATACGTCTTTTCTTTATGGCCAATGGTAATTTAATATCCCTTATATTATTATCAGTATGGCTAATAAAGGGGTCAAGTTTTTGTCTTGAACTTTTATAAACAATCTCTTTTATCTTGTGAGTACAATGCTATTGTTTTAATATCTAGATCCCAGAATATAGCCTTTAATTTGATGAGTTTTAATTGTCAAGCTTGTCGGTAAGTTAATTCCTCTTCCTACTAATTCGAACGATTCTTGTGTCTACAAGTACGATCTGTATATAATAAAGTAGTATTTATGCATTAACATTACACAACTTCTATATAATTACCCCCTTAATGATTCTTGTTTATTATATTTTTATTTAAAGGAGGATTTCATTGCAGATTAGTATAATTGGTAAATAGGATTTTTTCACCTGAATTAAGCGTGAATTTTTAGAAACCTTTTATGTAATTTTATGGAGCGTCGGAAACATATGTTAACCCAAAATTCTTATTTAAAAGAATAAAATTGATTTTCTTTAATCGTCTTTAAAGTTTGACAGTCAAAAATGTTGAAGTAATTTTATGATTTTCTTGTAACAAACTTGATTCTTACAAGTTTAAAAGAATAATATTACTTCTCAATTTTATTGTGTTGTGCCAGATGGATGTATTTCGATCCTGGTTCCAGGGCATAAATATACGGGGTTATACAGAATTAAAAAGAAAATAAAGGCAGATACGAAAAAATTAAAAGATAAGGCAAGAATCTACATCTAAATATAGGGTGTCCCACCAGTAACAGCTGTAATCGATTTGTTAAAAAGTAGGTTAATTTTGAAAATTAGAAGACAATATAAAGTCATCAGTAGTGGTAGTGTGTGGCTAGGTACGACTAAAATATTTTGACAATTCTGCAACTTCCGGTTATACCGGAAGTTATTGTCAACTTTCTTATTTTAAAAGGAACGCCTTATAAAAATATTATTTATTTTTAAGATTCTGCGTAAAATTCTAAGCATATTTTTATAAACTAAGGCTTTTATATTATTTAATGTTGATTCGTAGAGAAAGAACTTCTTAAGTAGAGTGTATTGATATTTTGACAACTAATAAATACGTGGTGGCCAAAGATAATTATTAAAAATTGTAGTTGAAAAAACTTAAGAACCATTTTTTCAAATAAAACCCCTATATTTTATTACCTTATTCTTTTAAGCATTAAAAATAAGGGTTAGTTTGTAAAAGGATGTCTATGCCGAAAATGTATGGTTTTCAAAATAATAACAATTTATTATTCTTTACTCTAACAATGCTCTTAAGTACGGTAGGTAAGGTATAGTTGGTCATGACGCCGCATTTCGAGCTCAGAGCCAACTAGAAGCCAAACTAGGCCGTACCTAAAAACAGTGTTAAAATAGGTAAATAATAAATTGAAATTGTTTCAAAACTATACATTTTTGGAATACACATCCTTTTAAACGCATACTCTAATTTTCAATGCCTAATAGGATAAGGTAATAAAAGATAGGAGCTTATTAGCTTATATAAAAATTGACTTTTAAGGGTTTTGTCGATTACTTTAATATATACTTAGAACTACAATACACTACACATACTCTATAAGCAACAAATTAAGGTATATCGGCCAGTAATGCAATAACAAAACAAGCACTATTAGTCATCCATGTTTCACCCAGGTATTCACGTTAGATTGTCTCTTTTCCTTACATTGCCAATGTGTTATGTTATTTAGCTGAACCGGTATATACACACAAAAGACGTGCTGTTCGGTAATCTAAATGGTAAAAACTTCTTTTCCACACAAACATCTTAATAGAAATCTACTAGGCCTGATAACGGGAAACTGGCTTTTATACCAAGAAGGAACACAATGAGCCAAGACCTTGCAGTGCCAGTGCAAATATGGACAAGCAACCAATCAAGCTTAAACCAACCTACCAATCAAATTATTAAGTGGATGCCGTAGCACGTTAAATTAAGCTAAAACGCAATTCGCTGCCGTTTTTAAATTTTTGTTTTGGAAAAAGTTGTATATAGAAAAGTTTGCTAAAATGATCCAAAGATTATCGAAAAATGGTTATTTTTAGGGTTTTGTAATTTTGGAAAATTTGATACGTTAATAATTATAAACATTACCAAAATCAATTAACATTTTAATAATCTTTAAGCCGTTTTAGACATACTTTAAATAAAACGTTTTTATTTAAAACGAATAGTTTTTGAATGGCATGTAATTTTAGATTTTTACATGCTTTTTAAAAGCTATTCATTTTAAAGAAAAACGTTTTATTTAAAGTATGTCTAAAATTGGTTAAAGATTATCGAAATGTTAATTGATTTTTGGTAATGTTTATAATCAACACATTAAATTTTACAAATTATTTTTGGTTCATTTTAACAAACCTTTCTATATATAACTTTTCCCACAACAAATATTTAAAAATGACAGCGAATCGCGTTTTAACTCAATTTAACGTGCTACGGCATCCACTTAAGTCGTCCCTGACATTTTATTGGCCATACAAAACGTGCCGGAGTAGACTAATAAGTAAAATGGTGTTCTGATCATTAATCGTAAAAAGACGGCAAAGAAATTACATTTATGGATACGTTACATCACATAAACATTTTTCAGAATTAAAATCATATTAGCCCTAATGTAAGCGCCAACAAACCTATTAGGAGACAATAAAGGTAATCAAGCTAATTATGTTCTTGTCACTAACCAGCATGTGGTCGGACATATTGATTTTTAGGCGACATGACTTTGGTAACTTTGCTTCTTTAATTGAAAATAATTAAAATGTTTCAGGAAATTACAGGCTGACGTTCAGTCGATAAATGTCTTATCGGAACTTGATTCAGGCATCGGGGGAAATTTAAAGCGAATAAAAGCAAACAGTTGATACGTTGGGAATAGTATTCGCTATGAGTGTGACGGCAGTGCCAGACAAAATATGAACTAAGGTTGGCTGTCAAAGTATGTTTTTATACATACTGGGTTTGTAAAAAGTATCGCAACTTTTAAATATCTTTAAAACCGCTAATGCTACTTTTACCAAATTTGGTATTTAAAAGGTATCGTACATGAAGAATTTAATAGTAATATCGGCACCGTTGCCAGATTTCCCGTTTTATGCTACACGTATTTTTTTTGTTTTTTAAGTAGAATCACCCCCTTAAGTTTCGTGATCGATTTTTGAATCACCCTGTATAAAAAGTTTAATTTTCTTACAATCTTTAATAAATACCTTTATTCTGGAGAAAAACCAAATATTATTTTGTTTAAATTTAAACTCCCAAAAAAAACTATAAAACACATTTAGCTTGGACCGTATGTCTAGCAATAGTTTCTATATACGTTTCGTGTTTTTTTTTTTTAATTTTTATGCCTAATTAAGTTATATAGAGTATGTTAGAGAGTGTGCTATGTGAAAGGCAAGTAAGTTGATTTGAGTTAAACTTTGTGACATGCATGCCCACCGTACCGTCAAAAGTAACCACTGCGAACGCTTTAGTCTACCTAAGGGTTCGAGAGTTAACTTGCATTTTGCAATTTTCCCACTGTTTTTTTCGGTACAAAATTATGGTTTGCAAAGGCATTAAGTAGCTATAAGTTAATCAATTTTTCTTAGTATTTGCAGTGAAAAAACTATCTATTATGCTTTAAATTTCAGCAGAAAATATTTTTACCCCAAAATCCATTTGACTTAAAATTTTTTTTTGTCTGCATGTCTGTTACCTGGTACCGGACATTATATTGTCTGGGTGGTATCAAACAGACTGATATTTTATTTATAAAAAACTTTATTGTATTTATTAAATTATTAAGAATAATATAAAAAAATTAAAGAAAAGAATATGGCACTACTTAGTCGTAGTTAAAGTATTATATTTTCTTCCAACAGTAACCTGGGTAATAGCGTTAATAATCTTAGGAGTAGTATAAAAATAATTTTAAAACCTTGCACCGAAAATAAGAAAAATTTCAAAAACATTAACTGAGGATTCATAATAAAAATTTAGATAATCAACTATGTAATCACTTTGCAGAAAAACTAAAAATTAACCACCGCCTTAGTAAAACCACAAAGATTTCTACTATAAATTTATGGAAAGAAATAAAGATTTAACTTTACGAGTGGCAGAATTATTCATTTTACAGAGAACACTTGGATTCACAAAGAAACAAATTGATCCTTTTTGATAAGCTTAAGAGTCTTTGGAAAGGTACTTTATCAAACCATAAAATTTTTAATGCCAATGAAGGAGATGCTTTCTTTTTAAAAGCTTTTATTAAACTTGCTAATGTATGTATGTATGTATGTACGGGTAAAATCTTGCAACTTGATTTTGAAGCATTTATCTTTAACCGTTTGAGCTAAAATTTGGTATACACGTTTAGTTTAGCAGACAATGCATGAATAGCTGTGTAACGTTATTATAAATCCAACGTGACAGAACCCACAATATAGCGGACTAGTTATTTTAATGCACTTTTTACAATATGGGTATTAAATAAAGGGCTTGTAAAGAGTAACTCGAAAAATAAAAAGACTTTATTCCAAATCCAACATGGTGTAACACCCAAGATGGCACACTAGTTACTTTTAATGCACTCTTACAATATGGGTATTAAATGAAAGAGCTTGCTGAGAGTAACTAAAAAAAGTGACATCTCTTTAAATTCAACATGGCGGAACACCCAAGATGGCAGACTTTTAAATGCACTTCTACAATATGGGTATCAAATTAAAGGAATTGTTAAAAGAAACTCGAAAACTAAAGTGACGTTATTCTAAATCCAAGATGGCGGACTAGTTATTTTTTTAATGTCTTTCAATTCACAATATGGGTATCAAATGATAGGGCTTACTGAGAGTACCTCAGAATTTAAGTGACAGTAATTCAATAACGCGGACCACGTTTTTTATATTTTTCTACCATATTGGTATAAAATAAAAGGTGTCCTCGATGCAAAAACCTAATTGTATTGTAGCTGAAGTGTTTAAAATAAACCAGCAAAATACCTTGCAACAATGATGCGTTGAATAAGATAAACAAACTGTAAAACCTGTTTAGCAATAACTAAAAAATAAAAAAATAACTTAAAATTTTAAAACTATTTTTAAAACAAACTTTTATTTAAATGCACTAAAGAGAATAAAAGAAACTTTTTCTTTAAAACTTTTACTATAAAAATATAGCGTCATTACATAATTTATATGATATAAAAGCTTGTCGCGAGATTTACCTAAGTAGTATAAATTAAATACCTTGATTTAAATGCTTTTAAATTTTTTAATTTTTAAAGTAAGTAAACAGAAAAACTTAAATCTTGCGACAAGCTTTTATATCATATAAATTGTGTAATACCGCTATATTTTTATTGTAAAAGTTTTAAAGAAAATGTTTATTTTATTCTTTTTAGGACATTTAAATAAAAGCTTTAATTAAGAAAAGTTTTTTAAATTGTAATTTATTTACATCTGACTTTGAGTGTTGTAGCCTAACCGATAAGCAAAAATTTACCTTTTTGTTGGAATAATATTTTGTGTCCGATATCATACTTTGTTTTTAAAAAATTATAACATTCTCAGCCACCAGAATCGTCCGTCGATCAAAGAGCGTCGATGTTCCCCAAAGCCGACTTCAAGTTTCAAGGGTCTGCAAGTGCCGCAGCATTCATAAAATGTCAATCAGTGTTGGATTTACCAGCAGGCTGAGTAGGCTAAAGCCTAGGGCGACAAATTTTTAGGAGATCGGCCGATTTACTTTATAAACTGTGTATTTTGAATTAGAAAACTAATGACGAAATGATTTATTACAATTGCGGTTGTTAGTAAACATGTTTTTTAGGTAAAGACCTTTTTTTGCTCCTCAAAATTTTTGTATATCCATGTGAGATAGTGAAGTAAGGTTTAGAGGCGGTAAAAATGTATAGCTTACGGGCGACAAATATGTAAATCCGCCACTGATATCAATGGTTTAAGGTTAAGTGTTGTAAACAAAACAATACAAGAAAATATATTTTAATAACTATTTATAACAGTGTGAAGTTCATTATTAAATCTTGTATGTAATATTATGTAAGCTAAACAAATAAATACATTTTTATTCTGGTTTTAATATGTAGGTTTTAAAAAATAAACAAGGGCAAAATACCTACCAAACTAAAGTAAAAAACCTATTATGTAAGAGTTGGTCTATTAAAATTAACATGAAAAAAATGTATTCATAGGTTTTACTTACGTATCTATGACAAGATATAATAGTGAATTTTACTTTTGTTATTAGTTAAATAATTAAATACTTTTTTGTATTATTTTGTTTACAACCAATAACCTCAATCTATCCTTATTGACATTCATAAACGAATGAAGTAACTTTTCATTTTGTTACGTTTGCTTTATAATCGAAGACAGGTTCGGTGTATATTGGCGCTATTCGATATAGGTACGATTTCATTGGCTTTCATGTTCTTTGATCTGACGCCAAAAAACCGAAAAACTGTGAATCGCAGTGACCCCTTCGCCAAACAATTAAATTGAGTGCAAACAAGTATGTTTTACTGTTCACATGTTCACATATCTTGGCGCGGATCGTGACCCGGCGCGACATTATTCGGTACGACGCGCAGTTGCAGGCTGGACGGGAATTTTGCAAAACGAGGTGTGGATCGCGGCATGGAGCGACACGGCGAGTTGTTGCAAGTCTGGACGCACCTTTAGGCTGCTTCGGTCGAGCCGGGCTGCTAACCTCGGTCAAAACCTCTCCAATATAAACAAAGCCTTAGGATGTCCACTGTCTCACGTGCTATGTAAACTTTGTGCAGGAACATGTTCAAGTCTTTTTTAAAACTTGTTGTAAAGAACGTCTAGTGATGCCTAGTTGCGTTACCCGTCTTCTGGTTAATGTTTAGTTGTTTTTTCGACATCTGCTGCCACAGTAGCGATTTTCTTGGCTGAACGGCTGCTTAGGAGCCGCCAACTTTTGTTTCTCTTCCATGATAAACCACTCTCTTCTGTTGTTTAATGAGTTTTACACCACCAGAAATTCGACTCTCTGGGCCAAAACTACAGACCGAGTATTATTTTTTCAAAAAAATTTGTAACAAATATTCCACGTTTTTGCAAAGTATAGCTATTTAGGGTTTATTTCCAAGTATTTAACTTTTACACCGGCATTTCTAAAAACAAGAGCAAATCTTAATAGGGTGACGAATTTTGCGCCACCTGTTACTGCAAAATATTTTAAAATTGTTTTTTAAAATCTGCAATAAATAGGAACCGGAAGTTGGAGTTGCCTTCAAACAGTATTACTACCAACAATCAAATTCAAAAAAAAAGTGCAAAAATCAATAGTGTAATTGTTTGATTATTTTCTACAACTTAATTTATAAATATTATTGCTTTAAAGGTCACTTAAACTAAATACTTATCTTATCAACAACATTTGTATAAACAGTGGTGTACGGAAAAACTCATCAATCATTCCAGTCAATTATTTAGTGTCGAATATGAACATAAAATGTATCGATATATCTGTAGTGTCAAAATTATTAATAGATCTTTCTTTTGAAGTAGTAGGTTGATTTATTGCTATATTTAATTTTGTAGTGATTGTAATCCCACAAATAAAAAAATGTAAGAAACGTAAGCCAAGTTTAATACTAAAATCATGCTTGGCTGTGGGCTTTGCCGCAAAAAATATGGATATCTAAATGTGTGCATAGTTTTGTACAATATCCAAATATGTATGACATATTAAAGTAGGTTAGCTTTTAATTGCCCAGTTTTTATTACATCACTTTATAAAGTAATTCAACCTATTAAAATATTATTTTTTTTAATTCTGATAAAAACTGACCAAGTCAGATCTCACCTTCTTTAAGACCTTATACGTATTTGGATTTTGTTCAAAACTTGGCACCCACTTAGATCTTCATTTTTTTTTGGGCGGAGCCTACAGCCAACCATTATTTAAGAATTGAACTTGGCTCACCCTTTTAAGATTTATGTTTTTGGTGGGATATTATTACTTTTTGTATAGAAAACCAGGCAGGTATTTAGATTTATTATTTTTCTTTTTTATGCTATTGTCTGCATTTTCTTAAACGTTAGAAATAACAGTAAGCATTGTCCAACGGTTCAAACGCTACAATTAAAATAGTCTATTTTAGTATGGGGACTCCCCTAAAGTCCCTATTTTGTATCTTTTTTCCTATGCTTACACACCACTACCGAGCTAGATTCCAAATTTTATCTTATTAGGACATCTGGAAGTGGGTTAGGTTTTCGATCTATATGTCAATCAGTCAGTGGAAAATTGGACCTTCATATCTTTATAACCGTTCCAGCTAGCTTTATGGAATTTAAGCTTCTAGTTGTCCTTTTGGATATAAATAAACACACGTGGCAATTTTAAAGAGCAAAAAAAGGTCCTCTAATAATAAAAACCCCTAACATCGCGTTAACAACTCCTAAAACACAAAGCCAAAAACAACCTATGTACAATTCTTTCTCTCAATTTTTTAAATTCCAAAAAACTTTGAAAAAAAACACAAAGATGTTATAACCCTAAAAACCCATTCCACTTATTTTCCCCCTAAATTTGGGGGAAACCCCTAAGTTAGCAATCCTGACACTTTCACATGTTTAATAATTTTAGGGGGTAGCTAAACGCCACCTTGGGGGCCTGAGCCCCCATTGTGTGTGTGTCCCCTCCCTAATTGTGTCCCTAAATGTGCCAAAGAAAACCAAAAAATATGTATATTTGATTTGAATTTTTTGGCTACCTTAATTTTTAGGAGGAAGTAATAACTTCCAATCAATAAATACCTATGTAAGGCGCGCTTGTGGCTGCTCCGGTTGTCTCGGCAGCGTCGATCTCCGGAGTTAAGCAGTGAAGTGCGCGCCCATAACTTGATGGGTGACCGGCTGGTTTTGGGCAACGGCACGCGGTGTTCTCTCGGGGGTGAACAAACGGACCGAGCAATAACCACCCAAGTTATGGAATGAATGGTGTGTGAATGGGAAGAAGTAGGGGTCAAGGTACAATAAGCCTTCAGGCTGCAGTGCACCACCTAGGGGGCGGTCGTCGGGCCTGGGTGGGATGACCCCGAAAGGGCGAAAAAAATACCTATGTATTTTATTTTATTTTTAATTTGTTGAAACCTTTTTTTTCTTTTGTGAGGGGTCTTAACCTTCATTTGGCCCTAGGCCCTGGCTCCTCCAAGGCACACTACAAACTCGGAGTAAAACTCAGGTAATTTTTGAAAAACAACAAAATACATTTTTCGCATTTTTTTGTGCTCAAAAACTAAAAGGGTATACAACTAGAGTTTTTTATATGAAACGCCCTATATGCCCCATACTTATCTTTAACAGTTTTCGAAATATTGATAATTAAAAAACAACCTTTAATATCCAGACGTATTTCTGGTAGAATACATTATGCCTAAATGGATAACTTTTATATCCAAATGGATATCTTATATCTAAGTTGTGGTAGCTCGCTTAACTTTACGCTCTTGGGAGCCCAAGAGGGGATTTTGGGATTTACTACAGCGCGGAAGATAAGTATACCGGGGAATACCTTGTACCTGGTTCAGTACCTCCATCAAAAATGAGCCCCGTATACAGGGCCGATCACAAAAAACAAAAATATATCCATCAAAAATTGTCGAGCGCGTCAGATTAAGATAGGGTGAGTTAATTACATGCTAAACAGTGTGTATTTTACTAATCTGACAACTTGACACTGACGTAAAGGAAACGAGGTTATAAAAAAGTCATTTTGACATGTTTGAACATGCCTGTTTTTTTTTATTTCAAAGAAACTAATTCAAGGATAACAAAAAATATATAATTCGATACGATCCGAACGATCTCCACGAGCCGAAATAATACCAATAATTTTTTGACATATTTAAAAATCTATAGCCGCTTCTCCCACCGATGAAAAGGTATACAGTATATAAAATTATTTTCTTCTTATTATCTAAGCTTTGCAACCCAATAGGTCTCTAATAGGTCTCTATGACGCTCGAATAGATCCCCATTTAGCATCGTGAGCTCCCCTACTATAAGTCTATAATAGGAATTAATAATTTTCGCCATTTCTAATGATCACTGGTTTATGGTATCATAGCAGCAAATGACAATCCACCACCATCACCAACCCAAAAACCAAAAAAAAAACATTTATTAAATAAAAATCTTTAGAATTTGAATAGAAAACATTTTTATTTTTATTTTTTGACACTATAAAATTAGGGTTATTAACTATGCAATGAAGTGGCTCTACTTTTTTCTGTTTTGTTTTTTATTTGTATCCAAGCAATTAAAGGTTTTTTGCAAGAACAACCAGTGTCATTTTTTTCTAATTTTGTGCTGTTTGCATCACCCTGTGCAAAAATAAAAATTCCCTTGTCATATCCTGACCAACTATTGTAGCGATAACTGCCATAGTAAGCCAAATAATGCCGCTGGAATATCGCCTAGTTTCGCAAGTACCCAAAACCAAAGTTTTTCAAAGCTTGGAGCTAAAACTGTTGTACAAAAATCTCATACCTGTAAACAGTGTGAAAATAATAGTAATTTATGTAACAAGTGCATAAAAAATACTTTTTTCACGATTGGAAAGTTTAGCAGCACGAGCCGTTAAGCGAGTGCGGCAATCCCATGAGTAAAAAAGACACTTTATGCATGTGTTATATACTATATTTTTCCACGACCGTATAAAAATTTCCCAAAATACCATTTTATACAAACCTATTAATTCTAATTTTTGCAGCTCAGCCATTAAATAGCAACAAAAAATCATAGCCTTTTTATTTTTCAAGACACAATTATCCTCTTTATAACTATGCATTTATTATTGAATTTAAGAAATTTTGTATGTACTTACATTTTGTAGAAATAATACTAAAACAGTTTAAATTCCTTTTCAATTTCATAGTCATCCAAATTTATTATTACTATTAATTTTCAATAATTTCTAATAAATTTATTTGCAAACTGTCAACTTTTAAAACTAGTGACACATGAACTAAAAAGAAATAATGATGAAATCAAAGGTAACTTGACCGTTTGTTTCAGTTGTTGTCGCATTTACAGTTACATTGCATAAATTGAAATTTAAGTTTATTGTAGTAGGCATTAAAACAAATGACTAATTAAGAGTCTCAAAAAAGGTTCGAAGTGTTAAAAAAGTTACTTTTTTTTAACACTTTATTTAGTAGACTAGAATAGAGTACTTTAACTGTATATTACCAATTAAAAAAACAGCATTTTTTTAACCGTCGTGGACAAAAATGTCTTAGCTCTGACAGCCTAACTCAAAAAACCAAGTAGTGTGCTATTTTATAAAAAAAAGTTGCTGAAGTTGACAATGACATCGATTTGGATAAGGATGATAATGGTGATGGGTGTAAATAATATAAAATGGTTCTTTTGACTAGTTTTTAAATGTATTTGTATATTTAAAAATATACAAATACTAATAATAATAAAATAATTGTAGTAAATTTTATTTTAAATTTTTAGCAAAAACAGCCGTCAAGTTTCTTTTTCCAATTTACAAAAAAATAAAGTTTATAAAACCTTGAAATATATATTTAAATGCGCAAAATACAGATATCTTTACGATTATATTACAAAAACATAAACATATAGAATTAGCCATATAGTTTTTAATATCCTGACAATATTAAAAATTTGACATTGGCTGTTTTTGAAAAACCCTTCAATCCACAAAACTATATATATTTTTTTTTAAATAAAGGTATTCTTTCATTTATCTAATAATACTGATTTAAACTAAATAACCCGCGCTAATGGCAAAGGGATTTTAATTTTAATGATTTTGATGCAAAGATAATTATTTAATGTTTGAGCACTTAGATTTATGAAAAATTAGATTAAAGTTTATAAATAAACTAACTGATTTACAATAATTCTTCTTTGAAATTATTCTGTCATTGCAGGTGGTACGGTGGTGTATGTGTGTGTCAGTGGACATAATCAAAAGAATTTTAACAGTGACAATTTTTCAATGAATGAGAAAATTTAAATAGGCTTATGGGATTTTTAATTTAAGGTAAACTGTTTTTAAATATAGCTAATGGTACTGGAAAAGGGCATATTTGATATGTAAGGCCCCTAAAATGAATTTAGTAAAGTAATGATGTTTTCTACACTTTTTACGCATAAGATATTTTAAATGCGATTAAACGTAGGATAATCTTTTCTACTTTATGTTTTATTTGTAAGATTTCTATGTATCAATATTAGATTAAGAGTGGGAAGGTAGTTTTGACTGACTAGTTGAATACAAAGATTTTTTCTTGGGAATGCGGTCTAGGGCTGAGAAGTAAAACTCATTTTTTTACTAAACGCCAAACTTTCGGAATTTTTTTCTCTTTCAGAGCTACAATATAAAAATTCTTAAGGCTAGAGGTAATTAGTAATAAGAAACATCATTGATCTACTGTTTTGCACGTTTCGTATTAACAATTTTAAATATAAAGCTTCAAATATTATAAATGTTCAAATGTTCTTTAGAACATCTTAGCAACTACTATTAAGTGTTAATACATATTGTACTCAATATTGGAAGTGGTAGGATACGGTGCATATATCAAAATTTTATTTTTTCATGTTTTTTTTTAATTATAATAATAAACATAGATAAAAATTTATCAATTACATATCGTTGTATTTTAAGGTTTTTAAGTGTCTCGAATAAATTATGTTTATAGAATAGTCAACATTAGATTGTTGACGGTTGTATTTCTACATCTCTGGTACACTAAAAATTAAATAATATTTTCAAAAAAATAATACAATTTTATATATTTTTTGTCCAAATTTATAACCTAAAAGTATAATTGATAAACTAAGATATTATTTATTATTTTTAATGATGAAAATGAGAGGTATTTAATTGAATTTAAGTACGCTGAAATTAACCCAAAGGTATAGTATAGTTAAGACCATATTTATTTCATTCTGGAAGCGATGCCAAGTACACAAAAAATGATAAAGTAAACAAACCTTTTCGAAAGCACATAGCCTCTGACAGAGTTTGGTTACATATTTTTAGATAAATAAATAAAAATATTGTGAAAACACGTATCACGTACTTAAAAAAACATCTTCTTATTTCGTCTCTTGCGTACCATAAAACCTGTAGCGCGTGGCGTAGTCGTCGGGTTGAATATTTTTTGCTGCAATAAATAATTGTTCACAAAATGGTTTATTTCCTTTATCATTTTTTGGGTACTTGGCGGCATCACTTTCAGAATAAAATAAATATGGGTCTAACTATATCAGTGGCGTAGCAACAGGGAGAAGTTTTTTTAATCGTTAACATAAAAATAAAGTACTCCATTCTAGTACTCTACATAAAGTGGTAAAAAAGTAACTTTTTTGAACAGTTCGAAGCTCTTTTTCACACTTTGAGTTAGTGTTTTGGTTTCGTGACCACTACAATAAACTTAAACTTAAATATCAATTAATGTAATGTAACAGTTTCTTTTAGTTAATGTGTCACTAGTTTTAAAACTTGACAGTTTGCGAATAAATTTAATAGAAATTATTGGATTGCCGCACTCGCCTAACGGCTCGTGCTGTCAAACTTCCCATTCGTAAGAAAAAGTATTACTTTATACACTTGTTACATATATTACTATTTATCTATAGAGTAGCTTCAATTACTAACCAATGGAAAAAATGTTGCAGGTTTTAATAAATCATAAGTTAAATATTTTAAAATCAAGGAATAATAATTGCAATTTATAGGGAGCTGCCAAACAAAAATACCTTATTAGGGGTAGTCTTTAGTTGAATTTAGTCTTGCTAAGGTATTATTAGACAGTCTTTTAAAGAAAAGCTACAAATATTTTAATATTTATTTTGCTTTCATATTTATAAACGTAATACCAATAATTCTAAAAAATTTAAATAATCAATCAAATCAGGTGTCGTTTTTCAAAAAAAAATGTAACAAAGAGAAAAGCTGTTCTTTTGTAAAGGAATGCCGTCCAACCAGCAACATATCAGTTCGTTTTAAAAGCGGGGTACGCAAAAGTTGAATCTGGTATTTTAAGCGGTTATTTAAAACAAAACATTGTATTTAAAAATAAAGACGTCTCAAAAGAACTTGGCCCCTCTCGCCCCTTAACCCTGGCCACTGTATAGTATAATTTATAGGCTAATATTATATTGGTCTCCGATCACCGGCACACAAAAAAAGTTATCATTACTGTTAACCAGACCAACTTTTAAAATGTTTTTTGATACCCTCAATTCAAATCCGGAATCCGTTTTGCTTCATCAAACTTCAAAAAATCATAAAAATCGCTGAAAATCGAATATATAGATATGTGGTGTTTTTCGCAGTTTACTCAAAACTTGGAGCAAAGATGACTTCGGATTTATATTCAGGGCATCAAAAATAGTTATTTATTAGATAAGTGAGTTGTATTACATATAAGTCACGCAAGAAAAGTTTAACTCTCGAGCCCGAAGGGCGAGAGAGGTAATTTTCTTAAGTGACTTATATGTAATAACTCACGTGTCTAATACAAAATTTTATCCAACACTTTCGTATAAATCGTTTTTAATATCGAAAATAATTTGAAAACGTCATCCATTATTTGTTACTTGTCATTGTCAACACCAGCAACAAAATTATGTATATTGTCTATAATTCACTAGTGAGCTAAAGGGTACTTTAGCTCACTAGTGACTTATAGTACACTTTATATCCTCAAAATCTGATCAATTATATAGATATTATATGTAAGTGTTGGATAATAGTTATTTATTAGATAAGTGAGTTATATTACATATAAGTCACGCAAGAAAAGTTTAACTCTCGAGCCCGAAGGGTGTGTGTGACTTATATGTAATAACTCACGTGTCTAATACAAAATTTTATCCAACACTTTCGTATAAATCGTTTTTAATATCGAAAATAATTTGAAAACGTCATCCATTATTTGTTACTTGTCATTGTCAACACCAGCAACAAAATTATGTATATTGTCTATAATTCACTAGTGAGCTAAAGGGTACTTTAGCTCACTAGTGACTTATAGTACACTTTATATCCTCAAAATCTGATCAATTATATAGATATTATATGTAAGTGTTGGATAAACATATAAAAAGTTGGTCTGGTAAAAAGTACTGATCTCTTTTTTATTTTTGTGTGCCGGTGTAATTGTTTTAAAAATGTGCTACTTGTAGACATTTTGACAACTTTAAATATTTTTAAAACCCGCAACGCCTTTGATGGATATAATAATATTTTAGTGTATAAACAGTGTGTAATAAACCTTCAACTTTTTATCCCGCACCTATTCCACACACAAATAATGTATAATTCTGTTATTAAAATTCGAAAATACAATTTCAACGTTCGTTACTACAGCCTTTACTTAGGTGCTTTATATGTAAAATTCAAAAAATAGTAATAAATTAAACATTGAATTCAGGTAATTCGGATTGATATTTCAATCGGCCTTTTATTAAAAAATAATTTTAAATGGTATGTTATTTCAGCAGTTTTTATTGCTGTGAATTAAAAATATGTTTTAATGGTTTTATTTTATATGATTTTATTGTAAACCAATTTATCAGATGATAAAATAAATGCCTTTGGCTTCAGTGTTTACTGTTTGTGTCAATATTTATGTTTTCATTACGCATAAATGTATCCATAAATATTTGTATTTTGTTTATTTTACACTGTCTCTACAACTTGACATTAATATACAGGGTATTACAGAAAGGTGTTTAGAAAATTTAGGGACAGATTCTGAAGTGCCTGGGCCAGTAATGAAATGGACGTTATGATATAACCTTTTTTGGGGGTTCTTTTGACGAGTCTACCACAAATATTCATACCGCCATATAAAGAAGCGAAGCTTTATCCCAGCCTGTCAATGTCAAAGCTTTCGGGTGTCGAACTGGACGAACGCGTCACTTTTTTGTCGGACAAGTTGGCAACAATGTTTCACATGCAATTTTTAAACATTATGCCAAAAATCGTAGAAGTTACAGTCACGAAACATACCCTATGGTTTCATGACTGTAACCCTTACCATTTTTGACACAATGTATAAAAATTGCATATTAAAAATTGTGGTAAACTTGTTCGACAAAAATATACAAAAATGTAAAAGGAAAAAACTCCTTACTACTTGTCATTTTCTTGCACTGTAAGGTTGCATCTATCGAACACTGTCCGATCTGGAGATGCAGATTTTATAAACTATCCGAAATCACCAACCGCAGACTGGTTTATGGACCTAGGTTTGTTTAGTTTTTTGCACTGCCAACAGAGGGCGTAATGGACAATAAACTACTACGTTTATTTGACATTTTCCTTTTTTATGGAATTCTTTGGAGTCTTATGTTATCGCCTACATACTACATCGTACTGATGAGAACAAAATAGTTCGAAATCAATCCGCTGTTGGTGATCTCAATTAGCTCTTCAGCCATCCAAAACTAACTTTTCTCTTTTGTGTCTTTAGCTAGTACAAAAAAACTGCATCTCCAAATCGGACAGTAGCGTTGATAAAGAACAGAAAAGAATGCTGAACAGGTTCGAACAGTTCCGTTCCTACCCGAGAACATGTTCCGTAAACCTGTTCAGTTGTTCATCTGTTCTTTTTAACAACTTCTTGACAATAAGGTGAAGACTGGACACATTAGGCATTAATCCATTCTCTTCCTGGTTCACATGTTCACCATTCACCCTTATCGATCTAAACTATTCTAAATATGCTTTAAAAAACACAGCACCATAAGACATCCATAAACCACATCGCACCGTGAACGTTAGCGTGAACAGTTCAAGCTCAAAGCCTGTTTCGAGTTTCTTCAATCCAAATGAACGGGAATTGCCAATATGGTCCACTCGACCGAACGCAGATCACAGTGAGAACAAAGAACATAAAAACTAAATCGCGCGTCCGTTTCTCACCCATTCGGTTCGAAAAGAACAGCCTGTTTAGTTCTCCTTAAAGAACGGTTCACTGAACAGGCTACCTCTGAACATGTTCTTAAGAACTATTCCCTTCTTTTCATAACAACTCTATCGGACAGTGTTCGACAGATGCGACCATGCAGTGCAAAGGAAATTAGAAGCAGTAAGGAGTTTTTTCTCTTTCATGTTTGTAGAATAATTTCGACTGATTTTTAAGAATACTTTTTGGTTAAGTTTTATATTAGTAATTGCTGTGGGTACTGGATGTGGATAATGGCCGTGGGTAATTAGCCTTATTATCTGTTTAAAATCGCATTAATAATGTATATATTTTTAACAGTCGTAGAAAAAAGTATTTATTTTTTTCCGCTAGCCAAAGGGATATTTTCTTCGTTAGCTGCTTACAGCATTTTCATTTTTTGACAAATCAATGACGTCAGTCTTACAGCAGCTCACAGCGGTTGTTATAGCGGCCTCGGGAGATGTCTAACCACTGTCTAACAGGTTGAAAAAACAAAGAGGGGAAATATAACCGAATTTGAGGTTAAAAGTCAAACAAAATTGACTAAATGTATACTAATAACAATAACAATAATATGTGTGGAAAACCATGTGAAGGATTGTTTCAACTGCAATTGAAAGTATTGTGCATTTTTGTTATAAAACGGAAGTTACCATTTTTTAGGTTATAATATTATTATTTTTTAATGACATTTGTCGTTGGCGGTAAGCGTTTTTATTTTTTCGATTCACATTTTAATGACGTCAGCTGTTAGACAAGCTTATTAGCAGCTGTAAGACAGAAGATTTAGAAAAATATCCCTCAAATAATTTATTGTTCTATGTTCGCTTCCAAATAAACTGGGCAGGGTTTAGATGACTGTTTTAACAAATGTGACCAAACGTCTGCCGGCCAAACAAAGAAAAGCCACATTACTTCGCAATTTCATGAACAAATACGGCAAATGGGAAGTGTGTAAACAAGGCAGTGAAGGTTGTGGCTGTCCGAAACAACTATGTTTAAGTTTTATTGTTTCCAAATAATTATTTGATTTTCTACATTCAAATAAAACTAGTTAGATTTTGTGTTTGTGATCATTTAGGTACGATTCTGAATAATCTACTCCCAGAAAATATCCTCAAAAATACTTTAGCCAGTAAAAAAGTAGGTAACCAACACCACTTTTCTCATTATTTCAAGTTTAAATGTTCCAAATTCTAAAATCCTTTTAAATATCATACGAAATTGAATCTGCTTAAAAAAGAAACGAATTTTAAATAAAAATGGTTTATTACAATTTTAATTTTAAAAAACGTTTAATAATAAAACATTATAAATCCTTTTTGAAATTTTAGAGTTAAAAAGTCTTTTCTCGGTTATTTGCCTGCTACAAGTTATATGATCGTATAACCCAGTGATAGCGAAACACTGACAAGCGTGCCCAAGTTGGCACGCGACGTAAAAATTTGGGCACGCGAATATATTGATGTTTTTTTTTAATATGACTAAATGGAAGGAAGTTTAAAGCTGTTTTTTTCGCTCTTTAAAATTTGAAGCAACTGAAAGAAAGTATTGAAGGGGGAAGACAGCCGGTAAAGACCTTTTTTTTGCTTTTCAAAATTTTTTAAAGTATTTTATGGCACGCCGCGGATATCTTTTCGTACAAAAATGGCACATGCCGAAGAAGTTCGCCACCACTGGTTAGTTAAAAATGTCTATGGGTCCATTTTTAAAAAGTTTTACTTAGCATAACCTGTTTATTTATTTTTATTTGTTTGTTATTATTTGGGTCAAATTTGGTAATTAATGTTTGACCCCCTTCCTGACGACAGATCTATCTGAAATTTCACATGAAAGGGCTTGATTAGTAGAATAGCACTTACCATGAAAAAATTAAAATTCAAGATGGCCGTCGCCACAAAATGGCGGATTACATATTTTTTTTACAAAAACCTTAATATTGGTATCAAATAAAAGGGCTTGATTGGTAGAATAGAACTCACAAAAGGAAAAAAATCAAAGATGGCCGCCGCCAAAAAATGGCAGATTACATATTTTTACAACTACTTCAATATGGGTATCTAATGAAAGGGCTTGATTAGTACAATAGAGCTTAAAACTAAAAATTTAAAAATGAATTATATAAAAAAGTTTTTTATGTTAAAAGGTAAAAACAATTTGGTAAGTCTTAGCTACCAGATCCCACTATTCTTCTTATCCATCCGGGCTATTGATAAGACAAATAATAAAATCGTTGGGCACGTGAAATTTATATTCATAATATTTACTCTCAATACGATACGCCCGACGATTTTACTATTTGTCGGATCATTACCCCGGATTGATGAGAAAATTGGTGCGATCTGGTAGCTGGGACTTAGCTAAATATTTTTTAGGTTTTAGTTGAAGAAAACTGTTTACCGTAAAAAAAAATATTTAATTTATTAAGGTATGCCAACAGTAATTTTTATTTTGGTGCTTCGGTTCAATGTTCTAAATAAGAACAAATTACCTTTAATAAATCTAACAACTTTGCGGTGGAAAAGTATGTGATCCAGCACTGGCATTCATTATTCTCTTTATAAAATCAAATTCAGTTTGGTTGTAAACAATACGGCAATATATTTTGTTCCTAAATCCATGAAGAACTTTAATCAAAAAAGAAAAGTAAGTATACGAATAGGTCGTGCTAATTAATAATTAGTTTTAAAAAGTAAGCTTCCGAGAGACAAAGATATAAAACTAAAACTAAAACTTTTTGCTGTAACACAAATATTTAATTATGTCTGAATATAGGTACAAATTAGGTTTTGTGACTAACTTATCATTCTATTTAGATAACTAACTCTCTATTATTAGAGATGCTCTCTAGACTTACTTAAAGAGGTTTAATTACCGTCACTTGTTTTTAACAAACTCATAGAGCTAGTGGTGTAAAGAATAGTCGCTTATCAAATAATAAACAATTATTTGGGTAATTAAGTAGGAGAGGTCCGGAAAGCCCCGTCCACCTAAGTAAATTTAAATATTGTAAAGTGTCAGTCAACATATAGGTCTCTATTAAAAAGCGAGTTGATTGCTTAAATCTATTGTTTATTATAAGGTTGGCCTAATTTTTTAGATAAGTAAACGTTTTTAGTTAAAAACTTTAGGTTTTTAAGACCCTACCAATGGACGGAGATGCCCGAGTGGTTGGATATCGCTGCCCACCTAGGAGGGACAAGGCTGTCCACCAATTAAGATATTTTTAATTACAAAATTAAAGCCTTTTTAAATAAACTTAACCATATAACTTTATATTTTATATTTAGTATAAGTCCTAGACATTTAGATTCATTCTAAATAATAAAATAATGGGCATAAGAATAAAAGGTAAGACCCAAACATATAAAAAATAAAATATTTGTATTACATTTTTTTATAAAATATTATAGATAAATTAGATTATTGTTATTTCTAACAACAGTTTTAAATATAGCTACAACTAAATGGTAAATATTTTGTTTGGTGCCTTCTAGGCCGGAGCAATATTCACTGGGCGGCCTTACTCGATTACGTACTTTTTTTTAATTGCAATTTTTTTAGGAAACCTCACAAAACAATATATTCTACTAAAGCATAATAATAAAAAACGAGTAATCACCTACAGTTTAATATATTACTGATGTGAATTAATACTTATGCATTGTAGTAAGATTTTTCACAGAAAAAATACATCAACCTGCATTCAAAACGTTTTTTGACGACTAAAGGATTAAAATCGATTTTGTGAAGCTAAGTTAGCATTTTGGCTTTAATGTTTGTATTAAGTGAAAGATATCCGAACGATTAAAGGTTGCGATTGAAAATTACGGCTTTACCCGATGGACGGGGCTTTCCGGACCTTCCCTAGATAATCAAATTATGGGTAAATTTTTCTATTAGTCTTCTATTTAATCAACTTTTGTGATCCCAAAAAAAGGTTTTTCGTCAAACCAGGGTTGGCACAGTTTGCTCGATCTAGAGAAATTTCGCTCCTTCTTTTTTGATTCACTTTCTTGCGTTCTTATAAAATTCCGCCCGTTTGTTGATGCAATTTTTGCAGTTTTTGTTTCCTGATTTTTTTAAAAGTATTGTGACATTCAATAAGCACAAAACATAATGGCCGATTTTCCGATATATGACTACCTTTTTATTATAAATTTATTATAAACACCCTGTATATTTTTATTCCAATCCAATATTTCCCTTTCGGAAAAATATAACGTAAGGTTTGGTCATTTACACAAATAACGGATTTATTAGCTTCCAAAACATTAACTGTACGGCATTTAGAGGTATTGTTTAACAATGAAAATTTGCTACATAGAAGGTTACAAAAAAACAGTAATAAAGCTATTAGCGTAGATACCTTACATTTAGATTTGCAGTGACTAGAATCATTTTTGGTAGCTTTACGGTCTCGCGCCGTAAACAAATCGGTACGGTTACGAGCATGCAAATTTAAAAGCCATGGCCACATACAAAAGTGTCTCACCTTCCTTCAGCGTGCTTCATGTACTTTTAACGCATTTTAAACGGGAACCCAGACAACGCGTTGATAAATTATGCCCGATCTAGCCGGATAGCTCACACATCGCCCGGGCATATATATTCGGTGATGACAGAAAATGATTGTTATTCAAGTCCACAAACCCATTTATCGCCCATGACAGGTAACTATTGCTTCGAGACTACAGTAAAAAGCACAGGGGCGTGTGATTTGATTGGTTTAAACATGCGTATCTGTCACATTGGGGTGATAAGTTCTGGTTAGTTAAATATTATTTTTATTGGGAAATTAAAAAAATAATTTGCACGACCGCTTCAAATCAATCAAATTACACGTCCCTGTGCTTTTTACTGTAGTCTATTGCCCTGCAGGTGATAACTTTTGGCAATCCAATAAATCAGTGACTATTATGTTATTTACAAAATATTAGTTGCAGTAAGTGTATATTTTATTTTATTTTTTGTTAATATTGTGAATAATTTTAGTTTTGTAAACTGTATAGTAAATTTGTATTTTTGAACAATTCTCTTTATTCTTGGAAGTTAATTAATCAATTAATTTATACATACATGCCTTTTGTTACATTTTTTAAAGGGGAAAGATTATTCAATCAATCAATCAATCAAAATATGCTTTATTGTTAAAGAAAATAAAAACTTGTCAACAAAGCTTAAGCAAAGATTAAGTTTTAAAAACATGAAAAAATATACAAATTATTCCAAGTAACTAAAAGTGCAAAATAAAATTTTGTTCTTTTGGATATAGTTTCTGGGTAAATTGAGGTTAACCCTTAAGTAGGCGCGCGGGGGTCAAATATACCCCCACACTGTAAAAATCCAATATTCACTTGTTCTTTATATATTGTTTTTTACTTTCTAATCATATTTTTCGTTGGAAGCATTTTCTTACAATGTAATACTGTGGTCAGAAAGTAAGGTGAAATTATTATTAAAAAATTCTCCGGCATTAGGAAGGCGGGTAATTTTTTCCTCGGTTGTTAGGATTGTTTATTACATTTATCAAGCAATTGTTTGTCAAAGGGTTTAATTATCTTTATATTACACGTGTTTTTGTAAACAACCAAAAGTAATATTTTGGATTTTTGCAAGGAGTGATTTTGTTAAGCAAAAAATTAGCATCAAATTTTGTTTGCAAAACGAATATTCTTGTGCAGACAAGTCAACAAAATGTTGCGGAGAACCATTGATGATTCAACTATGGCACAAAAAAACGTTTATAAGTGGTATTATGAGTTCAAATCGGGCCAAAAATGTGTTGAAGATGAACCGCGCTCTGGATGACCAACAACGTCTACCGACGAGAACCACGTCCAAAAAAATTATAGATATGGATCTTAAAAATCGTCGACTAACAATTAAAGACCTCGCTGATAGTATTGGAATATCATTTGGCTCAGTCCAAACCATTTTAAGGTATGTTTTGGTAACTTAAATGCGTCAAGTCCCGATTGGTTTCTTCTTACGATAATGCACCATGTCTTACTGCATTGGTTCTTCGCGACTTTTTGTCAAAAACTCGACTTGTATCGTTCCGCAACCACTGTTATCGCCTTATTTGGCTCTGTGCGACTTCTGGCTATTCAAAAACCCAAAAGCCCAATAAGGGGACGCCGTTTTGACAAAATTAAAGAGATAAAAACCGAATCGAAAAAGATCTTGAAGGCTATACCGAAAAAGACTATTTCGATTATAGTAAGTACTGAAAAAAGCGTCAGCAAAAGTGCGTTTTATCGGACAAGGATTACTTTAAAGGGGATAAAATTGATCTGAAAGAATAAGAGAAAAAAAGTTACCCAGCAAAAGGAATACTTGTATCAAAACATTTACTTCTAATTTTAATTGAAGTCAATGTCATTTAAAAAAAACTGATTATGGGACTGCTAAAGATTGAATTTTATTATTTATAAGTACTCTTCGTACATTGCTTAAGTTAACATAAACTAGTGAATAAACAAATAATGAGTTTCAAAATGGAAAACATAGTTAGACCCTTATTATATATAAAAATAAAAATAAATATACTTATAACTAATCTTTGCCCTAGAAAACATAAAATGAAACTAAACAAAGGAATTTTTTCTTGAGTCTGAATCTATTTCTTCCTGTGGTCTTGGAGCAAGGCACTGCTCACAAATTGTTTTCATATGAGTTTTGCATATTAGTTATTTATACTTCAAACAAAAATTTGATATCTGATTGTCTTCTTGTTGGGGACAAATAATACATCTTTTCCAACTCCCCGAAATTCCCACAATTCGCTATACATATTGCTTAAAATTGTAACGTTAGAAGGCGCTTGGGTGCGGTGGTGCCGCAAGAAACGTGAAGTTTTTGAATAAATGGTGTTGTTTTTCTTGTTTCTTTTTTTTTTTGTTGTGAGCATATACCTAACGAGGTTTTAGGAAGCTACCTGGAGATTTTTTTGTAATGTTTGCATATAAAAAGTTTAAAAAATATTTACGAAGAAAAATCTTTTTTTTCAGTTTATACTTAACTTTTCTCGGTAAACGTAAGCGCTAAGGAAAAAAGATTGGACTTGTTTTTATAACTTTTTATGATATTTAATTTATCAGTTTCTCATATATATTTTTCTATTTTTTTTCTTTTTCAAAGTTATATTTCTGGGATTTTGAACCACCCTGTATAATATAGGGCAAATTTTATTATAGCTTTAACCATTTTAAATAAAAAAAAAATCGAAATATTAAAAATATGTCTGGGGAATGGCGTCCCCACAACTCTCAGCATTCTTGATTTAATTCAAAGAAAAGCTGTTCGTCTTATTAATTATCCTTTACTTACTTAAAGAACTTTCTTCTCTTGCCCATGCATCGTCGGACTGTAGAGAATGTATCGCTCTTTTATAGATACTTTTACACCTTCTGCTGCATTATTTAGTATAGTCCCTTCACTTGCAACTCCCAACAGAGAAACTCGTGGTGCCGCACGTATGCATCCCTTTACGGTCCAACTGGACAGGCTCCGAACTACCCACTTTGTTGGTTTTTATCCCCTAGAGTTTCTAGAATGCAGAACCAGCTGCCAGCGGAGGTCTTTCATTCTCCTCCAAATCTTAAAGTTTTTAAAACCTGTGTTAACAAACTTTCTCTTACCTCGCTTAAGACACACACGGTACGTTAGTGTTTAGTCTTTTAGCCTTCGTGGATTATCCGAATATAAAAAAATACGGATATAGGTAAATATTTAATCTATTCATAATCCGAAGACACACTGATATTATTTTTTAAAATGGGTATTCGTTGCATGCTAAAACTCTCTTTTTTTTAATAAATTTAAATTAATAATTTATGATTGCTGCGTTATTAAACCGAAAGCCATTAAAATTGTTAATATGAATATTTTATTTTAACCAATATTAAAATCTCCCTTTATTTCAGAAACAGTTTCAAATATCAGGAATAATAACGTTCATCTATATTCATGTGGAAATTATAACTGAAGGGCTTATTGTAAAAACACCATAAGCCACACAGCCAGTGTCGGACTGGAGATCATTTGGCCCCGGGTAGAAAAATATTTGGTAGTTAGACTTAAAATTAAATTTTAATAATAAAATATACAGTCAGCACAAAAAGCCTTCGTACGCTATTTCGAGCACCATTACTTTTATATATTTTTTTAGTAAAATAAGTACTGGGGATCCACATTTAATTCATTCTAAAAGTAATACCGCAAAGTACACAAAAAAATATAAAGTAAATAAACATCTTGTGAACAATGATTTATTGCAGCAAAAATATTCAACGAGTTTCTGGTTCCACGCCACGTGCCACCGGTTTTATGGCAAGACAGAGGCGAAATAAGAGGATGTTTTTGAAGTACGTGAAACGTGTTTTAGCAGTGTTTCTTTTTATTTATCTAAAAACAGGAAATCAGGCTCTGTCAGCGCTATGTGCCTTCGAAAAGGTATGTTTACTTTACCATTTTTTGTGTACTTGGCGGTATTTCTTTCGTAATAAAATAAATGTGGACCCATCTATAACCAAATATATCTATAAAAAAAATGATAAAGCTTTAAATAGTCTATATTTATATAAATTTGGTTATTTGGCTAATTATAATAAAATCAAATACATACAAAAAATAGAGTATGAAGCATTTTGTGCCGAAAGTATGTATGCAGTAAGGGGATTAATATAAAACTTTAAACCTAAATATCGTCATTTTTTTAATGAATTTTATTCTACATATATTGATAATCTATCAAATCTTGTAGGATCGCTAACCTTAGCTTCGTCTTTAAAATTTTTAGGTTTTGATAGTGATTGCATACAGTTTACTTGGGTACAAGAAAATGTACAGGGTGAGTCATCGATAGAGCAAAGTAGATTTATACGAAAACGGTAAAAAATTTTAACAGGATTTTTTAGTGATATGTAACACAAAGTATTGCATATTTCTAAAATATTTTGGTGTGACAGGTGCCCCAAAAATTATAGCCAACAAAAATTGATTTTTTAAACGGAATGCCCTATATTTTATTACATATTTTGAGTCTACATAAAATTCTTAGCATCTTGTCTATTCATATTCCTATACCTAAAGTTAATAGTGGGAGTTATAAACATTTGAAAATCGGAATTTTTACCTTTGACCATTTACTGTGCAAAAACAGTTCAAGATGCAGCAAAATGACTTTCACTTTCCTATCTTAACTTTTTGAGGGCTTTCTAATGGTAGCAAAAAGTGAAGGTTAACAGAAGGTTAAAAATTCACCTTTTTCAACCTTCAATTGACCTTCATTTTTATTACCATTGGGTGGCCCTTAAAAAGTTAAGATAAGAAAGTGAAAGCCATTTTGCTGCATCTTGAACTGTTTTGCTCAGTAAATGGTCAAAGATAAAAATTCCGATTTTCAATTGTTTATAACTCCCAAACTATTAACTTTAGATATAGGAATATGAATAGCCAAGATGCTAAGAATTCTATGTAGACTCAAAATATGTAATAAAATATAGGGCGTTCCAGTTTAAAAAAATCAATTTTTGTTCGCTTTAATTTTTTGGGGAACCTATACACACCAAATATTTTAGAAATATGCAATACTTTGTGTTACATATCACTAAAAAAACCTGTTAAAAATTTTACCGTTTTCGTATAAATCTACTTTGCTCTATCAATGACTCACCCTGTACGTACATAATTCTTGTAAGGAGTGATTTATTACGAGGTACTTTTTAGAAGAATTTAAAAAATTTAAAAAAATAATCCTATTCAAGTAATATTTATTGTCATATGGAAGAACTATATCTTACATTTATTGTTTAAAGATTATGACTTTCAAATGTTGGCCTTAACTGCACCCAACATGGTCCGTTCTTAAGCTCTAATTTCCGAGCGCCAAATTAATTCGTCAGAACCATCACGTACACTCGCAGCTACTGCCTCTATAATTTCTGCACTACGTGCTGGATGTTTCTCATTTGGTCAAGAATTATCCAACAATGAAAATTGAAGTTCAAATTTTTGTGATGGTACAGCCATTATGGACCATAGTTACTCAAAGCGCACGAAACACATTTCTAGGAGAATGATAATTTTCATAATACAGTTGACCAAGTTTAGACGTTGTGCCGGGGGCTAAGTCTTTCCAGGTTCAATTGTCAAACAGTACTGAAGACAAATACCATAACAGTTTGAAATTTGGACCCTCTCATGTATCCAAAAATACCTACTAGAAAAAGTACCTCTAAATAAATCACCTTTTATAATTAAGAAGGTTTTTGTCGGTAAAGTAGGCATTATTTTGCTCTGAAATAATTTCAATAACAATTAAAAAGTCCTTATTGGTTCCAAACTTATGTGATCAGCAAAAAAATCTACTTAAAATTTTAAAAATCAATATATGGTACAGTCTGTCTAATAAAGTTGGAAACATATCGAAAACTTTTTTATTATTCATTTTACGAAAAAAATGGTATTTTTTATAAAAAGTTCAGCATGACCCAAAAACCAAAGAAACCATCAGATATGAAATTGTATCAGTCATCTACGAGGTCTGAGCCAAAAACGAGATTTTTGCTTAAGAGTAAACTACCTGTATTTTTGCTAATATCGTAAATCGTTATAAAGAAAAGACGTTTAGAATTAAAAATGGATTTTAAATATGCAATTTTGTAAACTTTCATTTTTTTATTCCTTTTTTTTTGCTGCAATATTCGAGAAATTTAAATTTATCCATTGGTATACACGTTAATTTAAAATGTTTATTTTAAATTGTTCCATAAAACCTAAAATTATAAAAATAAAAAATAATATATAAAAAAATGTTGTTGTAAAGAAACAAAATTGCATATTTAAAAGTAATTTTTAATTTTAAACGTCTTTTCTTTATAACAATTTATCGATATTAGCAAGAATACAGGTACTTTACTGTTTAAATAAAAATTACATTTTTGGCTCAGACCTCGTAGATGACTGATACAACTAAGTATCTAGATGGATTGTATGAGATCATGCTAAGAACTTTGTAATAAAGAATATAGGTCGTTCCGTTTAAAATCATTTTTCGTTCACTATAATTTTTGAGGCACCCTGTACACATAAAATATTTTACAACTATTCAATACTTTATATTTATAACCTATATTAATGCTTTGTTTAAAAAGGAATATGTTATATACTATTGAATTTAAACATATTTTTAATATTTTCTTACAATTTGCCCCTGTTAACACCTGTATCAAAGTCCACATTTTAAGTTTTGCCAATCTATTTAGCCTCCAAAGCTCTTTTTAAAGTTTTCTGTAGCGCTAGACAAACAAAACGCGAATATATTAAAAAACTGGTCAATATACATTATTAAAATATGACTGCAAGAATAGACCGGTCCGTGTCCTAGCGAGTGGTGCAAGTGGTGCAAGGCACCAGGAAGCAACGTTTCAGGGGCGGAAAATTGTGAAATAAAGGGCGGAGAGTTTCGAAATGAAGGAAGGAAAAAGAGAAAACCAGCAATGTGAAAATCTTAAGATTAGGACCCTTTTTTTTGGCTCTTCAAAATGTTTATACCATTTTGCGAATTTTGCAACGGCGCAATACACCCTAGGAACGGCCCTGCAAACAAAAACACAATAATTTCGGGCTTTTCAAATGTTTTTAATATTTAATTTGTTTTATTACATACTGCAGATGGTAATTTACAGATCTTTTATCCCATTTTTTATAACTTTAGAAATATTCCTCACTTTACCTCCGTGAGTGTTCCCCAGTGGCCCATCGGGTATTTACCTGGTTGCCCGGTGGCCCAGTCCGACACTGCACACAGCCACAAAAATCTGTTTTATTCTCTAACTTATTTGTATTATTATTAAAATGATAAGCGACAACAAAATAGTTTTATGTATTATCCTTAAAGTTAATTAACTCATTAAAAGGTATTTAACGTTATTCCCGATTAAAGTTAATATAACACATTTTTTTTTAATTTAAAATTTAATTGTGGCTTATCTTGTTTTAACAATAAGCCCTTTAATTATAAAGCTGATATAAAAACATAACTTTAAATATGTTTTAGATTCAGGTAGACAATGTTGACAAATCATTCAGCAAAAAACTCAATTTAAGTGCTAAATAGTGTTGCATTTTTATTACTGTTCTGTTCAATTTGCTATCCTCCACTGATTTTGTGTTATGTTTGACTTTGATTACCTGCAGCAGGAAGTCGTAACGAAGTATAGCTTTCTAAAATAAATTAATTGGCAGTTTGTATTTTCCGCTAAAATATCATCTCTGAAATCAATACAAATAAACCTAAAAAAGATGTTTACAACGTTAACTTTATGTTAAAAGACAGTGTGCCTGTTAGACTGGGCCAAAAAAATAACTGTTTTTTAATATATTGAAAATATTGTTTAAGGTAACCAAAAGGAAATATCGTAAAGGTTTGAGCCCTTAATATTATTATTTAGAGGTCTATCTCCTTTAATTTAGATTTTTATTTGTACTTTTACTTTTGCGTCAAAGCTGCCTAAGTATGGAGGTAAAAAAAATATCTGCAGATATGCATTTAAGAAATTAAATTGCCTACCAAAAACGTGTAACTGAAAATTTTCGCCAGATGAACCGTTTTCAAATAATCAAGCTTTAAACTGATAAATTTTTTATATTTACCTTTTTTTATTTTGGGACTTTGTAACTAACGAGAAATAAATATATTAAAAGGAGCAACATAGATTCCTAAAGGGAATGTAATGCTCTAGAAAAAGGTCCTTTAACATTTTTACATAAAATTATTCTTTCAAAAGTTATTTACAATTTAAGTTCAAGAAAAAATTAGATTATTCAAAATGAAATCCATGCGAAATCCAGTGGCGTTGGCAATACAGTGTATCTACGTAAATTGGCGGCATATGGGAAACTGTTTTATAATTAATTTACGAAGAAAGGTATTCTTAATAAAAAGTTCTGCATGGTCCAAAACCTAAAATGCAATCATCAGATATCAAATTATGTCAGTCATGTACGAGGTTTTGCCAAAAATGTAATTTTGCTCAAGACTCACAGTACCTGCATTTTTGCTAATATCGCCAATTTTACATGAAAAAAGTGTTTAGAATTAAAAATTACTTCTAAATATGCAAATTTGTTAATTTCAAAAAATATGTTTTTTTTCTGCAATAATCTTAAAAATTTATGTTTGTACATTAGTGCACTATATTTCATGATTATAAATGTCATAGGACATTAAAAAAATATATATTAAATTATTGTACAACAATTAGAATATTTTTACGATTTTTGCAGAAAAAGAAAACGTAGAAAACAATTCTTTGAAATGAATAAAATTGCATATTTGAAGTAACTTTTAATTCTAAACATTTTCTCTTTTAACAGTTTGCAATATTAGCAAAAGTACAGGTACTTTACTCTTGAGCAAAAATTACATTTTTGGCCAAACCTCGTACATGACTGACACAATTTGATATCTGATGATTGCATTTTAGGTTTTGGGTCATGTAGAACTTTATAAAGAAAAACTTTTTCGTAAAATTAATAATAAAAAGTTTTCCATATGCCGCCAACTTACGTAGACACACTGTATATAGGGTAAATTAAAAACTGTCTTGCACCAATATTTTTCATTTTGGTTGCATTGATTAAAAAACGGACATTTTTTAACTATATTAATAGTCATCTTCAGCGTTGACGCTGAAGATGACTATTTATTAGGAAGTTAACCTTTTTAAAAAACTTGAATTTTTTAAACACAATATAAACTTTATGTTTAGTTTATTCATTGTTGTCGCATAAATGCTAATCAAAAATTATAACACTTAATTTTTAAAGGAAAAAATATCCCCTTATGTTTTTTTATGGTCCAGGAACATGCAATTTAGTTGATCTTAATTTTTATTTTGTAAAATTAAACAAGCTACGTAAAAATAGTAAAAGTGCACAAAATCAGTAGCGTACCTACATAATTTCTGTCAGAAATACTAGTTCATGTTCCACTCGATGCGCGACTGGACTGGAATAAATTTGAAAAAGTTAAGGCTAAGTATGCTTCGTACACTTGTTTATAACACTGCCAAATTAAAAAAAGGATAACAAAAATTTAAAATAATAACTAACACCTTTTTTTTGAAAAGTTTAACACCCTGTATCTTGGAAACAGTTCATTTCTGAACCCATGTTTATACAAACTTTTCTTATAGAATTAGCTTCAAAATAAGCTTTTATTATTTATTTTTTTGCTTTAATTTGTTTACACACCCTGTATAGATTTACTTTAAGTTCCTATTTTTTTTTCATTTTAAAAAGGTGCCCATGTAATGGAGCTTTAAGTTAAGCGTTTATTTAATGAGCAATGCAACATATTAAATAGAATTTATAGCCATACTATTCGGTATTGTGGTTTGTTAACACTTGCAATCAATTGCAGTTGTGGGGCGAACATGCGAATAATGTTCCCATAATTGTATTGTATCAGGTGTGGTGTGTTAAATGGGGTAAGAATAGGCACTTAGCCTAGTACAGGGTGTTTCATTTTCGATGGTTTTACGGGGTATCTCCGAAGAACGTAAGGAATATCAAAAATCTAATATAGGGCTTGCCGATCTCTTTTTTGAGAAAACAACTATAGTGAAAACTGTCCATGACTATTGCGATCCATCTAGGAGCTACAGGGTGATTTTCGGATTTTACCCATTTTTATAATCTTTTTTAACTCGTTTGCTATTAAAGTTGTGAAAAACTTTAAATAGGTTAATTATGTAGTTCTTGTCCGTAGAAGATTGTGGTGTAATTAGTTTTTTTCAATATTGGTTAGTTTTTGAGAAAATTGCCCAACTTATGTTTTTCTTATAAAACACCCTGTATACTTTTAACTCCATTTATTATATATATAAAAATATTGTCTTATCATTTTTAGTCATGGCCTTCTATGAAAAAAGCAAAATTTATGGAAAATGTTAATTCTCGGTAAAACTTTAAATAAAAAATACATACTTGTAAATATTTTTAAAAAGCCGAAAAAGAGCCTAATAAATACAAATAAAAATATACAGGGTGTTCCGTTAAAAAAAACATAAGTTGGGTAATTTTCTTAAAAAACTAACCAATAAAGAAGCAAACTAATTACATTATCATATTCTTCGAAAAAAAACTACATAATTAACCTATTCAAAGTTTTTCACACTTTTAACAGCAAACGAGTTAAAAAGATTACAAATTTGGGCAAAATCCGAAAATCACCCTGTAGCTCCGAGATGGATCGCAGCAATAGCCATGAACTGTTTTCAATATAGTTGTTTTCTCAAAAAAGATCCGGAAGTCCCATATTAGATTTTTGATATTCCTTACGGTTTTCGAGATACCCCGTAAAACCATCGAAAATGAAACACCCTGTACACCTAAGGTAGCAAACCTTCGGTGTTGATAGATTGGATTTTATTTTTTTGTTTTTGTGACTTTTCGCTGTTTTCACAGCCCTTAACTTTTCTTTACTTATAACATTTCAAAATAAGTATAAATTACTGTACAAAAGATTTTCTTGAAAATAAACAAGTTTGCATATTTGAATGCTATTTTTAATCCTTAACATCTTTTCTTCATAAAAATATTCAATAGTATTAAAAATAAAGGTAGTTTCCTTCTAAGCAAAATTAATATCTTTTACATACCTCGTGTACCACTGAAAAAAATAATATCTAATAATTACATTCTGAATTTTAGACCATGCAGAACTTTTGATAAAGAATGCTTTTTTTCGTAAAATTAATAATAATATTCTCTTCGGAAATACTTAACCGATCATTAAAAAGTCTTTCACAGTTTTAGGTACTTTATTTAGACGTGCTATAGGCTATATTGCATTATGACTGCACAAAAGTTCAGAAAAATATATAATTAACGCCCAACAAAGACAGAGAACTGGTAATAAATATTAGAATAAACTTTTTATTGGGAAAATAATTATCTTCAAGTTTTTAATTCCATTTTTTTCTATTACGAATATTAACCAAGCTACAAAGAAAAAACAATTTTGGGAAAGTAATTTAAACTAAGCTAATTCTTTCCTCATTTAACCATCTCTATAGCTGCAGCGGAAATCCCTGTACTCAAAATTGAAAAAAACTCTCCCTGTATAAGTTTATTAAAATTAGACCAAAACTGATAAGTGTTGTTTCTACACTTACGTGGAGTAGGTTGTGTACAAAAATGTTTCCATTACTTATGTCTATAGTGAGATAAATTATGTTTCTTAGAATGGATTAATAATTATTTACTGGGAATGTATTTTAAATACTAGGCATTACAAGTAAAAATATTATTAAATAGATATGACTACAAATACCTCTATTTCTATGCGATAAAGTAAAAAATATTAAGTAGGTAGAGTTCTCGCCAGTAGAGAAGATGCCTCGGCGTCACCAGTTCTGTCCTACTTTCAATTATTCTCCTTTTTGTTGCTCGCACAGGATGTAAACGACTCGTTTAGATAGCGATAGTTAATTGCCGTCTTTATTTGTATGACGCTTCGGCATATTTGTAACTGGTTTTTAGTTTATGTATCATTGAGCGAAGACGCGTAATGACTCTCAAATTTGCTGTTCCAACATGTTAAGCCGGGCTTAACCAAAATATGTTAAAGCAGTGGATAAACAATTTACACTGATTAACTTAAACTACTGCAAAAGGTATTTTTAGGAAATCTAATAATTAAGAAATGAAAGACGAGTAATAAACTCTGTTGGGGAGTGGGGTTAAAATGATCCCTTAAGTTTTAGCCATACCTATTAGCACAATTACAACATCTAAACACCAGTACGAAGTAAGGATCCCCGCTGGCCATATTTTAATAGGGAACTTTCCGGAAGTTATTTTAGTTGTGAACAAATAGGCAGTAAGTGAATGTTTGCTGTTTTTCGTGTTTGATGTAAAGTAAGCCATAAAGTTTTATACGTTTTTTCAGGCTATGTAGTAGTTATTGAAAGTTTACTTTTAAACCTTTTTCTTGCCTATTTGGTTGATTAAGGGTTATGCTTAAAAAAAAATTAGTCTTAAAAATTTCATGCCCGATGGCGTGTAAATGACCCTCTCAAAAAAAGGTAAAACGATACCGCCCGAAAAATGTTAAACTTTTTTTTAATTTCTTCTATTAAAGAATAATTAATAGTTTAAAAACTAAAAAACACGCTTTATATGCAACCGAACTAAAAATTAGAAAATAATTTTTCATTAAAAAAAATATTGTCATTTCATAGTAAAAAGCGTGGGGTGCATTTTACTATTTTTCATAACTTTTCCATCATAGATATTTGCAAATATAATAATTATAACATTTAATATATTTATCACCCCACGCTTTTTACTATGAAATGACAATATTTTTAATGAAAAATTATTTTCTAATTTTTAGTTCGGTTGCATATAAAAAGCGTGTTTTTTAGTTTTTTAAACTATTAATTATTTTTCATTTTTTAGTTTCTGCTACTCTTGACAAAATGGCGAAAAAATTTTTAATGAACAAGAGTGGCAAATTTTAAAATTTTTCCAACAGATTGCAACTCACTAAAAAATTTCTTCTTCATTAAGTAGCAAAGTTTGAAATTTTGCCAACAGATGGCAATCCAGGCAATGTTTGGACCGTTGCCAATATATTGCAACCCACTAAAAATTTCTTCTTCATTTAATAGCAAAGTTTGAAATGTTGCCAACAGATGGCAACCTAGGTGTTGTTTTTATAATATAATGGAATTTTTTCCTGGCGATCCAAAAAAGATAACGGGATACTGTTTGCAGATTATTGCATTGTCATGTTTCCTTAATACGTGTGCAAAGTTTCAAAGAAATCGAATAGCTGGAAGTTGGTTAAAATTAGGCTCAAAGATTCCGTTACATAGCCAGATAGTTACAACCCAAGTTAATAAAAAAGCGTGTTAACGGCATTTATTAACTGTTATTGTTCATAAAATTGAACACCAATGGTGCAACTAACCCAATTGTGTAAAGAACTTATTAATTTTTATTGTTCATAAAAATTGAACACCAATGGTGCAACTAACCAAATTGTGTAAAAACTAAAAAATTTCTTCTTCATTTAATAGCAAAGTTTGAAATGTTGCCAACAGATGGCATCCTAGGTGTTGTTTTTATAATATAATGGAATTTTTTCCCTGGCGATCAAAAAAGATAACGGGATACTGTTTGCAGATTATTGCATTGTCATGTTTCCTTAATACGTGTGCAAAGTTTCAAAGAAATCGAATAGCTGGAAGTTGGTTAAAATTAGGCTCAAAGATTCCGTTACATAGCCAGCCAGATTGATAGATTGATAGATAGTTACAACCCAAGTTAATAAAAGCGTGTTAAAAAGAGAAAATACGGAGTACCTATTTTGCAGTAAGGAATATTCTTCAAAATATTATTTACAATATCTTCTCATTTCGACAGTTAAGGATTTGTAAAATTAAAAAACAAATAGAATACAAAAAAATGAAAATGTGCCATAGTTTTTGAAAATTTAAAAAAAAACGCGCTCGGTAGAGCGTTTAATTTACATACAATAACAATACAAGAGAATAATTGTGTCAAAAGGATTTTAAGGCTGTTAACTATTTATGATCATTTTACCTTTTTTACAGATATTTATTATAAAAATAATAAAGCCTTTTAGAAAAACGTTTTGTGTTTTCCATAAAGAAATTATTTATGTTGTTCATAACGTAAAGATAATATAAAAAAAGGTGGTATGTACATTTCTACACTTTTGTTTCTTAAGGAGATCATTTTGCCCCACTCTCCCCTACTAAGGAACGCCGAGCATTATTACTTTTGGATTTAACTTCAACTTTAAATAACTTTGAAAGCAGTAAATTTATTAAAGATTAGGAGACCTTTTGCTAGCGCCTTTCCTTCAAAAATATTAATTAGATTTATTTAAATATTGATATTTTTAAAGTAGAATTTAGCTGAGAAGAAGCCAGAGGCGTTATGAAAATAAAGACGGCAATCAACTATTTTTTCTAATCGCGACGTTTAAATAGTGTGCGGGCAAGAAAAAGGGGAATAATTTGAAAGTGATACAAAACTCATGACAAACTTTTTCTCTGCTATATCGAAGTCTAGTAGTAACATGGCTTGTTTGACAACAATTTGCGAGAAAAGCTATTCGTCGCAATGAAAGACTTCCCAATACTTATACTGTGTAAGCAATAATTAGTGGCATATCGGCCACCAGTAGTGCAATAACAAAACAAGCACCATTAGTCATCCGTGTTTACATGCCGGTATTCGTGGTAGATTGTCTCTTTTCCACGCATTGCACATATGTATAATTGACTGGCTGATTTTGTATGAAGGGATCTAACTTTCACAATATATTTTTTATTATCATGATATTTTTATAGTGCGTTTGAAAAAAATATTGCCCAGTCTACTGGTTATAAATGAAAATAATTTTATTTTCTGCGGACTTTCTACTTTAGCTGTAGAACAGCAAATTTCACAGTTAATATGAGTTAAAAGAACAAAACATTAATTTCCTAATTTGTTTGCTCTGCTGAATAGACGTATAATGTCTACTTACGCCAGCTGAAACATTTAATTTTATCCAAGAAATTTAATATTGGATATATAACACACCATTAGGATTATTAAAAAAGTAATTTTGTAACAGTTCATAGATATTGATAATTAATTTATCTAAGGATATAAGACGTCAACGGATGTCTTATAAGTTTACTTGTTTGTCGTAGAAAATAATGTAGGAGTGCCTCTTAACTTGCCTTAATTAGCTGCCTGTAGACTACAGGGTGTCCGCTATGTCATGTCTTTTGATGGTACCCCCAAAAACCAATGAAGGGATTAATTGGCAAAAAGCTTTACCCATAAAAAAATAAGAAGCGGCTTTTAAGCTCATTAAAGTTTTTAAAGCTTTAACGGCCTGCCTCGTCGCTTACCTAAAACAGGCATTCCCGAGTCTATATTAGTTTTAATGGATGGTACTTCTTTGGGTACACGCCAAAATTAAATTAAAAGTACTAAAAAACCAAAAAAATTTAAACAAGTAAAAAGATAATTAAAAATCGACGTTTCGGTGGCAAATCTGCCACCGTTGTCAAAACAAACAACAATAAAATAATAAAAATGAAAACTAACTATTATAGTATATAATATAATAGTTAGTTTTCATTTTTATTATTTTATTGTTGTTTGATTTGACAACGGTGGCAGATTTGCCACCGAAACGTCGATTTTTAATTATCTTTTACTTGTTTAAATTTTTTGGTTTTTAGTACTTTTAATTTAATTTTGGCGTGTACTAAAGAAGTACCATCCATTAAATGAATCCGCCAAACTACAGAACATATCTTCAATTTATATTAGTTTTAGCACAAATATCTAATAAATATTTTGGTAGTACACCTAGTATACACCCTATGACCAATCTATATCTTGTTTCTCAAATTTACCACGATTTCTTGATGCCTTTAACCATTTGTGTGTAAGTGTAGATAAAAAGTCTACGTAAATACTTTTAGTTTGGTGTAAGAGATCACTAACATTTAGAAATGAACACAATTTTTCAAATATCACTAGCTTTGCGTTATTATTTTAATTCTCGAGTCACGTTTTTAATTTATATCATATATGTATATAAACGAAAGTATATCAAAGTGTTAACAACAAACTATAAAAACTGCACTAGGTTTAAATGGGTTTTGTGCTGTCTTTTTAAAGTTAAAAGGCGTTTAAAATTTAATTTAATTTACGGGCTTTCAGTTTATATTTATTATTATTCAATGCCTTAAGGTCTTACAAATTTCCATATAAAATTTTTACGTATCTTAGTACATAATACCTATACCTAAACTTTTTTGCAGCGTTTACTGTATATCTTGTAATACAGATTAAAACAGACTTAAATTGCTAGAAAAATAAAATACTAATCTGCATGCCGCAGCTTAACATAATTGTTGAAATAAATAGCACGGATTTTAAAAAATAAGGATGAAGTTAATTTGGTTTGGTAAATATATTGGATTATAGTCTTTAAAATATTACATAAAGTTATTACTGAATTAAAAGTGTTTGTTTTTGTCCATGGGAGGAAACTATGGAACGTAGCGCTGTCGGTATCGTCCGGATTTAAATTCAATAGCTATATACTCGCGGCATTTCTAATATCCGAAGCGTACCGTCCGGACCTATGTGCGATGCTCCATTTAATTTCATTAGGAGTATTTTTCCGTGTCGTCCGTCCGATGCCAACGTATGTGCGCGTACCTTAAACCGGAATTAACAGAAAAAAAATCAATCTATGAAATATCCCATTTTTTTCTTCAATTTAACGGCGTTTTAAGTATACTTTATTCTTAGCAGATTTAAAAAGTATTATTTTTCAGTAATACTCAAAAACTTTAAAGCAAATAAAAAACTATACTCCGTTCACTATAAATTGAGTAAAACACCTAAACAAAAATATGTATTTTATTTGTGTAAAAGTCAGTAACCACAATAAAAAATGTTTTTTGGTTTAAATCTACAGTAACCGAAGTTACTTACTAGGTATTTATTATTAATTTATAGTGGCGAAATTATAAATATCAGTAACATATAGGACATTTTTTGAAAAGCTTGTGTGAAAAGTTTTAATTTATGACATTTCTGCTTTAAGAAATCAGTAAAAATAATTATTTGTTTTTTTATTATTCTAAAAACCCCTTTATAGTTTTTTATCACTCCAAAACAAATAACAAACAATGTATTATTAACTTCGACATAAGTATTGATCCTGTGATAATGTCAATATTTTTTAGTGTCAAGTGACTCCATATACAATATATACGTTTTCATAGTTTCTATTTACATTGTATAAAAATATTATTAAATTTTCTAAACTGATTCCAAAATAAATAGTTAACAGCCTTAAAATCCTTATGACACAATAATTCTCTTGTATTGTTATTGTATGTAAATTAAACGCTCTACCGACGCGTTTTTTTCAAAATTTTCAAAAACTATGGCACATTTTCATTTTTTTGTATTCTATTTGTTTTTTAATTTTACAAATCCTTTAACTGTCGAAATGAGAAGATATTGTAAATAATATTTTGAAGTTGGATAACTTCAAAACACGTCGGTTTATTAATAAAACTTTATTTTAAAGTATTAAATTTTGTACAAGAGAATGACTTGCTCTAACCTTTTTAATTAACCATTACAGAGGTATAAAATTCTAAACTAAAAAAACAAGCTTTTTCATGTTAATCATATGAAAAATTAAAATGTATGATGCGGCACCTCTTAACATTCATATTAAGCATTCACAGCATTTTATTTTTTTCATTATTCCCAACAATATTTTTTGATATAATTAAGATAAAAGTATATTCGATTTTTTTTTTTTTGAATTACTTTAATCTACATACTAAGTTTTATTTTATTATCGTACAAAATTAAAAAGTTATATAAGTGAGCCACTGGCTAGGAACAACCGGTAGTTAAATTTAAAATTTTACACGTAGTGCCAGCTCCATGCGTTTATTTAAAGTTTTTGTGTATCGAATCCTAGCAGGTAGAGACTGGACAAAGAACGACTTCTTGTAAAACATCTTCCTTTTAGGATGATGCAAAAGTCTCGCTTTATCGTCGCTTTAGACCTCTCCACGCATTGGCAAAAATTACACATGAACGTTTTAAACTGGCACGAGGTTCACATATTTGTAATATTTTTTCAATACTTAGTTACATACATATGTAGAACTTTTTTTTGTTTTCAGGAAAAAATGGCATTCAACCAACATGTTCAAGGTGTCGTTGATACAATGGAGGAGGAAGTTAGCAAAATGGAGTTGCAATGTATTAGTAAATATGGCCAAAATTTACAAAGTAACGAGCCGATCTTCAATGAAACAACCAAAAGTAAGATAATTATTAATAAATAATATGTTTTGATATCAGTATATTTAGTGGCAAAAAACTTTGGCGGACGAGCAACTAGGATTTTTATTTTTCTGTCCAAAAAGTGCTATTATTTTTTGGTTTTTAAGCTTACATAATTAATAATTAAATACTCGTTTGATTTTTGGTCGTAGTTATTCAGAGTAAAAAGCACTCCACAAGCCCCAATATAAAAAAATTGATTCATATATACAGGGTGTTTAAAAATTAGTGGGCAGTCTTGCGGATTCATATAGGACACATGAAAATAATGTAAAAATTCCTATAATTTTGTTTTCCTGTAGCCCCCTCCTTACAAAGATATGTGTGCTCTTAAAAAACGTTGCCGAAAATCGTGCTTCTTAATAACTTCTGTAGTACGTGGTATAATGAAGTATTTTTTAATATGATGAATGCCAGTTAGGACTGCTTAAACTGGTATCCATATAAAACATTTTTTACCTTCATTAGTTCGCCAGGGGCTGACTAATCCTTACACAATAGTAATAATAATTTTGTCACCCTGTATATTAAAAAAATGGAAAAAGTATTTTTGTGTAGCTTAAACCCTTAACGTGAAAAGGCACATCTGTTCGTTGACGATAAATTAGAGCGTTTTCGACAAATACAAGTTTTTGTTTAGTGGGAACATCTACAGACATTAGTTTTTTTCTACACTAAAAAATAATGTTGCAGCATAAAATAAGAGGGGCTTTTATGAAACCAAAAACCAAATTATTAAATACAACCTTATTTAACCCAAACGTTGTTTTTGTCAAAACCCTTTGCTTAATTTACATTTTTTTAGCTTAGGATTTAAGCTATTTAAAATGCGACTTTTAATGTCTTTATTATACATGGCGTAAAAATAATATTTCCCATTGTGTAAGGGGTAAGTCCGCCCCTGGCGACGTAACGAGTACAAATGTTTTACAAGGACACCAGTTTAAGGAGTCCTAACCAGTATTTATTATACAGCGTGATTTAAAAATCGATCACGAAACTTAAGAGGTGATTCTACTTGACAAAATAAGGGTAGAGCTTCATATAATTTTTTTAATTTCATTCGTTTTCGAGTTACAAACCGTCAAATTCAATTTTTATTTTGGTTTTATATTGCATTTATTTTTTAACCAATTCAGTTGATATTTCGCACACAAATCAAGCTTTGTAGATTCTAAAATTTTAAGATAAAAGTACTTTTTTAAATACCACCACTAAAACTTAAAATTTATTTTCGTTATAACTTTTATTTTGACAGATATCGCAAAGCTGGGAGCGCCATTTTATAGACAATCAAAAACTTAAAAATAAGGTACCCTTTATTAAAATCGATAAACCTCACCGTTTAGGCCCCAATAGACATCAAAGTTTTCATCAATTTCAATCAAATTACCTACATACATACAGGGTGTCCAGTAACTCAACCAACAAACTTTACAGGGCGATTCTACAATAGCCAATAAGATTAAAACTTCACATAAACATATGTTCTAAACGTCTTAGTTTTTGAACTAGGGTGTGTTAAATATTTTAAAAAATAATTTTTAACACCCCGTAGTTCAAAAACTAAGACGTTTAGAACATATGTTTAGATGAAGTAGTTTTCTTATGTTTTGTTATAGAATCGTTTAATTAAGTTTGTCGGTTGAGTTACTGGACGCCCTGTATGTATGTAGGTAATTTGATTGAAATTGATGAAAACTTTGATGTCTATTGGTGCCTAAACGATGAGGTTTGTCGACTTTAATAAAGAGTACCTTATTTTTTAGGTTTTTGATTGTCTATAAAATGGCGCCCCAGCTTTGCGATATCTGTCAAAATAAAAGTTATGATGTATATAAATTTTAAGTTTTAGGTAAAGTGTCCTCTGGGGGTATTTAAAAAAGTACTTTTGTCTTAAAATTTTAGAATCTACAAAGCTTGATTTGTGTGCGAAATAACAACTCGATTGGTTAAAAAATAAAATGCAATATGGCGAAAAACCAATATAAAAATTAAACTAAGTTACAAGCCGTCAATTGTAACTCGAAAACAAATGCCATTTTGAAAAAAATTATATGAAGCTCTACCCTTATTTTGTCAAGTAGAATCACCCTCTTAAGTTTCGTGATTGATTTTTGAATCACCCTGTATAAAAATATAATTATACCAAGTACGTTATTTAAGAAAAACATATTTCCAATGACGTCCTTAAAGGACACATATCTCTGTAAAGAGAGGCTTTAGAAAAGATTTTATAGGAACTTGTCACATTATTTTCATATTTTCTATATGAATCCTAGAGAGTGCCCACACATTCTTAGACACCCTGTATAAAAAATATAAACAAAAAACTAAAATGGCGAAAATGATGTGAAAAATAAATTTTCAAAAATCAAATCAATATATACTTACCTACATCTTTTAAATTTGAACCATCTTACCAAATATGTCTTTTAGGTTTGATGTGTCCCCCTTTCTTTGACACCATACACTGCTGGCCACCACAACTTCCCAACACTACAGCTTCAGTTCAATGTCCACAATATATTGTAGGTTTTTGCAAGTAAGTATGATTCAATAAGTCATTATAAAACTCTGCATACACTGAATGGTATATCATACACATTAGAATTGTGAAAAAAGTGTTAACAAAGACGTATTAAACAGGGTGTTTACTAATTGCCGTAAGAAAATTTAAGGGCGTAATCCTGAAGCAATTTTATAAAAAAAGTTTATATCACTATATGTCCGGAAGTGGTTTGGTAATAAGATACAGGGTGTTAAACTTTAAAAGAAATATGTTTTATCCGATTTTAATAAAACTTGGCTGTGGTATTTTTAAAATAGGACTTTGGTTCAGCCTAAATTAATATTAATAAGTGAGACCAGTGGCGGCGTGGGATACATCTTAGCTAATATTATTGACAAAAAATGGACGTCACTGACTTTTTGCAACTTTTATATTTTTTAAATAACTTTTTGTTTTTTACTATTTTTACGTAACTTGCTAGGTTATCCAGAAAAAAAAATCCGCTATACTGCATATTGTTCCTGGACCATACAAGAAACATGTGGACATTCTTTTCTTTTGAAAATTAAGTGTTATAACTTCCTATTAGCAATTATGTAACAACAACAACAGATACTTAATTAAATAATGTCCTAGTCTTACAAATTTTACTAAAAAAAAGTGTTTTAAAAATGTTTAGTTTTTTTAAATGCAACACCCTGTATCTTGAGAACGAAAAATATTAGAACCTATGTTAATATTAACTTTTTTCATAAAAATTGCTCAGAAATACGCCTTTAAATTTTCTTACTGCAATTAGGAAACATCCTGTATAATGTGCCGACTTATTAGATACATGTTGGTGGCGAAATTAAATAGGGCAGATATTTTCTTTGACTAATCAGCTTGCAAAGCTAAAGAAAAATGTACTAGGCCCATTTTATTTCTCTCTCAGATACGCTGTATCAGGTGTCTTTTTACACTTAATGTTTTCATTTTTATTTATACAAAATAAACAATAAACTATTAATGGAATTCTGTAGTTTCTGAATTAGGGGTCGTCCATAAATTACTTGTGGCATTTGGTAGTAGTCCCTATTTGGTGCGAGCACCTTGTCTTTTTGCGCTTCCAAATTATTTCAATTTCAAAATTTTTTTTAGTGGTAATATAATATACACGGTGTTCCATTTAGAAATTCATATTTCTTGTTGTACCCTATATATCTTAGGAGATAATACAAATCTTATTACTGATTCGGAAAATACAAAATAAAACCAATAAATTAACATTTTATTTTATTTTGTACGATAAAATAGAAGTTAAGAGGAGAGTAAATTCATAGCTTCACACCCGGTACACTGTTCTGCCTCTAGAAGGTATATGGGCCTAAGCGCATTTTTCGCACCAAACCCAGGGCCGTATTAACTGTTTTAGGCGCTCATGGCTAGAATTGCCGGAGCGCCATTCCACCAAAAAAATTTTGAAGAGCAAAGAAAAAGGTCCTTTCCTCCGTAGCGGCTATTTTAAGTGTCAGGTGTCACCACCCGAAATAAAATTTAATGACAAAAATAAAAGTCATTCTCTCCTTTTCGCACCGCCTATTTCATTTCAAAGCACCTTATTCACAGAGAAATTAGTCACCAGAAATCGTCACCCGACAAAAAAATTTTAAAACTTTTCTGTCTAGCGCCTATTACACCCCTTTCTGGTGCCCTAGGCTGTAGCCTAGTCAGCCTAATGGTTAATACGGTACTAAGCCGGACAGAGAGATAAAAAACTGCGAAGCCTTTGAGTTTGCCGACTTTTACCGTTCTATGCGTATGAAAGGTTTCATTTGACTCCATATACTTCGATAGCGTTGGACCGTTGCGTCGCCTGTATTTCCGTCTTTCGCTAATATGAAAAGGCAGTAAGGTTTACACCCTTAACATACCTGATTCCAACTTTATTTTTTCTAAATCATATCCAATGTTGAAATATTGCAAGACACATCTAAATAATGCAGGGTGACCCACCATATTCGACACGGTCTGTAAGTAAAGTAAATACTGAAACATATACAGGTCGGATAAGGCCACAGTATAAAATTATTTTACTCTATACAGGATGTCTCATAAAAGTGTGACGTATCAAAGTTATATTTTTTTAAATAGAACATCCTATATTTTATGACGGTTTTAGATTCTACATAAAAAATAACTCAAGTTTGTTTATAGTACTAAGTGTCTATATGTTTATTCGTTTTTGTGATATTTGATTTTTTTTTCAAAATGCAAGGGTGCAATTAAATTAATTTTATTTTAACCATATAAACTCCTTTAACTTTAAAATTTCTAACAAGATTAGGAAAAGTCTGCCTTATCATACGTAGGTCATATCGAAATCATAGATTATACAGGGTGATCAAAAAATAATTTCAATTTTTAGAAAGTCAAATTGCAATATCTCTCTTATTTTAAATGGAACACCCTGTATTTTTTTACACCACATAATGACAAACCAAATGCTCTTTCAAATGGTGTATAGGTTGCCTATACCTATCTTTTATACTTTTTAAGTAAGTTCCGTTTTAACATATTTTTATTCCAAATGTCTATTTAAATGTAAGTAGGCTGTGATATAGCTATGCCTATTTACTAGCCGTTATTGCAAAATGTAAATTTGTTGGAAAAAAGCACAAAATTAAAAGATTTTGTATTATCTGCCACTATTTTTAAATTCACAGAAAAAAAATCATTAGCTGCTTATAATGCTACTTCCAATAACACTAATTTCAGCTAAATGTGGTAATGATAAAACTTGTTTTTAAACAATCCTAATAACGCCTCTGGTCAGTTATGACGACATTCTGTGACCTATAACTCGTTTCCTCCATTATCCATAATCACTGTGTCAAATTTTTTAAAGCAACTAAATATTAAGGTTATCAGATGGTTTCTCCTGGAATATTTTTCAGGATTAACTCTAGACTAAAGTACACTATTTTTTCACATCCTACCAGTATTATATCATCTTGTTGTTGTAGAAGAAGGGTTTTTATTTAAAATCATTGAAATTTCTTTTAAACTGACTAAAACACTAGTCAACACCGACTCCACAGTGAAGTCGGTGTTGCACTAGTAATCAATAAATGGCCGTTGTAATTTTCTTAAGAAAAATATTAATGGCTGCTATGTCACAGACAACTTTAATTTAAATAAACATTTGGACTAAAAATTTGTAAAAACAGAAACTTTGATACGTCACACTTTTTTGAGACACCCTGTATAGACTAAAATAATTTTATACTTAGGTCTTATCCAACCTGTATATGTTGCAGTATTTACTTTTTTAAAAACCCCATGGTTATCCAGCTACAGACTGAGTCGAATATGATGGGCCACCCTGTACATCATCAGTATACTCATCTGACTACACCAGAAAACCATGATTTAGTTTTAACATTTTTAGGTTGGCAAAGCAAATATTCCTACCTCAGTAAATTTTGTTTTTAAATTAAGTTGGCTTCTTCAAGCCACGTCCAGACTTGCAACAATCCTCCGTGCTGCTCCACGACGAATACTCCGCCACATAGCGCGGACGTGGAGATGGATAGAATTCACGTCGTTTTAAGGGCTTGGCAAATGACTCGCCGGTGATTCAGAGCTTGTCGGTTTTTTGGCGTCAAAGAAATGCGCAAACAGGTTGGTTAATTTGGACGATGTTTGGCGAATTGTTGCAAGTCTGGACGCGGCTTAAGAATTCAGGACGGTACTGAAGAGAGTTTCAAAATTTAAATATCTGTGAAAATATGTTGTATAGATTTAATTTACTATATTTATGTATTTTTTCTGGCTGGTCAGATAATTGAGTAAATTTTGTTCATAAATACTATTTTATTAAAAATTATCATATCTGTTGAGCCATAGAAAAACTACAGCTCCATTACTAGGTGACAAATGCAAATAAGCTATTGCTAGTAACTATAGTTTTTTAGATGTTAGCCAGATTCATACACATTTTATATGTCAATCTTCCATGGATTTATGTATTTATTTACAAAAAAAAGTTTATTTTACTAACTACTTTATTTACACTTAAAAATATAAATAAAATGTTAACCACACACATTCATTCATTCATCATCACTTTTCATTTCTTCATCTTCTTCTTCATCTTCGTCACCACTCTTACTGGATATCTCCTCAAAACCTTCACCCTTTGTCCATCTTGCTTTTAATATTAACTTAAAGGTTGCCAGTCTATATTCCAAAAGTTCTAATATTTTTGCTTGTTCTGGAGTTAACGTACTGCCTTCTTTACATACTTCAAAGTCTTTTATTAATGTAACAACTCCTAAAAAATATTAATAATATTAGATTTTGAAACCAAAAATTGAAAATGGGAAACACAGTATTTTAAGATGTTTTTAAAAGAATAAATAAAATATATAAAAATATTTGGTATTTTTTTGTCAAAAACAAAAATTTGAAAGTCGTTGAAAATTAGAAAGTTATTTACTTTTAATCTGACCATTTGGCAACAATGGTGTATCTGTTTTCAACTTTACTCATACAAGTTGTATATGTAGTGGACTTTTTTTAATAAGAATCGATGTGCCTGAAGGGCACATTGCATTTCCCCCAATTCTATATCTATTCTATTAAATTTTGATTCAAAAATAGGAAGGTGACAAAATATTATCTCCTTTGACATATTTTCGATGTTGCCAAATGCCCTTCATATTCAACTGGCTATATATAATGTTTCTTTAAGATTTTTTTCTATTTAAGGTTGTACATTTTAAATTTATTTATTTTTTTAAATGTCTCCATTTTTCAACAATATTTATTGAAAAAATCATTACAAACAGCAGGAAACCGTTTTCGGCATTGTTACCAAAATAATTTAAATCTTAAAAAAACTACTCTGCTTACTGTATTTTGTATCTTTTATAGATTTTTAACCATGTGTATGAATATACTATGTGTTGACAACTTACCCCTATCTAATTTTGTGGGCATTCCTAACTGCCTAAGATATGGTTCTATTGAATGTGCAAATTGTTTTAAAGGGTCCTTCTTTTAAACTAACTGTGGTTGTTGCTTTAAAACCGGATCGTGCAAAATCTTCCACTGCATAAGAGTCAAACCAATCTGTCACTTCTTGTTTGAGTGCAATCTGTAAACAGAAGTCCGCACTGGCCTTTCAGAGCAGTTGAAAGCTAAAAAGCAATGTCAGTAATAAGCACATGAACATTATTAAGAAAAAATTGTGTAACCTAAGAATTTTTAAAGAATTTAAAGCTTTACCTTGTGCAACTCATCTTCCACTTCTTCTTCCTTAGTTCTACCTAATCCTATAGCAATAACTTTATTTTTCCAAAGAAAAATCTGCTTGGTTTCCACTGTTCTCTAACTTCTTTCATTTTTCATTCCTCATATTTTTGAAAGTGAATAAATAAATGCTTTTGTGCTTTTCAACACAATTTCTAACATCATCTACTATTTTCTGCTTTAAGGCAAGTCCCTTTTTATCGGTTTTAGTTAAAGAAACTGAAAATCAGAGTGGATAGTTATAGGTTATGTTATGAAAAAAGTACATAAGTGGCTGGAAATTTGCTATAATATACCAATACTTCACTCTTTTTATCTCTCTTGGATTTAGGCATCTTGAATTATACACCTAACATACAAAAACTAATTTAAACTTTTAATACTTTAAAAAAAAAAGTGAATTTTTAAAAGATAAACACCATAAACGCCATAAACTCATAAACAAAAAAATATTTTAACCTAGTGTAGTGACACAAGAGATCCTCCACGTGCGAATCTTACAAAGTTCTGAAAATAACTAACAGATGTCGACAGAGTCGACGAGATCAGTATTAGCTGCTTTATTGCTGACGTGCCCTGCAACCCATAATACGGTTGTGTATTCACAGTTGCCTATAATCGCGCGGGATTTATAAAATTTAATAATTTAAAATGTACCAGGACTTTTCCTAAAAACTTTAAATTTTCAGAACCACAATGCAACCCGACGATGTACTGAAAATGGACAATGGTTTATGAAAAATGGAACTCAGACGTATACCAATTATACAGATTGTCATGAAGGAAATTTAGTTACTGTATTTAGGAATTTAAGCACAAACACTGAGAGCTATTACAATGCCTCAAAAGAATCTGTGGTAAATATTTTTATTAAAATTTAAATTTGTTAACGACCATTCCTAACAATGACATTTTTATAGAAATTAATTAAAACGCTTAGTGAAACTGGATATGCTGTATCATTAATATCTCTAATTATCGCTTTCACCATAATGTTTAAAATCAAGTAAGTACTTTTTTCAGTTGTCCTATGTAAAAATAAGGCGAGCCGCGCACTAGCAACTATTTTATTGACCAACATAAAAGCTGCTCAACCAAAAGAAGCTTATAAATTTGTGTTTCGGGCACTTGTTTACTAGGGTTTGTTGCTTTTTTAAAATGAATTTGGTAATTATTTACAAACCGGACGCCTCGCCGATTTTAATAAAATTTGGTATACGGGGTTTTTTGGGCGCTGATTATGAATCTTTAGTCGGACTTGTTTCGTTCTCAGATATACATCATCAGACTTGATAACCAAAACTAACTTGAATTTACCATTTTCCCCTACTCTTTGCACTCAATTCTTGATTGAAAGCTAAATTTTTACTCAATAATTGATTTCCACCTCTAAAAACCCCATTTTTCTTGTTTATTTTACCCATTTTTTCCATAAAATTGTAAAGCTTCACTTTCAGTTATTACGAATTGCAAAAAAAGGGAAAAATAGGAAATTTAGGTTAGTTTTGGTTATCAAGTCTGATTATTTCGAGAACGAAATGAGCCCGACTTAAGATTCATAATTAGCGCCCCAAAAACCCCCGTATACCAAATTTCAATAAAATCGGCGAGGCGTCCGGTTTGTAAATAATTACCATGAATTTTACTAAGACAGCAGTAATATTGGCTTTTTTTTGAAAATCAGAAAAAAGAAAAACCAAAAAGGGATTGGGTTTGAGTGGCCTTCAAAATTGATCAAGAGGTAATGATTTAGTTGCTGTGATTAAAAGTTGCTAATGCGCGGTTTCACATACAAACAAATACATTTCATTATCGCAATTTTTTAGTTTCCGTAAAGAAGTTGCTAGTGTGCAAAAGGCCTAACACAGTGTGGTTCATTTAAGTGTACAATACATACCAATTGAAAACTTTCAATTTTCAGAAATTTGTATTTTATTAAAAGTCCAGTGCTGTAAAGTGGCAGGTCAAAAAGATGATCGAGAGTGCTCTTATTTTAAAAACATAACTTTGGTAATTTTCTAGAAAGTTGCGGCAACTCCGATTTTGACGAAATTTCGTAAACAGGAGTTTTTTTGAGGCGCTGATCACGAATCCGTTTTTTATTTTCCCTTGTTTTTGCACACAATTCTTTGATTCTAAAATAAAGTGGCACATAATATTTAATTTTCACCTTTTAGAACACCATTTTTCTATGTACCCATTTTACATTTTTTTTGCATTAAATTGCATATAACACTTTTAAGCGCAGCAGATTACGGTGGATGCGCCGAAGCAGTGTATGCATGGCTTGCTGCTTTTTTCAAGGGAACCTTCACAATTTATTTCATAGAACATGTAAAATACATAGAAAAACGGGGTTTTAAATGAAATATTGTGGACCACTTTAGCTTTAAATAAAGAATTGTATGCAAAAAGCAGAGGAAATATAGTGAAAATAAGGTTAGTGTATATTTCAACTTTGATGACGAATATACCAAATAAATGCAAAAAAAGGTAATATAGGTACGTAAAAAAATGGTGTTCTAAAAGGTGAAAATTAAATATTGAGTGCCACCAAATTTCGTCAAAATCGCAGTTACCGCAACTTTCTAGACAATTACCTTAATATTTTTCATTATTAATAGAGAATTATTGCACAGTGAAATAAGGCCAGGCATTAATAATACCGGCCTTATTTTGACATCTGAGCTTGAGCAGATGCATGGTAGGATAAGGATTCCCATAATAAGTTTAGTGCCCGTCTTTATTTATGTCGGTTTTAGGTCGTGCCTTATTTTGGCCTTATTTTAACTTTCGGAACTGTTCGTCGAACCGAACGGCTGCCGATCACACAATCGATAAGTTTATAGAAGTAAAAATACTTAAAACCTTGCTTTTCAAATGTATTTCAATAACTGTGTTATAAAAACCCTACAACACAAAACAATAAAGAAAAACTACTAAAATTTCTTCCTTTTTTTTAAGGTTAATGGTACTGTCAACATGATTTGCAATAACTCTAAATTATAGGTACAAGCACTATTTAAATAAGGACGGTATTAATAATTCCCGAGCTTAATAAGGCAACTTGCAATAATTCTCTAATAACTATTTAACATTTTGCTGTATTTTTAAAAATAAGGGTACTTTACTCTTAAGCAGTTTTTGGATTTTTTCACGTACTACGTGTATCATTGATAGCTTATGTACTAACATATATAAAAATAAAATTTTCTGGCAAATTGCAAATTAAAAGTTTTCCATTTGTAATGTTATTTTTGTTATTTTAGGAAGTTGCATTGCTGCAAGGAACATTCTACATATGAATCTTTTTGCATCCTTTTATTTTAAGGTATTTTATGCACATCCTTAAAGATGCTTTATTTGAAAGTGGTTTAGGGTTATCCAAGGACATCCGAGAGCATAATGGATCGACATATTTTCATACTGATTGGATAGTAAGTCTTCTGATATTTTAAAAATTACATTTAAACCGAGATATAGGCAGTTATGCAAAACTGTCATTTTTGTATAAAAAATAAACGCTATCGCGTAATTATGGTTGCATGTATTAAAAAATTATTTGACTTTTTATATAAAATGACAGTTTTGCATGATCGTCTATATTCCGGTTAGAACATTCATTGATTGATATTAAATTAGACATGGCAAAAATATTGTTTATTGCTTTCCACCGTATCATCTTCGTTGTAGCAACATTGCAGCAAAACCTCTATACCGGGTGACAAAGGACGTTGTTACTCCCTATTTTTTTTTTAGTTTCTAAGAAAGATTAATACAAATTTTACAGTATTGTTACAGCACAAATTGATATTTTTTGACATCATACCAACCTTTACCACCATCAACTTTCCTATTTTAAATACAGGTGCCTAATTTATTTTATATATTTGTATTTTCTAGAAAATTCTTTTTTAATGATATATCATATGCGGTGTTTCTTTTAAAAATGGTGCCCAGAGAATACTTTTTAAGAAAATCAAATACTGCCATTATTTCTGGCATCTCGTAAATTAAAAACTAAAACTGAAAATTACGAAATGTTGGTAATTTATTAAAGGAAATAGAATATGTCACTACTGGCGAAAGTAAAATAGGTCATTCTTTTCCACAGCCTGCTTACAAAAAAAAACATCCAAGGCAGAAATAATGGAGGTACTTGATTTTCTTTACTTTTTGTCTCAATAATATTGGCTGTGGTGCTCACTAAGACGCCACTGGCCCCAATAAACTTAATCTAGGTAAAGCTTTACAAGCGCCCTATTACATTAAATAAGTGTACCAAATTTCATCTCATCTCAAAAGTTTTTGGAGATATTTAAAAAATATCGACTTTTTTAAAAACTTTAACGCCCTTTTTTAGAAATGAAGTCGGACATAGATTAATGGAAACTTTTTTCATAAAAAGACATAAAAATCTGTATATCATTAAGAAGAGAATTTTATAGGAAATACAGACAAATAAAAAAAATAGGCATTTATATTTAAAATAAGAAAGTTGATGATACTTCCGGTTAAACCGGAGTGATTTTGAGGTTGTGATAATGTCAAAAATTGTCATTGTATGCTATAATAATACTGTAAAATTTTTATTAGTCTTTCTTAAAAACTAAAACATAATTGTGGGGTTAACAACATTCTGTGTCACCCGGTATATATTTTTACAAGTATTGCAGGGCAACATTCAATTTTTTTTCGCCTAAAATGAAATGTTACAGAAGTAACCACCTCTGAGAAATATCTGGTATACAGCGTGTCCGAAAAGAAAGTACCTAAGACTAATTCTCTAAAGGTTCCTAGTTTTCAGAATATGTTTTTGAATCTAATATTTTTAATTTTGGGCTACTCCCAAAATTTTCCCGTCCTTGAATGTCTTCATTTAAAACAGAAACCCTTTATTCTTGATGACCAATTAATTATTCATACTGACCAATGTTGACCAGTTTGTGACCAAACGTGTTTTTGTCGAAAACGCTTTAATTTATCGATATCTAACAGAAGTACCTTTTTTTAGCTACGGATTTAAGCTACCCAAAAATACTTGTTTCATTTGTTTATTATAGAGGGTGTAAAAATAATTAATATTATTGTGTAAGGGTTAGTCCGCCCCTGGCAAACTAATAAAGGCGAATGTTCACAAGGGTACCATCTTAAGGAATCTTAACTGGTATTTATCACATTAAAAAGTATTTCATTATAAAAGTACTGTAAAAGTTATTTAAGAAAAACCGATTTTCAGTGGCGTCCTTTAAGGGCGCATATCTCTGTAAAAGGGACTTTAGGAAAATATTTTATATAAACTTGTCGCTTTATTTTTGTGTATTCTATACGAATCCAAGAGATTGTCCACATATTCTTGAACACCCTGTATAGTTAAATTTTGTTTTAGTTTAACAATTTTGACTGCAAACTAATAGTAAGTTTCGTGCAATATTTTACACTGGCAAACTACTCATGGATTTTAATGGAAGGAGTATACCTAAACAATTTAATTTTGAGAGCATTATTTACGGACAGTAACAGGAGTTTGGTTTATTACATCACTTTTGGATGGGGTAATTTGCAATATCATTAAAATATGTTTTTTCCACGACCGTTCAAACAAATGCAATTTTTTGAATTGTTAACATAAAGTCCTCCATTTTAGTACACTACGTAAAGTGTTTAAAATTGCAATTTTTTAACAGTTTGACGTTTTTTTCACACTTTAAATAAATATATTTTTATTGCCTTGAGGAAAGTGACCAAATATGGAATAGCATCCCTAATATGGAATACCGGCATTTCTCTTAAACGAAAACTCACACACGCAATTTGAGGGGTTTGTATCTTTTTTTTTTATGCCCATTCGCGATTAGAAGAGGTAACATGCCAGTAGTGCAAGCTCTTTCGTCACTGTAGTAACGTTTTGTTTTATCGCTTTGTCATAACTTTTAGAGATAGTTCAGATACTGTGTTGTAGGTTTTAACGGTATTCGATTTTATTTCTTCTTCTTCTTTTTAAATAAAAAATATAAAAATTAGTTTAAAGTCGTCGGAAAATCCAAATATGGACAGATCATAGTACCCAAATATGGACTATTCCATAATTGGGTTCCTTGATCATTTAAAAAGCTTCTTATAGAGCAAGAAAATAATCAGAAGAAAAGAATAAAGTCAAAAGGAGCTGTTCATCTCATAAAAGAACATTTGCTTACAGAGAGGCTTTTTTCTATTGCTCATCGTCGGCTTGTGGGGGTTTCATCGCTTTTTTATAGGTACTTCTATGGCCTTTGCTCTGAGAAGTTCTCCAATATAGTTCCTCCACTTACTGCGGTTCCCAATAGAGAAACTCGTGGTGCCGCACGTATGCATCTCTATAAAGTCCAACTGGATAGGCCCCGAACTGCCCACTTTGTTCGTTCTTTTATCCCTAGTGTATCTAGATGGTGGAATCTGCTGCCCTCGGAGGTATTTTCTTCCTCCCTCGTATTTAAGTCCCGTGTTAACCTCGCTTAAGACACCCACAACGTCGGTGTGGGCTCTGGGCACAATAATTTATCCAGAGTCTGACGCCTGGATCTGTGATTTTTTCAAATTATTTTTGTTGCTTTCTATATTATACCAAAGTTTCCAAAGAGTTTCTTGTTAAATAAGTTTAGCTTTCAAAGATCTTTATAGTATTCCATATTTGGGTACCTATTCCATTTTTAGCTTATCATTTTTGGTTTTTTTTTTAATCTTTATTAAAATCATTCAATGTAAGTTAAATTTTTTACAAAATAAAGGGCAAATATACTATTGTTAATATTTACTACAAAAAGTTTTTTTATAACGTTTATGCAAATTATGTGTAAAATAACAAAATGGTATCCCATTTTTTGGTCACTTTTCTCTAATAAAATTAATTTAAAAATTAATTTATGTATTAAACAGTAAACAGGACATCAACTCATTAACTGAACTAAATGTAAAGTTACCTTTGATTTTGCCATTATTTCTTTTATTTCATGTGTCACTAAATTTAAAATTTAATAGTTTGCGAATAAATTTAAAAGAATTTATTGAAAATTAATACTTAGTAGTAATGAATTTAGATAACTTAGAAATTAAAAAAGGAATTAATACTGTTTTGATACTGTTCTTACAAAAAGTAGGTTCATACAATTTTCTAAATATTTAATCATTTGGTATAAATCGGGCCATTGTCTCTTAAAAAAGTGGCCATGATTTTTTGTTGCAATATAATACGGTGCTACAAAAATTGAAAATAATTAATAAGTTTAAATAAATATAACATGTATAAAATGTTCTTTTGGAAAATTTTAATATGGTCGTAGAAAAATATCGTATGCAACACATACATAAAGTGTCGTTTTTTTATTTATGGGATTGTCACAAAGAAAAAGTATCACTTTATGCACTTGTTACATAAATTATTAATATTTTAGCATATGAAGTATACAGCATATGAAGTATACAAACTTTAAAGGCTAAAAAAACTTTATATGAATATGTGCCCTAAACGTCTTAGTTTTTAAGTGGGGTGCTAAGATTTTTTTTTAATTATTATTTTTTTATAATACCTTTTATACTAATTTATATAATACTAGATATTTTTTTAAAAATGTTGGGGACGCCTTCTATGCACCAGAAGACATTTTTTGGCACACAAGAAAAAACTTATTTTTACCAGTGCCATCCATGAGAGGTTAAAGGAAAATATTTTTTTTAAGAAAGTGGTGGGTTACTGCATTTTTCTACTATAAAAATAGTTTTTTCAATTCCTCTTATTATGAAACAAATTTGATTTCTTGACCTTTTTTATTTAATATAAGGTATTTGCGTAAATTAATAAAAAAACATTTCTCGGCATGTTTATTTCGTATTGATAATATCAAATTGTACGGTTCAAAATCACCTTTGTTATTTATTCTTTAATTAGATAGGAATTTGACAATGCCCAAAATATGTTTTTATTTATTTACGCAAAAACCGTGTATCCAAGAAAAAAGTCAAGGGATCAAATTGGGGATTTTAAAATATATTTTTATTTTCGAAAAATGCAGTGACGTACCATTTTTTTTCTAAAATGTTTACCTTAAACCCCATACGACCTACACTGGAATTTCTTCCACATGTTATTTAATGCATAAAAGGCATTTTTTTATAACATCTAAGTTGGTATAAAAGGTATTATAAAAAAACAAAATGTTAAGACCCCGTAGTTTAGAACCTAAGACGTTTAGAGAATATTTTATATAAATTTTCTTATTTATTGTTGAAATAACCCTTAAAATTTGTCGGAAAAGTTGTGAAACACCCTGTATATTGTATTTTTAGGACTACCGCTTCTAGTAGTTATACCATGGGTTATTGCCAGAATTTTACTAGAAGACTCCTTATGTTGGACCACAAACGGCAAAATTGAAATATTTTTGATAATAATAGTACCGACCTTTGCATCCGTATTGGTAAGTTGTCAAAAACATTTTTTATGAAAATTTAATTTACTGTAGTGCCCACAAAATCAAAACTAATAACATACAAAATAAAATAATTACACTAAAGTGTTTGAATGAATTGATTATTTTAAGTAGAAAATTTAAAATTAACCGATTAAGAATTCAAATTAAGAGACTACAGTAAAAGCATAGTACCCGGTAATTTGATTGGTTTAAAACGTCACAGACGGTCATGCAAAACTGTCACATTGGGGTCATGGTTAGTTCTGGTTATAACTTTTTTATTTGCTTTATTAAGGAATTAAAAAAAAAAGATTTACTTAACCAGAACCAACCAATGTGACAGTTTTGCATGACCGTCTTTGGCGTTTCAAATCACTCAAATTGCCGGTTCCGGTGCTTTTACTAGTCTCAAATTAGGAGATACAATGTGCGGTCAATCAGCTGATAAGAATGGGTATTTAGATCAAAAATGGAAAAAATATTGACCATATTTACAAAAATTATCCGATTTTTGGTTTGTGTCTCGGCTAGAAGCAAGCACTTTTGAAAAAAGGTAATAAATTTTGAAAAAATTATATAAAAACCTAAATAAAACAAAGAGTAATTACCAGTTAGAGTTCTATGTAATATTGTATAAAACCACAAATTTAACGTCTTGGATATTTAAACTTAAACTGCAGACACAAAAATCCGACTTTGCAGGTGTTTTATTGCAGAATTTTTAACGGAATTTTTGATGACAACCACCAAAACACTTAGTACAAATTGTAGACTAATTATTTTTGTATTTTTTTATTAAATTTATTCAAGAAATCATAAAATATTTTTAAAAATATATATTAACTGCAACAACAGCAAGCAAAACTTGACCATGAAATGTCATTTTCCACTAGATAGTTCGAAATTATTTCGATAAGGGTCCTAACAACGTTGCCAAATTGCCTAGTTTAAAACCACCTGACCTGTTTGGGCACTTTAAGTTAAGAAAAACACCTGTACAAAAAAAATTATTACATTGGTTTAGAAAGTTGGTAACCGTAGTTACTACAATAAAAATAGTTATTTATTATACAAGAGAAACAAGTTCTAGATTTCAGCTCAAGGTTGTGTTGTCTCCCGACGCAAAACGAAGTGTATGTGTGTGTTTCCTATGGGAAAACGACGATGAATGTTATTACAACATATTAAAGGTAGAAAATCAATTATGTAAAATTTGAAGTTTCGAACTAGTCGTCTGTTGTATGTAAAACGACAATAAGACCTGATGTTGCTATGAAAAACATTTAAAGTAATTATTAAATATTTGTCAATTCATTTGTGACTTGACGTAATTGAATTTAAAATTTGGAACTTAATGAGGGTGTTAAAAAGTTATTATGAATAATTTAAAGGTAAAAAATGTCTGATTGCTACTTTTGATATAAAGATTTTTTTATCCTTGGACAAAGCACGAATGCTAAAAACCTAAATACTAAAGTACCGTGGGTGTCTTAAGCAAGGTAAGAGGGAGTTTGTTGACACGGGACTTAAATACTTGAAGATTTGGGGGAAAGGAAAAAGACCTCCGCGGGTAGCAGGTTCCACATTCTAGAATCTCTAGGGATAAAAGAACAAACAAAATGGGAAGTTCGAGGCCTGTCCAATTGGACTGTATAGGGATGCATACGCGCGGCACCACGAGTTACTTTGTTGGGAACCGTGAGTGGAGGAACTATACTGGACAAATCTTAAGAGCAGAAGCCATGGAAGTACTTATAAAAAGCGATAAATCCCCTACAGCCCGACGATGGGCAAGGGAGGGAAGCCTTTCTGTAAGTGAAGGATCATTAATGAGACGAATAGCTCTTCTTTGAATGGAATCAAGAATGCTTAGGGTTGTGGGGGACGCCATGCCCCAGAGATGAGAACAATATTCCAAGGAAGGTCGGATTTGGGACACATATAATGTATATAAATTAGAGGGGGAAAATACTTTTTGGCTCGAAAGAGAAATTCAACATTTTTGAAGCTACCGTGGCAATAGATACAATGTGTTTATGCCAATTAAGGTTACTTTCAAATGTGACGCCCACAAGATTGAAAGTGTATTTGCTCTGTAAAACTTGGCCGCTCATAGGAAGAGGATGAGTATTCGGTGACTCTTTTCGGAAGGAACATGATTGTGTTTTGGATGCATTAAAATGGACGAGACTTTTGGCGCCCCAATCCAATATTAAATTGAGATCCTGCGAAAGAGATATCTGCATCGCTCTGCGTTTGTTTTCTCCAAATCAGGTTTAGTGATGGGTTTAGGAACCTGAAAACTGGAGTAAAGGGTACTATCATCGGCGAAACTATAAATGGAATTAGTTGTGGACGAGAGAAGGTCGTTGATGTGAAGAGGAAACAATGTTGGTGCCAGAACTGAGCCCTGAGGCACTCCAGCATTTACTTGGTGAAAGCTTGAAGAGTGGCCGTCCACAATAACTGATTTGTTTTGTTTAATAAAATATTTTAAAATTTAAGTATTAACCTGTTCTTACGCGTATGTATGTCCGGGAAAAACACTTTTTTCCTGGGGAAACAAGTAATTTCATGAAAAGTCTCATTTTAGAACTTGTCAACAGAGATATTATGTTACATTTTTCCACCACGGAAAAAAATTTACTTTATTGGTTTAAAAAGTCAGTACGCATATTTACTTACAAGGTGTTTTTCTCAAAATAAAGTGCCCAAATTATAAATGTCTTAACCTTTAGGATAAATGAATATATATTTTTTTACAATACCTATAACCCCACTCCAAATATTTTAATGGAATTTATTACATAACAACCGTGCATTATTAAAGGCATTTTGTCATGCACAATTTATTCTATTTCTTCCTTCGGCGATCTAGCGGCATTTGAACTAAAAAAATGGTACGCCCCCACTTTTCCTTGGCACAAAAATTTACAATTTCCATTTACTTCTTTCGCCCGACGCATGCCCGAGTTAGGTTAGACCTATATTAGGTACTTCTACACTAGTGGAAAAAAGATACATAAAAACTCCAAATTTTTGACGTTTTTTTAGTGGCTGTATTTTGCTTAAAAATAATCGTACTGAAATTTAAAAAAAAGCAGTTAAAAGCTTGAAGTTTCCAGTTTTAGGATTCTACAGTGAATACCGAGAAGGTTTTTTTGTGAAATTTTTTTGGTTCTTTTTGATCTAAAAACTTGAAAAAATGTTTTTCAACTTAACCACTATATAGGTCGGATAACTTGTTCATTGAGCTTTAATTTTCTTTTTTAAAAGTTCAAAACGACCACTTCTCGCTGAGATATTGAACTTTAGACGAAAAAGATCTATTTGTCTTTAACCCTCAATATCTCAGCAACCGCTGATGGCACAGAAAATTAAGGAGGGTTTTAAAATCTTAATAAGCACTCCAAGTATAGAAAGTTAAAGAGCAAAAAAGGTCTTCAGATGTAAAAACCAAACTACTTCATGCTTTTCTTGATGCTTTTTTATATCTAGGTAACAAATTGTAGGTATACTTTAAGATTATATTCATACTTATAAATTGATACCAAATTTCTCCGGGGAGACTTTTTGCTCCAGGGGAGAATGTCCCCCCGGGTCACCCCTAAATTTAACGATGAGTTCAATATGCCTACAAAAATCCCACATAGTTTCGATTCAATCCATCAAGCCATTTTTTTTTTGTTCAATCGAATTTTTGAGAAAACATTAAAGGGTATCCATTTTTTCTTTAGATTTTAATAATCATGAATTTAACACAATTTAAACAAATGTTTTTAAGTTTTTTTTTAATTTTTCTTTTTTAGAATCTTTTCCCCTATATTTCAACACTTCTATCAATAAAAAAACATAAATAACTTTTAAACACGTTGCTAAATAAAAATTTCAGCGCAGGATCTTAAAACAAGAAACTTCAAGCTTTTAGTATTTCAAAAATTTGAAGTTTTTTTGTATGCTTTACTTTTTCCACTAGTGTATGTTATGTCTGTACAAAAAAGCATAAGTTATATATTTTATTTTCAGATAAACTTTATACTATTTATCATTATATCAATGGTACTCTATAATAAACTTAAATCCCCCATCAACGAAGATTCAAGAAGGTACCTAAAATGGGCCAAGTCAACGTTAGTACTAGTTCCATTATTTGGAGTTAATTACGCTGTTTTTTTAATATTTTATTTTACAAATAAATATATTCTTTGGCTGATTCTTGACAGCCTATTTGGAAGTTTCCAGGTAAGAAAAGTCCTACACCCTAAAAAAGCATCTACTAGAAATATCTGCACATTAACTCACTTAAACATGACATATTTTAATATCTACCGAATCAAAACAACACATAAAAAATCTAAGAGGCCCTCAGTTCTCTAGATACATCAGACACATAAGATCTTTAGGTACAACATACAAAATAACTGTTTAAGTAATATTTTTAGTTGTATGTTGTATTAATTTCAAAAACAGCCTAAAATACCATAAAGCTATACATTGAGGATATTAAAAATCCTCCCTCCCGTTTATCTTTGGAATGGGACAAGATATCTAGATCGGGTAAAATTTGAGTAAAAGGGTGTCACTTAAACTACTTTTTGGCATAAAAATGATTCCGGTCACGTGGCTCACTGTCAAGGAGGCACTAACAACTTTTTTCCAAATGGAAAGGGGTCGTGTAGCACCTCGTTTAAAAACCCTCTGATTCACTGCTTAAGGCCACTTTGTTTTTTAAAATCCGCCCAGCCGTTCCAGACTTACAAGCCAATGCTTTTTAAGTCAAATTTCAAACGGTTCTAAGTCTGGAACGGCTGGAGCAATTTTCTAAAACGAAGTATCGTTAAGTAGAGAATCTAAGGACCTTTTAAACGAGATGCTACATGACCCTCCTTTCCATTAAAAACAAGTTGCTAGTGCTTCCTTGGTACTAGGTCACGTGACCAAATATTTTTATGCTAAAGAGTAGTTTAGGTGACACCCTTTACCCAAAATGTACTCCACCTCGATATCTTGACCCATTCAAAAAAAAGGGGGGAGGGAGGACTTTTAATATCCTCACTGTATATACCGGTCTGGAGACAAAACCGCCGACCATAGGAAATACGTGTATTCAATTCCTTCTACCAATCTGCTATATACTCTCCTACAATTTCTCTCTGGAACAAGTGCGTATTAGGATTCACTTTTTATGCATATTTTAATTGATTAAAAACATAGACTTAGAGCCTTTCATGAAATTTTTGGCGGGAAATATGAAGAAATTATGCCTAAACCTAATATCCCTATTTGTGTCGGTATTACCTTACGATTATACATGAGCGGTAATCACCCATTTTACCTTCTGTAATTTCCTATGGTCGGCGGTTTCGTTTCCAGACCTGTATGCCTTTAATAGTTATTTTTATTTGATTTTTATAACAATGTATTAAATTAGTGTCTCTCTATATAAAAATTATTTTTCAGGGTTTCTTTGTAGCCATACTTTACTGTTTCCTAAATGGAGAAGTCAAATCTGAACTAAAGCCATACATAAAAAGTATTTTAATTTTTTGGCTACAAATAACGTCACAAAATGCTGTTTTCCAAGGCGACAACAATATTTAAGGTACCTTGTTTATTTACAATTTATTAAAACCCTATTTATAGAAAATAGCGTTATCAACTTTAAAGCTGAATTTATAGATTGACGTTTCTGTTTCCGTTTACCATTTGACGTTTTGGTTTTTGATATGGTATATGGAAACGGCAAACAGAAAATATAAATAGACAAATGGAAAGTTATTGTTTCATCTTCTAACTGAAAACGTCAGACGGAAAACGGAAACAGAAACGTCAATCTATAAATACAGCTTTACTCCAAGTCTTTTCACAAACAGTTTTTGCGTTAGGTAGAAGCAGACGTTTAGTTTACTTTGATACTAGAGGCAATTTGCTTGGAAGCTGGAGGCTAGAGTCTCTGTCTCAGAGTGTAGCGGCAAGAGCTGTTGTCCACATAGTGGATTTTATCTTGCCCCCACATTCCTATGCAAAGGATCAGTGGGCTTCCACAATGGCATTTTGTCATAAACAGCGGTAATTAATTTCCTATTATCCATTGCGATAGATTGGTTGCTGAAAATACAAGCGATTTTATTCGACAAGTTCAATCAAAACCGTTGCCGCCTCGCGATTTCTCTAGCGGAAAACGCCAGCCGCTTTCAGTATGCACAATCATAATACAACGAATACAAGGTAGGATCTTGCGCATGCCCACCGCCTTTGGCGTAGTAATGTGAAAACATTTGTAAACAAAGTTAAAACCATACGTTTGTATTATTGATGATGGAGGGGAGGATAACCATCTGAATGTTTCAAAAGTGTCCATCGAAAGGAGCAACTTAAGGTGGCGCCACAGTAGCCAGAGGAAATTTTTTACTCAATGAGCATGAATTATTAGAGTGAGATACAAAATAAAAAAGGACAGATAGATACAAAATAAAAAAGGAAAGAAATACCAAAATCCCTCCTCTGGCTAGTGTGGCGCCATCCCAACTTGCTACATTCCGATGGCCACTTTTTCAACTTATCCGCCATAAAAGATGGTTATCCTCCCCTCCACCATCCATAGTTTGTATTTGTGTTTTTAACAGTCATCAATTTTAGGCGAAAAACTAATTCTATTTACCCATTGGTTATGTTGACGTTTAAACAATGTATTATACGTCAAAGTTGTCACCAATTATTACCACATTTATAACTGGTTGAACGCCTAAAATTGATGAGTTTGTTTGGCCTTTTACTTTAATTTTTTACAGTTTTGTGACTTTTAAAACGAGTTAAAGTATCAGATAATTTGTTTGTAAATGCTTTAAACAGTGGTTTATTACATTTCAAGTTCCGTTTATGCTAATAATATAATTTTTAAACAAGTTAACATTGAATATTATATTTTTAGATTAACAGAAGTATTATTCTAAAAGCTTGTTTTTCTAAACTCGTTCTCATATTTAAAAAATTACTACAAACATTGCAGGCTTTCTTAGGGCTTAAGTTTAAATATTGCGCGGAAAAAAACTAACATCGCTACGTCATGCGCTGAGCGTACTCATTTAAAATCGCTGTTGATCCTACCTTTTATATTTATTGGATCATGATGCACAATTGTATTTAGTTACAATAATCTCTTTTAGGTCTCGTGACCGCTATGCAACTCGCTAACTTCCAGCCTCTAAGCCAATCGCTTTTAATATGAACGTACCTTTAGAGTTTTTTTATTATTTAAAGTGCTTATGATTCTCGTTTACATAATTTTTAATATTTTATTTATTTATTACAATATTACATAAAAGTTATCATATAAGAACATTTTTGTAGCTCAGCCGCAGGCAGACAATCAGTATGCACGACGATGTCTTGTAGCTCCCTCTACAACAATGGCGTTAGTCACCGCAACAGTAAGACCAAATTTGATCAGCTTTCAAAAATCAAGCTTACCAATCTTCATGCAGGTGACTAATTACATAATTGTCCCTATTTCATAAATCATTATTTATATTTTACTGAAGTAGATAAAAATATACATCTATATTTTTTATCTATTTTATATTTCACCATTTTTATATTTATTTTTATCCAATTTTATTTATTTTTATTTAAAATCATAAAATAAAAACTAATTAAATGATTTTTAATGAAATGAAAGGAAAATTATAAACAACGTTTTCTTATATATTTACAGTGTATTTCTTTAATGACTCCTCCCCACCCCGTTTTATTTTTTGAACCGATTAGTTTAAAACATTAAAACTTTGGGATATAAAGTTAATGCATAAATACTATAATTTAGAGAGAAATTGAAAAATAAAAATTTTAAGACGGCCGCTAAGCACTATCTTGGAAAAAAAATTAAGTGGAAAAGGGGGTCTCAATGGCACATTATTTTAAAGCTCCTGACGAGTACTTTATAACTCTAGAATATAAAGTTAACATCTTCACTATAAAACTTTAAAAATTACCAAAATACCTGATTTCGAACGCCATAATATATCCGAAAGTAATAAAGATTGATGTATCCAATGTGGTATTTTCTTGAAGCTGGTTTTATAGATCTTTTAAATGGTGATATAATATACAGGGTGTCCAGTAACTCAACCGACAAACTTTAAGTAATGATTCTACAATGAAAAAAAACCTTATATAAACTTATGTCCTAAACGTCTTAGTTTTTGAACTACGGGGTGTTATTATTTTTTTAAATTATCCTTTTTTATTATAGCTTTTATACCAATATTTTATTTTAAAATTTTTTAAGATATCTGGATGAGAGGCCATTTTCTGACATACCAGACCAGAAAAAAGAATAATTATTACCAGTGTAGTCGATAAGGGTTTAGGGTAAATATTGTTTAAGAAAAAAATGGCACGCCACTGCATTTTTCTAAATTAAAAATATTTTTTGAATCCCCATTTAGTTTAGAACAAATTTTATCTCTTGACTTTTTTTTGATTGATGAACGGTTTTTGCATAAAAAATAAAAAACGTTTTTCGCCTTGGTCATTTCCGTATTACTAATATTAAATTCTACATTAAAAAATATTTGTTTGTTATTTATTCTTTAATTAGATAGGGATTTGACCATGCCACAAAATGCTTTCTATTTATTTACGCGAAAACCGTACATCTAACAAAAAAGTCAAGAGATCAAATTTGTTCTAAAGCAAATGGAACTTCAAAAAAGATTTTTAATTTAGAACAATGCAGTGGCGTATCATTTTTTTCTTTAAAAATATTTATCCTAAACTATGGTAAAAATTATATTTTTCATTTATGTCAAAAATGTCTTCTAATGAGTAGGAGATGTCTTTTAAATGTCTTAATTGGTATAAAAGTTATAATGAAAAAAACGATAATTTTTTAAAATTTTTAACAACCTGTAGTTTAAAAACTAAGACGTTTGGGACATATGTTCATGTATTCTTTCTTATTTTTTATTGTAGAATTCCCCTTAAAGTTTGTCAGGTTAAGTTACTGGACACCCTATATAGGGTGCTTCATTACAAAAATATATACTTTTGTCCAACCCTGTGTATTATTACCATTAAAAAGAGCTTTTAAGAAGCTTTAAGAAAATACCACATTAAGTACGTCTCACTTTATTGAGTCGGAAATATGGCCATCCAAATCATGTATTTATGTAACTTTTAAAGTACCTTTATTTTGTAGTAGGTGAAGATATTGAATGTATATTCTAGGGTTTTAAAGTACTCGTCAGGATCTTTAAAATGATGTATCACAAGACTCCCTTTTCATGTCAATTTCACTTTAAAATATAAGTGTTTATTCATCAATATCGTATCTCAAATGTGATAATTTGTTAAATTGATCGGTTCAAAAAATAAAAGGAAGGGGTGAGACAATTAAAGAAATGAAATGCTATATTAAACACGTCGTGCCATTTCAAAACTTACATGAGCAGTTTTTGCCAATGCGTTGGAAAAGACAGTCTAAAGAAACGGCAATGCAAGGCCGATGCATCATTCTATAAGGAAACGTTTACATGAAGGCATTCTTTGTCTAATGTCTATTTGCTAGTGTTTAACACACAGCAACTTAATTAAAAGCATGCAGCCTGCCCGACGGGTATATTTTTCTTTGAATTTAATAAATAAACTATAAGCAGGAACATTTATTTGTTGTTGCTCTAACAATCCATGGTTTTTTTAAGGTTTGTGGGATGGTTCGGTATGGTCTTACTGGGTCAACTATTTAGGTCCTAGAATTTGTTTGCCACAGTTAATATATTTTTTTTTATTAAAGAAAAACAAAAGAAGAGTTTTACCCCACACACTGTGCAACACTCCGTCCCAAAAGCTGTTCACAATGGTCACTTTGCACCAAATTTAACCTTTGTCCATGGAAGATATCCCACGCATATGACTACAAATGTAAGTTTTTTTACATTGTTTCATAAAATATTACCACAGACTTAACAAAATAAGTATGTTTGACAAGCATAACAAGCAGTTGAAATCATTTAACAGAAATTAAAGAGTTGAAGACTCCTTGTTGCTTTTTATTTCCTTGCACCACAAGGTTGCATCTGTCAAATACTGTGTAGTGTGAAAATCAGCATCGCCAGATCATGCGCCAGAACATTGCAGTGCAAGGAAATAACAGGGAATAAGGAGTTTTTAACTATTTCTGTAAAATGACCACAGATAATAATAAAATTTTCCTTTGTAAGAATCCATTTTATTGGTGACTATTATTTTTAGCTTGATACGTCCTTTGTCAACGAAACAAGACCCCATCACTATTCTCAAAATCTGCCCACTTGCGAAGAAGAGGTCGCCATGTTAGGGGAGAAAATAACATTATGAACAATCTCGAATTAGGTTATAAAAGTAATTGTTTATATTTATCTTTAAGCCCATAAAGGTGTATATATGTAGATGTACTTTACAAAAATTTCTTTGATTTGATATCTATTTTTGACAGAGTATAAAAAAGCTTATGTTAAATTCGATCTAACAACCTGAGCAAGCAAAAGCAAAAGTTTTCTCGCAGTTGGTACTATACATGAACAAATGCCAGTCTTTGTTTGGCCCTAAAAATATACTGCTTAATTTACCAAGGCTTTAATTGTATTCAATTTCATACAGGGATTAAGGAATAGAAACACATTTATTGTATGTACAAACAACAAATTGTCCAATGAATAAGGTCAGCAAACGTTAGTGTTTTTTGGCACTTAGAGAAGTAAGTTAAAAATCAATTAAATCTTTAAACTACCCACTAAAAAAGATTTGTCTATTAAAACAGCAAAAAAAAACTTTAACCACTAAAGAAGTATACAAGTCTTATAAAAATAAAGAAACAAAAATGTGAAAACTTGAGGTTATTTAAAGCTTCTAGCCGGAGACACATTGTTCTGACGTGTTGTGTCGTGTCTTAAAGCTACAAAAATCAGAAATCTTTAATTTTAGGCAAGGCGCACATTGAGACACATGCGACTCAACCCACGCAGGGCAGGACAAACGACGAAGTCCATGAAAATCGTGGGATGTGTCGGCTGAACGCATATTGTCTATACAAGCTGTGTTTTTTCTGCGTAGTAGGTAGTTTTATTAAATTAAATTCTGACATTATTACTAGAGTTAAGTTCTAAGTCAAATTCGGACGCAGAAAGAATCAGTTGTCATATAGAACAGGACATTTACTGACAGCCTCAATAAGTTGTTCCTGCATTTATTTTGCCACTTACGCACACTTAGTTGTGTCTACAACACTGGGCGACATAGGTTTTGTTTGGCACGTTCGTGGCCTACGTTGTTCTGCGTCTTAATATAAACGTGTGCAATGCTCGCTTCATGATACAAAAACATGGCGTACGTTACTTTACGTGGGTTGCGTCGTATGTCTCAATCGTGCGCCTTCTCCATTTTTTTTTGAAGAGCAAAAAAAGGTCCTTACCTCCGCAAAAACATTTATTTTTTTAATATTCATTTACAGCCGGTCCACAAAAAAGCAGGACACTTCTGAAAAACAGGCGGTACACTCACGCCAAAATCGGGACGTGTGGTCGCTTTATACTAGCCGCAAGATTAAAGAACATACATTTAAACCAGAAAGATTATAAAACAATTTTTTTCCCTTATTTTAGTCTTAAGGAACGACGTATGCGATAAAAATACTTAAAGCCAGTAACTTATTTTTATTTTTATTTTTATTTTATATATTTTTTTAAATGAAGCTGAACAATAAAACACGTTAGGTCATTTTATGTTAAATAAAATTATGTGAAAATAACAGAATTAAAAGAACTAGACACTGACTTTCAAATTTTATTTAAAAGCAATACCCCTCTTTATCATAATGCAAGTGAGAAATGTGTTCACGTCACATCACGGCACAAAACGAGACCACACGACACGACAAGACACGTCAAAACAATGTGTCCCCCATCTTAAACATTCTCGATAAATCTAGAGAAGGGAAAATTATTATTAAGGCTGACCCATACCAAAGAGGCTATATCCATATTCAGTGGCGTATGCTTAAAAGACAGATTTAAAACAAATTTAAAAAAAATGGGAAATTATTTATAATATAGTATTTTATTATGTTTTTAAACTAAACGGTTGTCCCGCTACAGTATAGTAAGTATACTTTTGGCCAATATAAAGTGATAATGAATACCTAGTAAGTAACTTTGGTTACTGTAGTTTTAAACCAATAAAATACATTTTTTGTTTAGGTATTTTCTCAATTTATAGTGAACGGAGTATAGATTCAGTATTTTTTGCTAGCTCAGGTGATCCGTATTATTAGAAAATACCAAATTATTTTTTGGAAAACTTAGAAATATTTTTTTAGTGTATGCTGGTAAGCGTAGCCACAGTTTAAATACTACTTGCCATACAGGTTGAAAAAATAGAAGGTAGTTAAGAAAAACCTAAAAAATAAATTTATTTATTTATGTAGAACCAATTTAGTTATGTATAAATTTCTTATTTAAAACTTTAAGTTAAAGTTGACAAGAATTAAGGTACTTAGATAGTTAGCTTAATTAAGTAAATTTAACATTTGGAAAAAATATAGAATAAGATTAATTGGATACAGGGGGCTCCTTTTCGTTGACCTGCAGGGTATAGGGAAAACTAGAGAGGGAGACCAAATCTGATTGTGCAATATTAATTTCGATTTTTAAAACAAATTCAATGGTAGAACTAAAGACTGTTCCGTAAATTTAGCCAGGCACTTGTATCTCGCTTGAAATTAGAGATAGAAGAAAACGTAAATAGAGAAGTTTTAAAGATTTTTACGTAGAATTTAGTGTCGTACCTATATTTTTTCCTTGATTTTTACTTTAAAGTTATAACACATGGATTGGTTTTTCTAAATGGAACCCCCTGTATATTTTATCACCAGGAGGCTGTAAAAAATACCACACTTAATATATATGTAGTTTGTTATTGTTTCGGAAATCTGAGCTTTCAAATCTTAATGCGTATATCTACTATTTTTTAGATTTGTATGGTCATATTTTCAAAACTATAAAAGATACATACAATATGAGCAATGCGTTTTGGTTCATCGGCCGGCAATAGAATAACAAAACCAGCACTATGATTCACGCCTGTTTACATGCTGGTATTTATGATTGTCTCTTTTCTTCACATTGCCTATGAGTTATATTATTTAACTGAACCTGTATATCGAATGTGGTATTTTGTTAATCCTCTTTGAAATATCTTTGCAACGGTAATATTATATTGAGGATGTTTTGTTAAAAAATCCTGTTGTATTTTCTAAAACTATTAAAATATAAACATATCAAATGTGGTACTTCTTATAGCTTTTAAGGAGACCTTTTGTGTTATTACTAACTCAATAAAAAATATAGGTACGCTGCTAAATTCTACGTAAAAATCATTAAAACTTTTTTATTTAGCTTTTTTCTATCTCTAATAACAAGGGAGTTACAAGTGCCTAGCCAATTCGACGAAATTTGAAAAACACTTTGTATCTACAAAACGAATCAAGTTGAGTCATGATTTACTTTTCTCATTGAATTTGTTTAAAAAATTGAAATCGAGATTGCGCAATCAGATTTGTTCTATATCTTTTAGTTTTTGCTATATCCTGCAAGGTAAACGAAATGGCGCCACTCTGTACAACCTATTATATTGGCCTAAAATTAGGTGCAGAATCAAGGGGAGCAATTAGGGTTTTTCTTTACGACCTTACAGCACTCTTCTTAGTTAGTTCTGTCAGTTCTAGTAACTTTAAGTTAAATTTGCTACGCTTTTTAAGAATCACTTTATATTTTACTAACAATTTTTCCAGTATTTTTAACCACAGATATCTATAAAAGACACCTTTGTATTAAAGTATCTGTAGTTTTTTAAGGCAGAAAATATTTAACCAAATGACAAAAAATTAAATGTGATAACATGTATAAGAGATTCCTTAAGTAAGATTTTAAAACATTATGTAAGAATAACGATTTAACTTTGTCCTCAGTGTAAGAAAATACTTTTCCACTCATACATAAATTCGGGGTATACACCAAAACTATATTTTCGAACAGTATACATAAGTTGTAATCTAGAAGCTCAGTTAAAGTTTAAAAAAAAGTTGACAAAATTTTAATAAATCTACATATACTTTTTGTGCGCCACTGCAAGTTTGTCCAGTTGTTTGTTCAACTGTCCTAAATTCGCAAAGTTCATTGGACAAAATTATTTAAGCACTTAAATTTAGGAACACTGAACATTTTAATGCATCTAAACACAATCATGTTCCCTGTCGAGAAAAGAGTCACCAAATACTCATCCTCTACTTATGAACGGCCAAGTTTTACAGAGCAAAGACACCTTCAATCTTGTGGGCGTCACATTTGAAAGTAACCTTAACTGGCATAAACACATTGTATCTATAGCCGCGGCAGCTTCAAAAAGCTTGGATTTCTCTTTCGAGCCAAAAAGTATTTTTCCCCTTCTAATTTATACACTTTATATGTGTCCCAAATCTGACCTCCCTTGGAATATTGTTCTCATATCTGGGGCATGGCGTCCCCCACAACCCTAAGCATTCTTGATTCTATTCAAAGAAGAGCTATTCGTCTCATTAATGATCCTTTACTTACAGAAAGGCTTCCCTCTCTTGCCCATCGTCGGGCTATGGGGAATTTATCACATTTTTATAGGTACTTCCATGGCTTTTGCTCTGAAGAATTGTCCAGTTTAGTTCCTCCACTCACGGTTCCCAACAGCGAAACTCGTGGTGTCACGCGTATGCATCCCTATATGGTCCAACTGGACAGGCCCCGAACTCCCCACTTTGTTTGTTCTTTTATCCCTAGAGTTTCTAGAATGTGGAACCTGCTACCCGCGGAGGTCTTTCCTTTCCCCTAAATCTTCAAGTATTTAAGTCCCGTGTCAACAAACTCCCTCTTACCTCGCTTAAGACACCCACGGTACGTTAGTATTTAGGCTTTTAGCATTCGTGGTTTGTCCAAAGATAAAAAATAATTACGGTAATATACGGTCTACTGGAGTTACTTCATAATTTTATTGCAAACAAAAAGCGATAGTAAATTAAAAAAATAATGGAAATCGATGAATTAATAAACGGGAAAGTTGATTAAAAAGGGAATATAGATCTTTTTTGAAGAGCATTAAATATTCTACAAGAAATAGCTGTTCAAATATCTTTACCTACATTTGTTTCAGTGAAGAAAAATTAACTGCAAAAAGTGCAAAAATCTTGTTATTCATATACGAAACGTATTATCATTTAGTCACAGTTAATGTGAATTTTAAGGGCTGGTCCGGGTATTTTTTAGGTCATAACCTAAAATTCTAGGAGGCGTCTGAAAATAAAACCCAATTTAGGAAATAACGGACACCCGACTAATACATATTTATTATCAACAGATCCAGCTTATGCGCAATTACCCTATTGTTTCCTATCTTAGATAAATGAGATAAATTACTTTGTTTTCTTTACTCTATTTTATTTTAAAAAATGACACTGCAGTTTAGTAAAGCAACTACATTTTTAAACTAAATAACTAAAACAACGGGGAACATATATTTACATTAGGAATGTAAATGAAAGATCTGCACATGTTTATAATACTAAAATAGTCTGATGATCTGGACCGTAAACAATGAAATTTCTTAGGTCTGTTTGGTCGTTTTTAAGAAGTTGCTTTCTTAGTTTTTAGCCCTGTTGCTAAAAGATCAGCCATATTTTAAGAAGTTGGTTTTAAGATTTTTAATGGTGCTAAATTGCAACAGCTTCTAAATGGGCTTACGGTTGGATATACCTTCGAGCCTACCTGAAAAGCCAAGAGGGTATGCCCGTTAACATGTTTGTTCCGGTGTATATAAAGTTTTGAAATGCCAACAACTGGGAAAAATAAACGAATTCTAAAATTACCTTGCAAAACTGTCAACCCTTTAAAAAATACTTAATTTTTAATAATATTTTGTTATTAGCCATTATTCCTAAATTTATGTATCGGTGGAAATATGCCTAAACTTTAATATATGTATAGAATAAGTCCTTGATTTGTACAACAAATAAACATACGACAAAAAGCACTAGTTATTGTAAAAAAATATTAAGGTCATTTTGTAATCACTATGTGATATCTTTTTACTTATAAATGTATATTAAAATATTTTAAAATTTTAAGGTGTAATATGTCTCCTATATTATTATTACACATCTAACTACCTATAATCAGGATACATCCCTCATTGTTCAAGATTACCTACTTTATCTCAAGAAAATCAGCCTTAGAAAATGGAAACAGGATTGGCAGAGATATGAGAATGAGACCAATATCTTTTATTATAAAATTCATGAAAATATACCTCACAAACACTGGTATTATAACATGTCCATCCCAAGAAGGGTTGTATCAACAATAATTTTTAAAATTAATGCAATAACTTTCTCAAACCTAATTGTATATTACATTTTTCCTTAATCTATCCTTAAATGTCTTTATTTTTGTGGTCCTCTTTGTTTGTCTTTTTAAAGTCGAGTCCTCAGAAACAGCTTTGATTTGGATATTTTTTGTAACTGTTTTTATAGTATTTAAAATCAGAAACCTCTTAAAGGGGATATATTTATTTTTTTAGATTAAACAATATACAGGGTGTCCGGAAAGGTGACGTCAAAATGATAGGGGTGCTAGAGTGAGCCGAAGTAATGTTAGTACTTCCATATAAAATAAAGTTCTATATAGCACGATAGAACTTTTTTATTATATAAAGTACTAACATTATTTAGTTTCACTCCATTACCCCTATCATTTATGACACATTCGGGAGACCCTGTATATGCTATTTATACAGGGGTCAAAAACTCTGCCGACAAACTTAAACGATCGGATTAATGGTTTAGCATTAAAAAATAAGAAAAAAACGATAAATGGATACATGTCCTAAACGAACTATTTTGGAGCTACAGGGTGTTAAAATTTAAGAAAAATAATATTTTTTTATCAGGTTTTATACCAGTTCAGATATTTTTAAAAAAATTAGGAGAAAAGTCTCCTAAGCATCAAATGAATTTTTTTACATATAGGAAAATTCAGTGTAGCAACATTTCTTTTTTTTTTAATTTGCAGTAAATCCTACATGGACGACACTTAGGAAAAAATGTTTTTTTCTTGTCGTCAAAAAATGTCGTTTGATGTATTGAAGGCATCTTTCAACTTTCCCAAAAATATCTGTATTGGTAAAAAGTTAATGAAAAACAACTATTGTTTTTTTCTTTTTTTTTTTTGTTGGATCATCACCCCTTAAACTTTCTTGGTAAAGTTAGTAAACATTCTTGTATACATACCATTTATATTGTTTATAAAAATACAAATAATGTTTGTGTATGTAATGTGTTCCTCTCTAAAAGATTTATGACTTTAAATATTATAAAAAAATATAGGTAATTTTTTTATCAAAATTGGAGCTGTTTCTGAGGACCATCAGCGATTACCTGTTTTAAAGCTTCATTGACTCGACTATTAAAGAGAACCCCAAATATTGTGTGTACAAAGACGGTAAAAAATTCGATCGAGAAAGACAAGATGATGCCACCGAGACTTTTAGAAGAAAATAGAAGCAATCGCGTGATACCGCCTAGCAGGGATGATGTCAATGGTCAATCTCACAGGCATGCGGCAAGAAAATGCGAATACGTTTATTTTTATTAAAATACATACTTATCTAAAAGATATTTTTCTAAAAAGTGCACAAAGTAATACTTTTTCCGCGCGCAAAAGCGGATAAATTGTATTTGTCCGTTTTGAAGTTTATTTGTTGTTGCTCTAACAACCAATTACATTTTCTAACGTGAGTCCAGAAGTCCCTAAATCTACCATAAGGTACCTCATATTTTCCATAGAAGCTTTGTTCTATGGAGAGGAGAGGGGCTTAGAGGGGTTTCTTTGGATTTCATACAAAGCCTTAAAAAATACACCACACAGGCAGTGTGAAAAAGCATGAGAAAAGAAATATGACAGGAGTATGGGTGTTATTTGATAAGTGTCCGATATTTCAGAGAGTGATTTTTCAAGTATTTTTAAGGTAAAAGTTCCTATGAACGTGTGGTCTAAGATGCTTCGCTTTCAAGATACAGGGTGTCAAAGTTTTATTTTTATTTATGTTTTTCTGCATAATTTCCTAAATAATGCCGATTTCCGAACGAAAATTGGTACCTGGGGGTTTTTGACATGAGAAATTTGAATTTGTTCTTAATTTAGCTCTTACTTGTAGAGGGCGCTAGCCACATGTATATTCTCACTTTCAAAGGCTCATGACTTTTGTACAACCCTGTATTTACATTTTTGTTAAAAAGAAATGGATTCCTTAGTCATTTTTACGTAAAAAAGGTACTCTTATTAGATGACGCTAGGAGCAACCGTTTTCGAAATATTTTAGTTTAAAATAATCGATGCATACGCTTAGTAATAAATATGCTAAGTAAAGACCGCCGAAAATGACGGTTTTATCAAGTAGCGGTCTTTACTTAGCATATTTATTACTAAGCGTATGCATCGATTATTTCAAACTAAAATACTTCGAAAACGGTTGCTCCTAGCGTCATCTAATAAGAGTACCTTTTTACGTAAAATGACTAAGGAATCCATTTCTTTAGCAAAAATGTAAATACAGGGTTGTACAAAAAGTCATGAGCGCTTTGAAAGTGAGAATATACATGTGGGTAGCGCCCTCTACAAGTCAAGAGCTAAATTAAGAACAAATTCAAATTTCTCATGTCAAAAAACCCCAGGTACCAATTTTCGTTCGGAAATCGGCATTATTTAGGAAATTATGCGAAAAACATAAATAAAAATAAAACTTTGACACCCTGTATCTTGAAAGCGAAGCATCTTAGACCACACGTTCATAGGAACTTTTACCTTAAAAATACTTGGAAAATCACTCTCTGAAATATCGGACACTTATTAAATAACACCCTGTATAATCTATCGCTTTTGGTCCTGCTGACCACTATGATTATGCAGAGCTAAAGTTTATTGCTTTTAAGCATGCGATTGTTTGCACAGCTAAGCGATAAGACTGCCTCTAATAGGTATGTTGGCGCGCTTGTGGCGGCTTCGGTTGTATCGGCAAACGTCGATCACTGGAGTTAAGCAGTGAAATGCGCGCCCATAATTTAGATGGGTGTCCGACGGCAGCGGTGTTTCGGGCGGCGGCACACGGTGTTGTCTGCTCGGGGATGCGGACCGAGCAACAACCATCTAAGTTATGGAATGAATGGTGTGTGAATGAGAAGGAGTAGGGGTCAAGGTACAATAAGCCTTCAGGCTGCAGTGCACCACCTAGGGGGGCGGTCGTCGGACCTGGGTGGGATGACCCCGAAAGGGTGAAAAAAAAAAAAAAAAAAAATAGGTATGTTCTTGAGAGTTAGAAAAACGTCAACGTCGTGTGACGTCACACTAAATGCGCGTATACTCTTTGTTTTTAAAATAAAAAATATGACGTTTTTAAAATTTTTTCGCGATTCATTCCTAATACTGACTTTTGACTACATTTTTGTAAAGCAAACTACCCTTTATTTTGAACAAGGATCATCAAATTTTTTTTTGCATTTTTTGGAAGATACCCTGTATAATACACCTAAGGGAGCCAGTTCCAAAGAGTACTTACAATCTCCAGGCTTCTTCCATTTTTAAGCAAAATGTCATAAGGAAAATTTATGTAGAATAATGTTTGTAATAAAAAAAAACAAAAATATTAAATTTTATTAAACTTCATAATTTGGCAGAAACGCCTTGTTCACATTCGTTTATAGCTGAGAAGTTGACTTGTGAAGGAATTTGGAGAAAGCAGGTGTTTAAAAAACAAATTATGAGAGTTTTTAAAGGTCATTTTATCATAAAATAATTAATTTTTGATAACTTAAAGATCAGTTTCATGAAACTTTTTGATACCCCTGTAACATTAATAAAGTCATTCAAAATGCTCTTCTTAATAAATTTTCTAAATGATATTTTGCTTAAAAATGAAAAATAAGGGTAGTTTACACCTGGAGAAAAATAACGTTTTCTATGTTTTTATGAACCCTGTATATAAAATAAACATTTTCTCTTCGTAAATACTATTTTTTTACAAGCAAAATTTTTTATAAAGAGTGGCTTTTTTTCAACAAATTCCATTTCTGGTCCATTTGTCCTCTTGTTAACCCCATCCGTGGACAATCTGTATATTAATGACATGCTGGTACAATGACACCCTCACATGTCATTGTTTGACACTTCTAGAATCAAGTATTATTTTTTAAAAATTTCAATCAGAGTTCTGTGATTAGGTTAAAACGATAAATTTTAAGTCGAAATCAGAAAATGAAGTTAATTGTCTTTATTTTTTATGATTTCTCAGGGCGAAGTAAAGGTTTGAAAAATCCTGTACATACGTGGTCATAACTCATTTTTTTTTAATGGAATTAGGGTGGCTCGAGAGCATATCCTAAAAGAGCATATTATTCCAAACGATTTGGGACCACATAGACATAGGCGGTTTTTCAAGTGATGCCTACTTCTCATGTAGGTAAAATATTACGGAACTCCAGAGGTCCGGAATCACGTGACTACCATATCGAAATTATATTGGGATGTTGGCAGCCATGTTAAAAAAGTGACATATCCGAGCAAGAGTTTCAAAAAAGCTGGGGAATTTTCAACTAGTTTACGGAATCCGCCGATTTCCTTGTTTACTTTCGTGCTTGTTAGGTATTTTCGTTAATTGTGTTTGTTTAAAGAATACTTTTTATTTAAGTTTTAAAATTTACAACTTAATAATAAATAAAAGTGTTGTGTAAACGGTTGTTCTGGGTGGCTTTCCAGTGACGAAAATTTTTGTGCTTCACGCTCCAGGGCTTGAAGCTCTTGAACTGCTCTAAAAAGTTAGTCACTGGAACGCATCCTTAGACAAGGAAAGATAGATACTTTAAGAAATTTTAAAATTTCGTTGTTTTTAACCTTTCTTGGCTTTATAATAATAATCTGTTTTTCATATCTAATTCCATTTTAAATAAATAATTTTAAAAATCCATCCTTAACCATAAAAAACACGTTTGAAGCACAAAAACCAAAAGAGGGGTTGGTGCATGAGGGGTAAGGGAAAGAAAAACGGAGTAGCTCAGGTGCATAACACTTTCCGTCACTGAAACGCCATAAAGTAGAACGAAATGCTCCTGAGCTACTCGGGAGCGCTCTGTTTGCATCACTGGAAAGCCACTCTAATGATAACATAAGCTGTATTTTTACGGCACCGATGTTGACACTAATCTCATTTATATGTTTTCGTTTTATCTTGTAGAACCGTTCTCTGAACTGTAAATAGTGGCAAGAACGGTTCTACATGAAAAAATGTCAAAAAATTGTAAAAGAAACACCTATGGTGTCGTTCCGGGCAGTTCTGCAGGCCGATTCTCAACCGCCGTCTCGAGTCGTAACGTATCGAGACGCTACCGAATGGTGATTCTTAACTTATTTGAGAGTCGATATCTTCCGAGTTCGTATGTCATTTAATTTCGGTAGCTATATAGGGTGCTGTCGAGAAGCATAGAGAATTATTGCAAGTTACCATATTAGGGGAGAGATACCTGTTAATGCTTAAATTTTCATTGATTTTCATGAAAGAGTTATTATATATTTTCAAAAATTGAACTAATATATTAAAATAATGGAAGTTTTTTTTTTTCATTTTAATTTTTCAAAATGGGGTCTGTACACTTAAGTTCTTCTAAAAAGGTTAAAGAGAGACTTATTCTTAATCGGCGGACACTGTAGTATCGGTTCTAGTGATTTGAAAATTAAAAATAACATTTTTGTAATTATTTACAAACCGCCGGACGCATCGCTGATTTTAATGAAATTTGGTATACGGGAGTTTTTTGGGGCGCTGATTACGAATCTAAAAGAATTTTTAATCGGACACGTTTTGTTTTTGACACATTCATCATCAGACTTGATAACCAAAACTAACCTGAATTTACTATTTCCCTCCTCTTTTGCACTCAATTCTTGACTGAAAGCTAAATTGGTACTTAGTATTTGATTTTGCAGTGCTACAAATACCATTTTTCTATTTATTTTACCAGTTTTTCCATAAAAGCTCAAATCCGCCAAGTTAGCATTTTAGTTTTAATGAGCAACATTCAGGAGTACTCAGCCGCTTAAACCGCTGGGTAAGCAGAGTGTCAAAAGTGTCAAAATAAAAGCCATCCTATTGGTTAAATTTGAAAGTTTTGACACTCCGCATACTTAGCGGCCAAGCAGCTGAGTACTCCTGAATTCGCCCATTGTTTGTCTTAAGTGATACAACAATTCTTGTGGCCGGCAGACGTTCGGTTACACGAACAATTTCGAAGTTAAAATAAGACACTGCTAAGATCCAAATAATGCACGATCTAAATCCGACATGCATAAAAGCAAGCACCATCCTTATTAAGGCAGTCTATCCTATTATTCATCTACGTAAAATCAAATGACAAAATAGGGCCGGTATTATTAGCGCTTAGCCTTATTTCGCTGTGCAACATTTCTCTAACTACAGCAGGCCGATTCTCGACGACCATCTCGGCACGTAAGATGCTACGAAATGGTGATTCTTAACTTATTCGATACTCGGTAACAAGTCGACAACTTCCGAGTTCGTACGTCATTTGATCTCGGTACCTTCGATGCTGTCGAGAAGAATAACGAAGCAATTTGATTTGGTTAAAAATGTAATATTTGTCAAACGAAAGCAAATGGTACAAGGATTAGATTACTTCCGAGTTTTAGAGAAATAATTGTACAATATATATTTAAAAAGAAGATCGACATTTTATTAACCAATAAATAATTTATAATTATTGTATTTTTACCTAGTTCTCTCTAAGCGAAAAGCAAAGTGTCTTTAAGAGAAGGTGGCCCAACTTTCATTTGGACAGTTGAAATATGTGACGTCAAAGGTATTCTTTAAGAAAAGAATGTCGTTATTTCTTTAGTGTTTTGTAAATGTCGTCTTAATCATGTTTATATTAGTAAGTAAATAGTGAAAAAAAATACTTTAACAATAATTGTATAAACTATATATTTTAAATTTTGAATATAATCAAAAATGACACCAATGACGTCACATGTATCAGCTGTTTACTGTCATAACAAAGTTGGGCCACCTTCTCTCTAAGCACCTTGAGCGATAAGTCAAAATCAAGGAGATAAACTTATTAAAGTTTATCTCCTTGAGTCAAAATAACAAACGACATTTAGTTTACAACAATCTCTTATCAATGTATACTAAGTTTATAAACTTAACGTTTCGTTCTGTGGCCGTTTTGCTTCCGCCGTCGTCGACTTTTCAAATTGTTAAAAAAAGGGTAGGTGCCAGACGTAAATTGAAGTTTAAGCTTAATTTATATACTTGACGTTTCGTTGTCGTTACCGTATTGCTGCCGCCGTTACCAATCGACCTTTGCAAATTGTTAAATAAAACCTATTGGTCGATAAACAAACGTCTGCGAACTACGCCGGCGACGATAAGTTAAAACTTGGCAAGGGATAACAATAACAAGCCAAATATGGCAACGCGTCCTTATAAAAGGCCTTATTAAACGCCATAAAGTTTGAGCCTAATTTATATACTTGACGTTTCGTTGTCGTTACCGTATTGCTGCCGCCCTTACCGACTTTTTGCAAATTGTTGAAAAAAAACTATCGGTCTATAAACAAACGTCTGCGAACAACGACGACGACGATTCGTTAAAACTTGGCAAAGGATAACAATAAACGCAAATGCGACAACGCGTTACTATAAATGATTACATTAAACGCCATAAAGTTTAGGCTTCAATTTGACAAATCGTTGTCGTTGCCGTTACGCTTCTGCTGTCGCTGCAGTTTGAACATTGTTAATGAAACAATCCTGTTATCGATCACAAACGTCTGTTAACGACCAATAACAACAGTTTAAATTTGGTCAGGTTAATTAAACAACAAGCCAAATAGGGCAACGACGATTATAAATGGTTAAATTAAACGCGATAAATTTAAGTTGCGAACGTAATTGAGTGGCAGCGGAAACGGTAGAGTTTAAACGCTGTTAGTTAAACATCGCTACGTCATACTTTAATAGCATCAAATGCCCCAAACACACATCTCATCAAGTACAAAAACTATATATCTACAATTTGCGGCAGCTAGTTATTCTGTGCTACAATTAAGCGATGTCTTTGGTAAAAAAATACATGGCAAGTCGGTTCTTTTGTATGTAAACATTTGGCTGATAATGACGTAGCTGTGTTGAACTTACAGGGTTCGTACTTTTACGTCAAGTTTATAAATTAAGCAATGGGGGCAGTTGCCCCCCTCAGGAGTCCAAAAATACCTCATGGGTTGTTTATTGAAGGTGTCGTCTAAGCCTTTTTTTGGTTTATGTAAATAGCATGCCTAAGCCTCGTTGTTTACTTACCTTGGACGCATTCAGAATCGACGCCCGTTAAAGACATGCGCAATAAGCGTTGTCACAAAATGGGTAAATTTTACCACAAGGTTGTCTAACCTGAATGCGCCCCTGGAGTCTTTATTTTTTCCACTCTTCTGCGTACGGTCCTGTGCAAATTTACTTTTACTACGGACTACGAGTAGGGTTGCCATTTTTTTAGAAAACCAAAAGCGGAGGTCATTGTCACGGAGTTTAAAAAAACGGAGATTTTTTCCTGCGTATTCGCCATTTCACCGTAAATTTAGATATTTTATTACTTTCCTATATCCGCGTACAATACCAAACACTGCCGGGAATAATACCAAGCGCCGCGCCGCTGCGTATTAAAGCTAAGGAATATTTTCTTTGTTAGCTGCTTACAGCAGCTGTAAGCACTTTCATTTTTTTTACAACCCAATGACGTCAATCTTACAGCAGCCCACAGCAATTGTTAACGGCCTTGGGAGATGTCTATAACCACTGTACAGGGTGTCCCATTTTGGTTGTCCCTTATGGGAAACTTGGAAACCATAAGAGATATTAAAAATCTGATACCCCATCCTCGAGCTCTTTTTGGAGAAAACATTTATGGTAAGAACAGATCATCGCTATCGCGAAGCGTTTCAGAGATACAGGGTGATTCTCGATTTTTCACTTTTTGAAAAGGCCCTGTAGCTTTGTTGTTATTACAGATACGAGAAAACTAATTGCACATTATAAAGACACTTTTTTCCGTAGAATCCAGTGGCGTAGCCAAAAATTTTTTGAGCTGTCATTTTTGACATATGACCCAAATATGTTTTTTTATTAGGGACACCCTATAAATGATTAGGTAATTAAATTGCTTGTTTTTTCTGATTAAAATAATATATCATAGTAGGTGGTTTAATAAATTTTTACGTCAAATATTGGAAAAATTATGATTTTAAAGACGCATTGCGGCTTCTATCTGTTTTTAAATTGTTTTATATTTTCTTTAAAAACAATACTGCCATCCCTCAACTCAGGAGACATTTCCGTAGAAAAAAAAAACAAAAAATTAATTAATTAATTTTTTATTAATTTTTTTCTACGAAAATGTCTCCTGAGCTAGGGATGACAGATTCCTTTTTAAAACAAAATATAAAACAATTTAAAACAGATAGAAGCTGCAATGCGTACTTAAAATCATAACTTTCCAATATTTGACGTAAAGAATTATTAAACCACCTACTATAATATATTATTCTAATCAGAAAAACAAGCAATTTAATTACCTAATCATTTATAGAGTGTCCCTAATAAAAAACATGTTTGAGTCATATGTCAAAAATGACTAGCTCAAAATTGTTTGGTTACGCCACTGGATTCTACGGAAAAAGTGACTTTATATATGCAATTGGTTTTCTCGTATCTGTAATAACAACAAAGCTACAAGACCTTTTCAAAAAGTGAAAAATCGAGAATCACCCTGTATCTGAAACGCTTCGCGATAGCGATGATCTGTTTTACCATAAATGTTTTCTCCAAAAGAGCTCGAGGATAGTATCGGATTTTAATGTCTCTTATGGTTTCCAAGTTTCCCATAAGGGACAACCAAAATGGGACACCCTGTACGTCTAACAGGTTGAAAAACAAAGAGAAGGAAATATAGCCGAATTTGAGGTTAGGAGTCAAACAAAATTGACTAAATGTATACTAATAATAATAGTCTATGTCGTTGCTCTGTGTGGAAAACCATGTTAAGGATTAATTTAACTGCAATTGAAGATATTGCGCATTTTTGTTATAAAACTGTAGTTACCATTTTTTAGGTTATATTCATCAATTTTAGGCGAAGAACCAATTCTAAAACGGTATTTACCAATCGGCTATGTTGACGTTGAAACAATGTATTATACGTCAAAGTTGTCACCAATTATTACCGCGGTTATAATTGGTTGAACACCAAAAATTGATGATTTTTTTTATATCATTTGTCATTGGCGGTAAGCGCTTTTATTCTTATTTTTCGATTCACATTATAATGACGTCATCTGTTAGACAAGCTTCTAAGCAGCTGTAAGTCAGAAGAATTAGAAAAATATTCCTCTAGTAGGCGATAAATTAATAAACACGGTGTTCCGTTTTGAAACCGATCACTGACTTTTTTTATTTAATTTTTAAAATTTTAATCTGGTAGTAGGTAATGTTTGAAAAGCGGGAGTTTTTACTATTTTGTCGGGAGGCGGGAGACATGTCAGAAAAGCGGGAGACTCCCGCCCAAATCAGGAGGGTTGGCAACCCTAACTACGAGTCGATATAAATTGAGAATCGCATTTTCGATAGGTTTCGAGTCGATGTCGAGTACTCGGTACCGACCGAGAGGTGACGTATAAAGTAATTTGATTGGTTGAAAATTAATTGTCAAATGAAATTGCGACGCATAAATATTTCGTAAGCAAAGAGAATAGACAAGAATAAAATAAAATACTTTAAATATAGATGAAAATATAAAAAATACTAAAAGCACAAAATGAAAAGGTCAAAGCAACACCGACTCCACAGAAAAGAGGTCAACAGGAAAACTTGCCAACATTGCCAATTGTACAGTTAAATATGTCAAAAAATTGTAGTTGCCAACATAACTTTCCCAATTTTACGCTGTACTACGGACTACGACTCGATGGATATGAGAATTACGTATTCGATAGGTTTCGAAAGGGATACCGAGAACTCGATATCGAACGAGTCGTCTCGTATCGAGAAGTTAAGAATCCCACTGCATAACAAAGAGAATAGACAAGGATAGAGGATCAATCGCCGTTTCGAAAAGTGGCACAATTTGAAGAAAGGGTCTGCGGGATGGCCGGGCATGCGCATACGCACTCCCAATGTCAAAATCGGCGGTATATTCAAAAACATTGATTTATTGAGTAAATATACATAAAACATTAATAAAAAGTGTAAAATGTGGTTTATACTGAAATTTATTAATATTTTAATGACTAAATATTGGTAATTTAGTGCTAATGGCTAATGGTGTATTAAAATCTATTTGGTAGAAGACTATTTTTTTCTAGATTGGAATAGGTTAATGTGGAAAAATGTATAGCTATAAATTTTAGGGAAATGAGAACTGAAAATAAAAATCTAAATAGAATTATTTCTTGAAAACTAAACTTTTATTGCGAGATTACTTATTTAGCATAAAAAATGGTACTAAATGTAAAAGAAGTGTATAATTTTAAGAAATATATGAAAATAGCATGCTCAAACTTACCAACCAAAGAAATTATAGATTTATGTTGATCCTATTTAGTTGAAAGGTATTATAGTCTATAAGTTAATATTACCCTACTATACCTACTTACACTGAATCCTTTTCCCCAACTTGCTATGTACTATCCTAAAATTCACCGCTGCAATGAGCCCGCATATTCAAACAGAACGAGATATCACCTCGAATATTATCTATGTTTTTAACTCCCTCTGGTCGGCAAGTTGTTTTTCACACCTGTGTAAATCTAGGACTCATACAATCTCAAATTATTTTACAGAAGCTGATTAGAATCTCGAGTAATAATTAGATGAATTTAAACCATTTCTAGCAAGCCCTAAAAAGCCTAGGTCGTCTTGTATGTTGAATAGTGCTGAAAGCATAAAAAGAGTGGAGCGTTTTTTACCCTCGATATCGAGAAAATTCTCAACCTGTCATCTAGTAGTGTCGCACAAGTGTTTTTTGAGGTCCGATCACATACCTCTCTCAGTTCTGTGGGTCCGATGTAGTTTCTAATCCTTTTTTCAAAATTGCACGTGGTACCATAACCTATGGTGACCAAGAGCTAATGCTTGAAACGACGGAAAGAAGCTGACAAAAATTGGTTATAACTGGATTTTCGAACTGCAGTTTTGCGGTATCTTAATGTGCACGTGCAAGGACTTGAGAAAAAATTGTAAGTTCCTTTGAATGTGCTGGCAATTAGTGTATTCCTTTTACCTTGTAGAACCGTTCTGAACCGTTCTCTAAACTGTCAATAGTGTCAAGAACGGTTCTATAACATGAAAAAATGGCAAAAAATTGTAAAGGAACACTCATGGTGTCGTTCCGGGCGGTTCTGGAGCATAAAAGGAATACACCAAATATGATACTGAAGATTTTTGACACCAATTAGTGTATTCCTTTTTACCTTGTAGAACCGTTCTCTGTACTGTAAATAGTGTCAAGAACGAATCCACAACATATAAAAATGTCACAAAATTGTAAAAGGAACACTTATGGTGTCGTTCCGGGCGGTCCTGGAGCATAAAAGGAATACAGCAAATAAGTTGATATAAGCAAGAAGCCAACCTAATATTGAAAGAAGAAGAAAAGAAAAACTAACCTTGCGTAGCCTAAAGTTAGGTTATGTTTGTGTGTGTGTTGTTGGAATTTATTTGAAACCAATGTTTAACCAGAAGAGATTTATAATATTCCTTGAATAGACCACTTTATTATTTCTATTGTTATTTGATAAGACAGCACCATTTAACATGCCCAAGGAGCAATACAGAGAGGCCGATGTGGCCAGACAAATGTATGTTTACAATTTGAAAAATTTGTATATTTTAGTACATAAAAGTTTTTCTATCAGCTCACAATACAAATTAAGGCATTTATTATACATATTGTTTTGTTTGTAGTTCTCACTTAAGCTTTGGTGTTGAAAGCGCCGGAGTATGCAGCAGCAGTCTCATATTCATGTGGTTGCTAAAAATCTTTATAACCAAGATGTTGGTAGAACCCCTGTACCATTTGGGGTGCTTGACAAAAGACTTGTAAGTCTAACATAGTATGTTAATATTATTAATCTGTTTTTATAGGTAGTTTATTAATTAATTAGTATCAAATTTTGCATTAGGATAAAAAAACGGTTCCGTCACACTATACGGAAACACGATTTTCACTTTCTTTTCAAAACTAAACAAAAAAGGGCCTCTCAAATAATACATTTCACGAAAAAAATGCGGGTTTTTCTTTTTTGTATTAAAAAAATAAGTTTAAAAGTCGCAAAATTCATACAGTGTTGCCATACAGGTATATTAGTCCTAAAAACAAATAAAAGATATGTTAAGATAGACCTAACAAAACCTACTAGAACTTGCTAAAACTAAGCATAACTTAGCAGAAGTAACAAAAACTAGCTTTGACTAACAAAAACTAACCTGTTCATCTAACCCCAACACAAATTTAAAACGACACAAAGTTGATGTATCTTATAAAAATAAACAACTTGGCCAGTTTTCCAAATACTCCTAACCCTAAATCACGACGGTAAACTAAACCATGCATTTTCGTGTGATTTTTGTATTTAAACAATTTTTTATGTCTTTATTAAAAGTTTTTTGCAAATTTCCGCCTTTTATTTGATTTGTTAGACCGTGTTTTACCATAAAGATAAATAAAACATGCAAAAATTAAGTTATAGTGTTTCCGTATAATGTGACGTAACCTTATTATCAACTATGTTTTAAGGAATGTTTAGTTTTATAATAGTAAATTTTAGTTATTAGAATTAAGTATATAGAATTTTTTTTGGATCTGTCTGCGTGATTGTTCTTATGCATTTCTAATGCCATTAGAGCAAACTTGTAAGGTATTTCAGAGTTTGCTTGTATAAACAACTGTTGTTAAATAGATAAACAGTAAAATAAGCCACAAGTACTAAGAAACTAAGTGCATGCTTCGCTTTGTTATGTATATTAAAATTACAATCATATAATTTTCATTCACCTGCTATTAATTTAACTTAAATTTCAGGGAACTAATTCTAAGGAATCTCCTTGTCAGACCTGTGGTAAAAACATAAATGAATGTGTTGGTCATTTTGGATATATAGACCTAGAACTGCCTGTTTTTCATGTTGGATATTTTCGAAGCATTATTAGCTTACTTCAGACGATTTGTAAGAAATGTGCACATGTTTTACTTGATGAGTCTGAAAAAACCAATATAGATTTAGGTTATCTAACCCACACCTTAGTTATATGACCAAAAAGGCAATAAGAAAAAAAAATTATTGAAAAATGCAAAAAAATTACAAAGTGTCCATACTGCAAATCTTCCAATGGTTTTGTTAAAAAATGACAGCAGCTAAAGGAAGCACTAATAATACGGTGTTAAAAATAGTTCATGAAATTTATCGTGAAAAAGATAAAGAAAAACTTATGGAAAAACTATCTGATGAATTCCATTCAGCTATTGAGAATAATCCAGATATTCAGTCAGCATTGGGAAATAGTGTTTCTCATATATTAACCCCAATAGACGTTTTAAAATTGTTCATGAGAATTCCTGAAAGTGATATTCCATTATTAGCAATGGATTCTGAAAAGTAAGTTCAAAGAAAAGTGATATTGACAAAGGATTTCTTTTAACTAAGTTTTCTTATTTTTTGCTAGGTCTCAACCCAAAGACTTAATTTTTACCAGAATGCTTGTACCTCCAGTGTCCATAAGACCATCAGTAGTATCTGATTTAAAAGCTGGAACGTAAGTACTTATTCAGTTTATTGCGAGGGGTGTCTCACTAGTTAAAATTTTGTACACCTATTCCCGAAATTCCCGAAAATTCTCGAATTCTTGAAAAATTTCTCTAAAAAATCTAGAAAATCCTGAAATTCTTTAAAAATTCCTGTATTTCTGGAAAAATCTTGAATTTCTTTAAAAAATCCTGAATTTCCGGTAAAAAACGAATTTCTGTGGAAAATCTCAAATTCTCGCAAAGAATTCCCGATTTCTCAAGCCATTTTTTGGATAACATTGTTTGTTGTTTGTTAAGACCCACCCTGCTGGTAAAAACAGAATGTGTGATTTGTCAACCAAATATATTTTTACTATTAGAATTGTAAGATTGACTTTAAACATATTTCATGCTTGATTTCATGCAACAATTCCGACACCTAAATGAAGTAGTAGCTGATATATTTACAATTAAAGTCCAAAATTCCCGACTTTTAGTAACTGCCTGTTAAAGCACTGAAGCTGATATCAGATAGAAAATAAACACAAACAGTAGTGGATCATGTTCAAAAAGGAGAGGTTGATTTGTTTATTGACAAGGTGCTTATATTACCTTTAGTAATATTTGAGATTTCTTCAGTACGTGAGCAACTTGATTCAGTATCTAAACTGGCAGAACTAAGAGAAGGAATATTGTCAGTCGAAACAGGAGTATATGATCTTGTTGCAAGTGGATTTACTTGGACAAATGTTAGCAGAGTGTTATTTTTCCCCGTACTTACATTTTTAGAGTTGTTTTTAGTTTTATCAGATTTATAATGGCAATTTACATGAGCAATAAAATTTGAGAGTGTTCATTTTTTTCCATATTTTGTTTCAGTATAAAATGCTTTTATATCGACCAAACATACAAGGGCATGATATAATGGCATACTCATTTCTCACTTGTAAATTTGCCACATGTCTTTGACATGTCAAACAAAATAGCAAATAAATCCTCGTGTTAAAGTTCGAGTTACAACTTTATAATATTGGGTCTAACAAAGATAATTTTAAAGTAATGATTAGCTGGTGGTTAAAATAATAAAGTTTTTAATATAATAATAACCAAAACTATTAAAAAATTCTGTATTGCTTATGCACATTTGGAAAAAAAACTTTTTGTGCAAGTACCTTTGCTCAAATCGACTTCAAATCGAGCTTCAAATTAACCTGACTCTATGAGTTAATCTAGTTAGTAACACTGAGATATTTTTAATTTATGTAAATACTACAAATTATATAGGCATTTTCCTACCTTGAGGCACGTACAGATTGGACCTCAGCGTCACTCTGGATGAGAGAATCTTAATTTTATTAAATAAAAAGATTTGTGTTGTATTGTTTTGGCAAAAATCAAGGCAAAAATAATTCTAAATGCTTAACAGCCAAAAAAACTTGATTTAGTTATAATAAATGTATTTTTCTTCGAACGTCAAAAATAATAATCATTGTTGTATTTAACAAAAAACAATAAAATGTCACTTTTTATACTATTTCTCCTCAGCGACAGTACAAATCTTGAAGATATGCTCTATATTGGTTAGGCGGATTCATTTATTGGATGGTCTTTTTGTTAGGTACACGCCTGGAAAGAATGGGACCGCTTCGGTCCTGGTCCCGGGGTATACGAGCTGACCCTGTTCAGCCCTATTGACCCCTATGAACTTGCCGGTCGCCTGAAACAAAATAAAGAAAACCCCCAAAAAACCCAAAAAATTCGAATTAAAAATGACGTTTCGGTGGCAAGTCTGCCACCGTTGTCAAGATAAAAATGAACTTAAAAAATAAAAATAAAAAACTGACTAATATTTAAATAAGAAATGATTAAATTTTGTGCTTTTGGAATCTCAAACTGAAAATAGTTTGACATATCAGTTTGAGATTCCAAAAGCACAAATTTAATCATTCTTATTTAAATATTAGTTAGTTTTATTTTTATTTTTAAGTTCATTTTAACGACAACGGTGGCAGACTTGCCACCAAACGCGATTCGAATTCGAATTTTGGGTTTTTGGGGGTTTTCTTTGACTTTGTTTCACGCGACTGGCAGGGTTCATAAAGTCAATGGGCTGGACGAGTCAGCTCATGCCCGGGATCCGACGAAGCGGTTCCATTCTTTCCCGGCGTGTACCTAACAAAGACCATCCAGTAAAAATCTTTGCTGCCGCCCGTGAGCGGCATCAAAATTAAAATCCATAAACGACAAATAATAGAACGCAATAAAAATTTGACATTCATGGAAATTTGTAAAATGCGAAGTGAGGCTGTTTTTTTAGTGACGATGTTGGGCGACAGTAAAAATACTTTTAGTGCCGCTAAAGTATTGTCAAAAACCTTGGAATAATAATTCCATAAAAAAAATAAGTATTATTCAAATGAACTTTTACGCTTGATGAAAAAATTGCATGTTTTATTCGAGAGAAAGACACTTTTTGCTTCGTCTGTGCTTTGTGGGACTCGCTGCACTCGTCCGACAATATCTCTGATATCTCAAACTGAAAATAGTTTGACATATCAGTTTGAGATTCCAAAAGCACAAAATTTAATCATTTCTTATTTAAATATTAGTTAGTTTTTTATTTTTATTTTTTAAGTTCATTTTTAACTTGACAACGGTGGCAGACTTGCCACCGAAACGTCGTTTTTAATTCGAATTTTTGGGTTTTTGGGGGTTTTCTTTTATTTTGTTTCACGCGACTGGCAAGTTCATAGGGGTCAATAGGGCTGAACAGGGTCAGCTCGTATACCCCGGGACCACGACCGAAGCGGTTCCATTCTTTCCCGGCGTGTACCTAACAAAAAGACCATCCAGTAAAAATCTTTTGCTGCCGCCCGTGAGCGGCATCAAAATTAAAATCCATAAACGACAAATAATAGAACGCAATAAAAATTTGACATTTATGGAAATTTGTAAAAATGCGAAGTAGGCTGTTTTTTTAGTGACGATGTTGGGCGACAGTAAAAATACTTTTAGTGCCGCTAAAGTATTGTCAAAAACCTTGGAATAATAATTCCATAAAAAAATAAGTATTATTCAAATGAACTTTTACGCTTGATGAAAAATTGCATGTTTTATTCGGAGAGAAAGACACTTTTTGCTTCGTCTGTGCTTTGTGGGACTCGCTGCACTCGTCCGACAAATTCTACAAACTCAGCAAAAACGTTACTTTTGTTCCTTATAAAACAATTCCTATAAGTACTATTTTCTTGGCGTGTACCCAAAGAAATACCATCCATTTAGTAAAAATCTTGTGTTGGATACAAAGCGGCTGGAACGTTTGACTGTTTATTTTTTAAAAAGCCGACAAGGCGCACAAGTAAAAATATCTTCATAAAAATATCAACAACATAATATAAACACATGAAACCGGACATAACACGGAACGGTAAATGTGCCGTATAGGGTTTTCTGTTGTTTTTATGATTTAAAAAAAATTTGGCTTACATCCTATTTGTTCTTAAACATAATATAATGGCGTTGTTATAAAATATTTTGTACTTTTTTGTTTTTGTAAAAAACAAAAATTTGAATTTTTCGAAAGTTCTTCACTTTTAATCTGAACATTTGGTAACAACGGCTTATCTGTTCAACTTTACGCATCCGAGTTCTTAGTGGATTTTTTAAAATAAAATTCAACGTTCCCGAAGTCACGGTCAGGTTAGTTCTAGTTAGTTAACTCTTTTCTTTTTAATTGGAATTAAAAAAACATATCTCTTTGACATATTTTCGATGTTGCCAAATGCTCTTTATATTTTACTTGCAATAAAATTACGCTTCTTTAACCTTTTTTGCTAATTTGAGGTTATAAAACTTAAATTTCAATTTCTTCTGAATTTCTCCATTCTTTAACAAAAATATTTAGACAAAAATTATTTTCACTTAATTTTGAATGTGATTTTGACCAATATTAACTCATTTTACACCGCCCAGCACCCCTATTCACTCCCCGGTACCGCAAGTTTATTAAGTTATAATTAATTAAAATTTGGATATTTTGGATCAGCGCCACTGGTGTTTTATTAAGGAAAGGGTCTAAAATCAGTGAGTATCATTTATTTTTAAGAAAATTACAGCATTGCCAGAATTAAGCACAACACTCTAATTCCGAGGTCGTCAAAGTGCGGCCCCCGTTCCTTAAAACTGGCACAAACACTCACTGTAACTTCTAACCTAAGTAGATGCCTACCTAAAAATCCCGAAAACAAACTAGAAACTCCTGTAAATTCCTGAAAATTCCCGTAAATTTCTGAAAATATTAAAGTAGATAAAATGTTATGTTAAATTTTAAATTTTTGAAGTTATTTTAAGGGTTTTTTTTTTTTGTAAGAAGACAGCGATTGTAATCAAACAATTTTTTTCTAGATGTGCTAGGTTTATATTGGCCTTTTTTAAAGCTGATGTGTGTTCCATACTTAATGATTAATTAAACAGTATTATATTTTTTATAAAACCTAGGTACATAACAAAAACATTTATTTTATCAACAAACCTATATCTCTCTAATACATAGATAGTTTTTTTCATAGCTATAAGAATTGTTGGGAATGGGGTGAGTTCATTGTCCACTTCCAACCCTATTAAAAGAAATAGACGCAGAGAAAGAGAGAGAGAAAAAGGATTTTATTTTATGCTTTATTTGTTTTCTGGAAGATTAAATTTAAAGAAATTATTATTTGACTTTTCTCCAGAATAAAAATTAAAAGGTTATTTAACATTTTATGAAAATTAAAACTTTTATACATTATGCAGAACTATTCTGCTCTTACACAATATAATAAAGTTATTATTACTTTAAAAGAAATAAAATAATGAAATATTTAATATTAAGTTACTTACAATACAAAGGTTTCAATCTATAAACAAAGGTTCATTAGCACTCGGTTGAAATTATTTTAATCTAATAAAATAAAATCTTAACTCAGACAAGAACTGGGCCAATGGTTATGTCTCAAAAATGTGGTAAATAGTTAACCACATTTTTGGTTAGTTTTAGCCAGAAATATTACCAAAAATGTGGTATTTTCCACATTTTTGAGACGCAACCATTGGCCCAGTTCTTGTCTGGCGACTTGTTAAGATTTTATTTTATTAGATTAAAATAATTTCAACCGAGTGCTAATGAACCTTTGTTTATAGATTGAAACCTTTGGATTTTAAGTAACTTAATATTAAATATTTGATTATTTTATTTATTTTAAAGTAATATTAACTTTTATTATATTGTGTAAGAGCTGAATAGTTCTGCATAATGTATAAAAGTTTTAATTTTCATAAAATGTTAAATAAACTTTTAAATTGTATTTTGGAGAAAAGCCAAATAATATTTTGTTTAAAAAAGGATTTTGTCAGGTTTTAAGAGAAATTCATATTAAAAATTAATATTTATGTTTGTATAGTATAGAAGTTTGGCTATTTATTTATTGACTAAGGTTAAAGAAGAAATATTATACACCTATGTTACTGATATTGCAGTGGTTTTGCAACAAAATAATAATTTTATTGTTTATGCATAAAAAGCAAAATATTAGGTTAACAACTTTATGCAAATATGCTATGGTTTATGGTTGTATTTAGTATTGTAAACCGGACTAATTACGGGAAAACGTGTTTGCCGATCGTCTCCTAAAGAATTATAATGATAATTATAGCAACATTGATTTATTTTCTTTAAAGTTTAACTAGTCTTAAGAGAGTGATAGCTCTAGTATAAAAGTTAATTTTCAGTAATGTGTAGCATTGCCTTTTTACAAATTTGTATTGTATTTTGTATATTTTTGTATTGTGTACCATTTGGAGTTTTATACTCTGTAGTGTATATTTGAATAAATAAATAAATTTAAAAAACTTTTAAAACATACAATAATCCTCCAGTTTCTTACTGGAAATTAAAGTTAGTTGTATAAACTTAGGGTTTTTAGCAATATTTTACATGTTTATTAGTTTACAACAATTACCTTCTTAAAAATATATTTTTAGCGAAAACAAAAAAGTCTAAAATTTTTTTAACATGCTTGCATAACTAAAATATAGCTTATTAAATAAAATGGTGAAGACACAACTACATACTACATATGACTTATTGTTTTTGGGTTCTAATGTAAATATGTAGATGTAATACACATATTTCTTTAAAATATACCATACAAAAAAACAATACTTTTATTAAAATGGTTATGAAAACAATAAAAAGACAGGAAATTTGAAAGTATATATTTGCTTAGAACCCTAAAATTATAAATTTATACTTTCTGCAGAAATTAGCTGAAAAAAAAAACTATTTTTTTGGTATCTCAAAAACTCCTATGGTTAATACAAAATCTTTATTCTTAACACATTTACAAGACATTGCTGTAAATTTGACTTTTTTAAAACTTGGTTTAAAAAAACTTGATAACTATCAAGTTTTTAATTTTTAATGTTCTTGGTTATTTTTAACAAGTGTTTTCAAAATGTTGCAACAGTATATTATTGAGTATTAAATTTTGCAGTTTTGGCACAGTTAATTGATTTATCTGTTTTCCAAACGTTTTATACTTCAGTTCTCATTACTGCAGGTTAGCTTTTTCATCTATTATTACTAAAATATTTAGTAGGCGAACCCACGATGCTAAATAGGGATTCACTCGAGCGTCATAGAGACCTATTGGGTTGTGAAGCTTAGATCATAAGAAGAAAAAAAATGTTATATAGTGTACACCTTTTCATCGGTAGGGGAACCGGGTATAAATTTTTAAAAATGTCAAAAAATACTGGTATTATTTCGGCTTGTGAAAATCGTATTGGATTCCGTTATCCTTAAATTATTTATTTCAAAATTTAAAATGATATAACAAGAATGTCAAAATAATGTTTCTTTTTTACAACTTTGTAGCCTTATGGACAAAGCACACTATAAACAAACAAATATTTGACCAGTCGGTGAGCGTATCGATACCTGAGCGCCTAGTGTGATTTGACCTTTCCTCTTTCTTTACGTCACTCTCAAATTGTCAGATTAGTGGAATATACACTGGTTATATATTTTTATTTTTACGATCGGCTCTGTATTCGGGTCTTATATTTGGTGGAGGTACTTAACCAGGTACAAGGAACCTTCCGGTATTTTAATCTGCCGCGCTGTAACTAATCCCAAAATCCTCCCTTGTGCTCCCTACCATTACTAAAAAGATATTATTATTTAAGGAATGAAGATGATTTAACCATGAAACAGTCTGAAATTATTTTTATAAATGATGTTATTAAAAAACATAAGTTATCAGGAGCTTCTGTGAATATGTATCAGGAAGGATGGGACTTTTTGCAGCTACAGACTGCTTTATACATTAATAGTGAACTTTCGGGTGTTCCTTTAAATATGATGGTAAGATTTTAGTTAAGCATGCTTAAGATGATCTTAAAAATACTACAACATATTTTAGCCTAAAAACCTGGCAGAGGTCTTGTACAACGACTGAAAGGCAAACAAGGTAGATTTCGGGGTAATCTCTCGGGAAAAAGAGTCGATTTTTCTTCAAGAACTGTAATATCCCCTGATCCTAACTTGGAAATTGACCAAGTGGGAGTGCCTATGCATATAGCGAAAATTCTCACATTTCCTGAAAGAGTGATACACGCAAATATATACCTCATGAGGCAACTTATTATTAATGGACCTGATAACTGGCCTGGAGCCAACTATGTGCAGCAGAAGGGTTCTGCTTTAAGAAATTTTTAAAGTATGGTAATAGAGAGAAACTTGCACAAGAGTTAAAGGTAAAAACCATATTTAAATATATCAAATAGTAATACTAATAATCGTCTTTATTTTAAATATATATATATATATATATATATATATATATATATATATATATATATATATATATATATATATTTTATATATATATATATATGGATTATATGGATATTATTAGGAAATAAAATAAAAACTCTTCTTCTGCAGTATGTAATGCTATTTTATTTAAGAACTACACTGGGATCAATCATTACTTCTTTGTACAGGGTGATTCAGATTTTGTCTCTAAAAGGTTTAAAGGGATTATCGAATTATCTGAATCACAAACACACTAATGGTTTATTTTGAGTGAAATTATTGTCACATTAATATTTACCTTTTTAAAAGGCACTGGCTAAACGACCGCCGGCGGTTTTGATCAATTATAAGAAGAATACCGCCGTCTTTTTTTATATCTACGTATATAAAAACCACCAAAATGTTAACTAATTTGTTATTATCGTGGGGTTTTACTTATTTGATCGGTAGATGCCGACGTCCATCGGTCTAGCTTATAAAAACTATTAAAAACCGCCGATAAATAGTTAAAGTTTTTCTAAGCATAATTATTTATTTTGCTATGTCATAAGCGTTTAGTTTTTTGTGGTTTTATTGTTTAATATTATAGTTCAGCTTATACTACAAAATATTTATGTATTTATCCTAACGTTTCGTGGCTAACCACTTTATCAAGGGCCTATAATTTTATAATTAAAAAGTCACATTACAACTACTTCATCACATGGACCCAATATTTTACAACACCAAAAATACTTTAAAAAATTTGTTTGTAAAGTCGGTTTACGTATGATGAATTTACTTGATAACGTCATAAAGTATTTACTTAAATTATACAGATCAACTATAAGTAACAATGTGGTATTACTAGTTTATTTCCAACTTGAGAATAAACGAAAGAACATTAAACAATTTACACCACATTCACTTTTCCCTGCTCTTCCTACTTGACGAAAACATGTTATTGTATAGCAGGCGGAGACCGATTGTGCCTCTTCCGCGCTCTCGCTTGCACTTCAAGCTTTAAATGCCGCATAAGTCATGTTTTTGTGCGTGCAACCGACTCCATTGAATTATAAGACGGTATCACGTCAAACATATTGAAGTAGGAAAAGAGAAGAAATAACTTATCAGGACGTCATCAATAAAAAAAATAATATTTAAGTTTAAAACAAGTAATTATTAAAGTTAGGTTAATTTAAACTCTTATTCGGCGGTTTTCAATAGTTTTAGAAACAAAACCGCCGGACGACGGCATCTATCGATAAAATAAATAAGAACCACCGGTAATAACTTAATTTACATTTTCGGCGCTTTTCATATACGTAAATAGATGAAACCTCCGAACGGCGGTTTTCTTCTTATAATTGTGCATAACGGTCGTTTAGCCAGTGCCTTTTTAAAATCGTAAAGCATACTCTACAATATTTTGGGTTTTTATGGTGGTCAAACAAAAAACGGGTCTCTGATTGGCTTTAAAGTGTGGGTGTTAAGTTTTTAGTATTATTATTGATATCAACTAAGTTCTTAAGGCAAAATATCCTGTAATAGCTTTAAGAAAATATTGTACAGCTGTTGGCTTTTCATTGATTGATTTACTGCATATTCCACAAGAGCCTTTAATGATTTAGTAACACAGTTGTAAGGAGCATTGTTGTCAAATCTCCTTTTTTTAGTTTAAATCACTAACGCGTTTTGGTGATTTTCAAGACGTTTAACATTTTTGTTTATTTTAACTTAGCTTGGTGATATGGTGGAAAGACACTTGCACAATGACGACGTAGTCCTATTTAATCGCCAGCCCAGTTTACACAAACTGTCGATCATGGCACATAGGGCAAAGATTCACAATCACAGAACCTTTAGGTTTAACGAATGTGTATGTAACCCTTATAATGCTGATTTTGATGGTGACGAAATGAATTTGCATTTACCACAAACTGAGGAAGCTAAAGCTGAAGCGTTGATTTTAATGGGGGTAAGTAAACATCACTTTTTTAAAATTGGCAATAATTTATTTTTATTTTGAACTTAGATAAAACAAATTTGTAATAGTTAAGGTTGAATTATATTGGTGTTTTTCTCATATTTATAGGAACAATACTTAATTCAGCTATGCAGTTTTAATCTTATCACGTCCTGCCAGCCCGATGTGTTCAATTAAATTTTGATGTGTTGAACACTAGCATATGGAGATTAGATAAAGCACGCAATGGCAAAATTTCCCCATGAACGTTTTGAACTGGAACGACGTGTATATCAGCAAATTTCTGTAATTGAATCGTTTATTGCAGAAACCCGCCAAATGACATTTTTGGCGAAAATGAGATTTTTAGCGATTACCAATTGTATTATGTAAACTTGCGTTTTTATGTAAAAATTAGTCATTTATCATGCGCCTGTGTGTGTTTAATTTTATAAGAAAAATTGTGTTTAGTGCAGAAACCTGTCAAGCGACGATTCATAACGTGTTTCTGAAGTAAATTTTATGGTGAATCTTTGGTAACCCTGTATGTTTACTTCATCAGACACGTCTTGTTATAATAAGTATGCCAGAATAATCCTAGGAGTTAGTAAAACAGACCTTTTAGTGACGAAAGATACAGGGTGATAAAGTTTAAAAAAATATATATATCTTTTAACCACTGTGTACTTTAAAACTTAAGACAATTATGAAATGGGTTTATTAAAACTTTTCTTCTTAAAATCACCTACGGATTTACTCTCTTAGAGATAAGTATCTAATTCAAAAGCACCCTGTATAGCTTAGACTTAGCCAACCAGAAAATTATTTTTTAAATCCAGATATCTCAAAAACGGCTGCTTAAATCAACTTTTATCAAGAATACCTTTCTATGTAAAATATATTGAAGAATAGAAAATTTTGTCCTAAAATTACATACAGGGTAGCACAAAAATTTTGTTTCGTTTGTAATTGGTACAAAATAGCGCATGTGGCGCCATCTAGGATTTACAATAAAATTAATAGCAAATTCTAATTTCTCACCTCCCAAAACCTCCCTGAGCCAAATATTTTAAGAATGCCCCATAACTAACACAATTATTAAAAAAAAAACAGTACAAATTTTTAACACCCTGTATCTTTGAAATCATCCACTTTTGGACTAAGGTAATTGGGTTAGATCGTCATATTTTAGCCTCAGAAATTTGTGGTAGCATTTTTTTTTCTGCACCCTTTAGAGATTTTTTTTATTGCAGAAACACTTCAAGTGCAATCTTTTTTTACAAATTATGAGTATTTAAGTGTTATTACAAATAATATCTGTTTTAAGAAGTTTTTAAGTACTATTCTAATTTTTTTTTGCCCTTTACCGAAAATTTTATAAAGTGCACTTGACGGGTTTCTAAAATATACGATTCAATTAAATTATTTTAATTTGAGAATGACGTTAGCAGTTACAATTAAAGAAAAGATCCCCTCATTCGTTGATTGCGTTTGGAACCATAATAACTGACAGTTTGGACCAAGGCGATACATCTTGGTTTAAGTTTTTTGCTTTCGTCATTCTTTAAACAAAATAGCCCAACTACAACCATAACATATTATATTTAAATGCAAGTTTAATTATTAAATAGATTAGTACAGTATAATTTTTAGGCGGGAATTACAGATTCTTTTGTCATTCTATTATACCGAATTTTATTAATTCATGTGGAGTGTTTTAAAGAACCTTTTTTTTTAGAATAAAAGCAATTTGGTAACTCCAAGAAACGGGGAATTATTGATCGCTGCAACTCAAGATTTCCTAACGGGAGGATATTTGCTAACCAAAAAAGATACGTTTTTAGATTTTACTCATGCTAGTCAGTTAGCTGCAACGTTATTGGCTGGAAGTGATGCGGATATGCACATTGATTTACTCATTCCGTGCATTATAAAGGTAAAATAAAACTTTGAAAAAAATTAAATATAAAATCTAATACTGGGCGGTATGGATTAGGTGTGCCCCCCTACTGTTTCTTTTATTTATTAACGATCTAGAACAATTTCTTGACCTGAGTGATAATGCATCTTTAATTTTATATGCGGATGACACGTTCATACTGATCGCCGATGACTCGATGGACTCACTCGTGACACGGGCTAATACGCTTTTGTACCTGGTGTACAATAACATACTTATTGTAAACGAGTCCAAAATACAATATTTAGTTTTTTATAAAAGGCCTCAAGTTACCCCATTTTTCTCTTGAAATGAGGGACACTGAAATAGAGAAAGTGACACATTGTAGGTTTCTAGGACTACATGTTGACAGCGAGCTTTCCTGGTCAAATCATATTGATCATGTGGCGGGAAAACTAAACTCTGCATATTCTGCTATACTAAACCTAAAAATATACTAAATGACAAGCAGCTTTTGAATGTGTACTATGCACTGGCTTATATCCACCTAAAATATATGATTCTCTACTGGGGTCATGCTACTAATATAACACATATTTTTATTCTCCAGAAGAGAATTCTTAGAAAGATTTTTTCAATGGGCCCCTAGACTCATGCAGACCAATATTTGTGAGTAAACGGGTCTATATCAATAATTATAGGCTTTCAGCTTATATTAAAAGTCCATTCTGCTTTTGTAGTACAGTGTTTAATAGGCTACCCAAACATATAAGAGAGATAAACTCACCAAAGAGATTTAAAAAATCATGCTGTGCTATCTTTTTAATAAATGTTTTTCAGAGTTGGTTCGTTGTTGTCTTGTTTTATTTATATTTCTTTTTTGTAATATTGTGTCATTTTTTATAGCTTAGTATATTGTTTTGTATTAGTTAAGGTCTTTTACGACTTTTGTGCATGCTTTTATATTTTTCACATTTTATATTATAATTTAATTTTTTTATTTGACGATGTTAATACTTATTTTTAAGTCTTTTAATGGAGATGAATAAATAAATAAAAAAATAACTAGAGATATGATGGAAATTGATTTTTAAATTCTTGTTTACCTTTTTTTTTATTTAATTTTTATGATTTTTAGCCAAAGAGATTATGGTCCGGTAAACAAATTATGTCTCTGATATTCAAACCAAGTAAAAAATATGGAGTTTTGGCAAATTTGGAAGCAAAAGGCAAAGCATATACCAAAAACAAAGAGATGTGCGTAAAAGATTCATATGTTCTTATCAGAAACTCCGTACTTATTGCAGGAACTTTGGACAAGGGACATTTGGGTAGTGGAGGAAAAGGAGGAAATATCTTTTATGCAATTCTTAGAGATTTTGGACAAGAACATGCCATCAAATCAATGTGGAGATTGGGTAAATAAAACATATATGTTTTAACTTGATTTATGAGTAATCATATAATATCTCCTATAAATTATCTTTTTTTTTTAATTTTAGCAAGGTTAACATCAAACTATTTGATGAATAGTGGTTTTTCCATTGGAATTGGAGACGTAACACCTGGAGAAGCTCTTGTAAGAAGGAAAAACACTCTGCTAAAAGATGGGTAAGAGAATACCTCTTTTTCAAATTATTAAAATTTACAATTACCTATATTATTATTTAGTTATCATAAGTGTGATGAATACATCAAACAAATGGCTCAAGGAAAACTCCAGTGTCAACCAGGTTGCACTCCAGAAGAGACTCTGGAAGCTATCATTTTAAAAGAACTTTCTGTAATTCGAGAACATGCTGGTCAAGCATGTGTTGCTGAGTTAGCGTCAACGAATAGTCCTCTAATAATGGCTTTGTCGGGTTCTAAAGGTAAATATTAAGAATTTTTACAAACTATGAATAAATAATAGTAATTTTAGAATATAATAAATAATAATACAGGATTAGTAGAAAAACCGGAACGGTGGATTATCTCAGCCACCGTTAAATAGAAATGAACCAAATTGGGTGCCAGGGGATAACTAAACATGAAGAAGTCAAAAATTGTATTTGCAAGGTTGCCAAGTTTATAGTTTTCTCTGTAGGTTAGAAAAATTTAAAATTTTAAATGAAATACCCTATTTTTTTATTAAAATTAATTGCTTGTATCAACTTTATTATGACCTGATATTATCGTTTTTTTGCTAGTGTCAATTTCGTAGATATGGCATTAAGCTTGAATACAGAAATGACCAGGTATGGACAATTATTTCAAAAACGATTGAACCGAAATTCGTAAAAATTAGTTCAGGGGAAAAGTGGACATTTGAAATTTAGAAATTGCGTTTACAATGTTTTATAATTAAATTTTATTATGCCCTTTCCTTGACTTTTTTTTTTAATCTTGAAAATGTCGCAAAAATGCTATTCATGAATTTAGAAGGTCCAGTTTCACCCCTGTACTAATTTTGACGAATATTGGTTGGATCGTTTTTTAGATAATTGACCATTCCTAGCCGTGTTTTTATTAATTTCGAAAAAAGCATGATGTCATATCTCCTCCCTAACCTACAGAGAAAACTATAAACTTGGCAACATTGCAAATACAACTTTTAAATTGTTCATGTTCAGTTACCTTGGGGCACAAAATTTGGTTCATTTATATTTAACGGTTGCTGCAATAATCCATTTTTCTACTAACCCAGTATAAAAATATACAGTATGTCCACGGATGGACTTTACAATAGGACAAATGGTTGTGTATGGCGATTGCTTTTGCTTCTTAAAAAAACAAGTTTTACGTTGGGAAATTTGTTTTGTTTTGTACAGAGGCTCCAAAAACTACAAAAATATGAAAATGGACCAAGACAAAACTACCTTTATTTTTAATAATTTAGCAAAATGTTAAATAAAATAGGTTTTTAGAATTGAATAAGGATCCCATATCTGAAATTTTTCATAAAATAAACAAAATTTTGTTTTTAGGGTCATATTTTTTTAAATAATTTTTTTTACCTTTTATCCGAAATTTACCTTGTTTTAATACAACACAATAATAAATGTCAAAATTTGTCAAATACATAAAAAAATGTAAAACCAGGTAAATTACGTAAAAAGGTGTGAAACATATAATATGTTACTAATTTTTTTTTTTTATTTTGTGTAAAATTTCAGATATCGTATCCTTATTTTATTCTAAAAACCTTTTTTATTTGACATTTTGCTTAATTAGCAAAAATAAAGGTAGTTTTGTCCTGGTCCATTTTCATATTTTTGTAGTTTTTAGAGCCTCTGTACAAAACAAAACAAATTTCTAAACGTGAATCGTTTTTTTTTGTAAGAAGCAAAAGCAGTTGTCATACACAACTTTTTGAACATTTAAATTTTTGGTCCATTTGTCCTATTGTAAAGTCCATCCGTATACATACTGTATGTCTTAAAAATATTTTGTTCTTTTTATTAATTTTTTAATCATATCAACTTTTAAATTCCGTTAATTTAAGGTGCATAAATGCATGTGACTTCAGTAAACTCTAACCTTGACAAAAATAAAATTGTGATATTTATAATAGATATCTCCGGATTTCTTACATCCTTGTCAGATTGTATAGTATTATTATACAGAATTATTTAAAAGATAAGCTTCAAAAGTAAGAAGACCTTTTAAAAATAATTTAGGCAATTTTCAAAAGTTTAAAGAAAGTTTTATTTTTATACTAGTTTTAATAACCTTCTAAGTATTCTTTTAAATCAATTAAATCCCAAGATCTCTATGATAAGTTTTTATACACTGAGTCCCTATTTCATATAAAAAAAAAAATGTATGGATTTTTTATCTTTCCTTTCTTGTTTTCTAGGTTCCTTTATTAACATATCTCAGATGATAGCTTGTGTAGGCCAGCAAGCTTTAAACGGTAAACGAGTACCAAACGGATTTGACGATCGATCTTTGCCACATTTTCAACACCACTGTAAGTTTTACAAGAACCTGTCAGATATTTTTCTAAATCTAAAAAATCATTGACTTTCTAGCCTAATATCTATAATATGTATAGAAAATGGTAAAAGATTATCAATATGTCCAAGAACTTTTGGTCTACCAATTTTTAAAATTTCGTTATTTTATGAATATTTTTTAAAACTTTAAAGTTTTTAGCTAAGACACCAGAGGCCAAAGGCTTTGTAGAAAATAGTTTTTACACCGGTCTGACGCCTACTGAGTTCTTTTTTCACACCATGGGAGGTCGTGAAGGTCTAGTAGATACCGCCGTGAAAACTGCTGAGACTGGTTATATGCAGAGGCGGCTGGTTAAGGTAAGGAATTAATAAACTGAATAATTTTGATGCTAATGTATAAACATGGAAAACAAAAAGTGTCAATTATATAATTGAGCTATTGTTCTCTAGGAACCTTTGCACCATTCAAGTTCTGTAGATACGCTGAAAGTTTAAATAAAATATTTATCACCACAGATAGTTCAAATAAACTCTGATTACAGGGCCTGTTGTTAAAAGTAATCAGTAATAATTGTCATAATGACATGAAATCTTTTCACAGTATTTATACAGAGTGATTCAAAAATCGATCACGAAACTTAAGGGGTAATTCTACTTGACAAAATAAGGGTAGAGCTTCATATAATTTGTTTTCAAAATGTCATTTGTTTTCGAGTTACAAGCCGTCAAACGTTCAATTTTTATTTTGTATTTTTCGCCATATTGCATTTATTTTTTAACCAATCCAGTTGATATTTGGCACACAAATCGAGCTTTACAGATTCTAAAATTTTAAGACAAAAGTACTTTTTTAATACCGCCAGAGAGCACTTTACCTAAAACACACAAATTAAAAAAAAGTTTTTTTTAAATATTTAACACACCGTAGTTCACAAACTAAGACGTTTAGGACATATGTTTATATGAAGTTTTTTCTTATTTTCTGTTGTAGAATAGCCCCGTATAGTTTGTCGGTTGAGTTACTGGACACCCTGTATGTATGTAGGTAATTTGATTGAAATTGATGAAAACTTTGATGTCTATTGGTGCCTAAACGATGAGGTTTATCGACTTTAATAAAGAGTACCTTAATTTTTAAGTTTTTGATTGTCTATAAAACGGCGCCCCTACAATAAAAAGTTATGATGTAAATAAATCTTAAGTTTTAGGTAAAGTGCCCTCTGGCGGTATTTAAAAAAGTACTTTTGTCTTAAAATTTTAGAATCTGCAAGCTCGATTTGTGTGCCAAATATCAACTGGATTGGCAAAAAAATAAATGCAATATGGCGAAAAAACCAAAATAAAAATTGAACTTTGACGGCTTGTAACTCGAAAACGAATGACATTTTGAAAAAAATTATATGAAGCTCTACCCTTATTTTGTCAAGTAGAGATCACCCCTTAAGTTACGTGATCGATTTTTGAATCACCCTGTATATTTAAAAACAAAATGAAATGTGAGAATAGGGCACATGTTACTAGTCATTAATTGGTACACTTTCTGTCACCATTCTTATTTTGCGGCGATTTTTTTGAAATTAAAATAAGTCATGTCATACCCATGGGCTAAACGGTCAATCGTTTTAACTTGGTTAATATTTTATTTTCAGTCATTAGAAGATTTAATTGTGCATTATGACAAATCAGTCAGGAATGCTGAAGGAGATATTGTCCAAATGACTTATGGAGGTGATGGTTTGGATCCAGTTTTCATGGAGGGTAAGGGTTTTGTTAATAAATTTTAGCTTTTGGCAAAAAAAAACAATTTTTTTACAAAATAAATATAACTTTTGCTAGGTAAGGACTGCCCAGTAGATTTTGACAGGGTGTTAGCTCACATCAAGGCTAAATGTCCATATAGAAATGAAGTTTCCCTTAATGGAGAACAAATAAGGAGAGCTACGAAAGCATTTTTGGCAACTGGGGCTTTAGACGAATGCCACGAAGATTTTAGAAATGAATTAAGGTATTTTGGTTTTGTTATATCTAAATGCATAAATATATATTAAAACAACAGGTTACTCTTTATCCTATTTATATACAGCATGTCTTCGGAAGTTCTTACCAAATGGGAAAGTTTTTAATTATTAATTTTACAAATAAAAAGTGCCTCTTCATAGAAAGTTCTGCTTGATAAGAAAATACATTTTTACAAAAATAACCATGTTGGATGTACAGGGTGGCTTAAAAAGGACTTGTTTGCAAGTTAATATACAGGGTATTTCCAGCTATTATATGAAAGTTTAAAATGTAATTTCTTATGTCATTTTATGAAAAAAGTTCCTACAGAGCATTAAAGTTTTTAAAAAAGACTGTATTTTATAAATATCTTAAATACTCTTAAACAGATTTGATTGAAATTGGATACATTCTTTTGATGTAATAAGACTTTCACTAGATTAACTTTATTGGGCCCAGTGGCGTCTTAGTGGGCACCACAGCCAATATTATTTATAGAAAAATGTAGGCCATGGGCTTTTATGTAGTTTTTATATTTTTTCTATGAAGCAACTAAAAATACAACTTTTTAGTGTCATACAGTTTTTTGTATCCGGTTTTCATATTTAAGATATTTGTAAAATACCCATTAAAAAAAAATAAAGCCCCTTATCTTAGAAAAAAACAACCTCCTGTCATATATTTTTTTTCATAAAATGACATAAGAAAACACCCTTTAAAGTTTCGTACCGTAGTTAAGAAATATCCTGTATTTTAATTTGAAAACAAGTATTTTTGGGTCACCCAGTACATCCAACACACAATTATTTTTGTGGAAATGAAATTTCTTAATAATACAAAAGTTTCCCATTTGTTAAGAACTTCTGAAGAGGTATTAAGGTATTTGTGAGCTTTAAATTTATTGTTTTATTAAGTTTGGATTTTTTTCAGTAAATTTATGGAAAGTGTAGCGGATAAAGTCGATAAAGTCCTAAATAGATTCGGCTATACAAAAGTAGTAAAAGAAATTGAACGCTTAACTTGCAGTCAACTTGTTACTTTCCTAGAAACGTGTGGCCTCAAGTATACAAGATCGATTATAGAACCCGGTACTGCAGTGGGGGCATTAGCAGCCCAAAGTATTGGAGAACCCGGAACCCAAATGACTCTTAAAACTTTCCATTTTGCTGGTGTTGCTAGTATGAATATTACACAAGGTGTACCCAGGTACTGATATGGTGTTTTAAGCACATTTCTAATCATCTATGAATTAAGCAAAAACAATATGTATCATTTAAATTAATGTAGATTGAAGCAAGAACTCTGTGGAACTCCGATGCTTAATGTTCTATTATTCTTATGTAACAAGGTTCTCATTTTGGTATTTGAGAATAATAGGTAGAATACAATAAACTAGTGTTTATTCATATTAGACCTACATTTAACTATTTATATGTTTTTTAGAATTAAAGAAATTATTAATGCCACTAAAAGTATAAGTACACCTATCATTAATGCATGTTTAGTAAATGATAAAGACCCTTGGTTCGCTAGAGAAGTTAAAGGAAGAATTGAGAGAACTACTTTAGGAGAGGTACTTAGTCTTTTATAGGTTACATTATAGGACACATAAATGTTATGTTTGTTTTGTAGATTTCAACATTCATAGACGATGTTTATACAAAAAATGAGGCTTTCCTTTTAATACAGTTAAATTATGAACGAATTAAGTTGCTGAAACTAGAAGTAAATGCAGAATCTATTCGTTACAGGTAATAAGAAAACAAATCTTAAAAATCGTAAAGATTTTATATTATAAATTAAAAATTTTTATTTTTAGTATCTGTACCTCAAAACTTAAACTAAGGCCTCAGGATGTTAGGGGTGGAAAGTGACACAATAATAACAGTAACCCCTAATAAAAGCCAAAATTCAAGAAGGCTTAATTTTGCTTTAAGTGAGCTTAAGGATCAGATTCCAAATGTTGTTGTAAAGGTAAGTAATCAGTGATCATAGAGTCATATAATTTAGAAACTGCTGCACTAATTTAAATAAAAATTTAAGATTGTGTTCATGAATATGCCACCAATCTTGTCATTTAATTTAGGGTAACCAAAAATAAAAAAAAAAACATTTAACTAAGGTTAACTAGAAATAATATAGCATTCATCAGTTATTGGCAAAATTTAGAAATTCAATATATCTGGTATATTTATTTTGTACAGTATTTAAGCCAAATTTTAAACGGTTCTAAGTCTGGAACGGTTTGGCCGATTGTCAAAAACAAAGTAACGTTGAGTAGAAAATCAAAGGTCCAAAAAAACGAGGTACTACATGATTCCACTTTCCATTTGAAAAAAGTTGCTAGTGTCCTCTTGGCACTAGGCCAGGTGAAATTATTTTTATGTTAAAAGGTAGTTTAGGGGACACCCTATTGTCCAAATTTTACCTGATTTGGATATTTCGTCCCATTCAAAAATAGAGGTGGGGAAAGAGAAAAAATTAATAGATAATATCTAAACGTTTTTTTGTGTGTTTGATTTGGTTATTATCTGATTATTATAAAAGCAAATATATTTTTTAAGGGATTACCTACTGTCAACAGAGCAGTCATTGCAAGGGAGGATAGAGCAAATAAAACTACTTATAAACTTTGCGTTGAAGGAAACAATCTTAGGGAAGTTATGGCGACATATGGTGTAGATGGAAAGAAAACTATTTCTAATAATGTTATGGAAGTTTATCATACTCTGGGTATAGAGGCAGCAAGGTACAGTCTTTATTCTTCACGAATAATGATATTTGCTTAGATTGGCGTTTATTGACTAATAGCAATCATATTAAACTTGACATTAGCTTGACAAAGATTATTAATAGGATACTGGTCCTATAAAGGGTACGGCTTCATAACTTTTGGGTGTCAAAAATATATACAGGGTGTTTTACAACTTATCCAACTAACTTTAAGGGTTAATTCTACATTAAAAAATATGAAAAAACTTCATTATTTTTTTTTAATTATTGTTTTTTTATAACTTTTATACCAATTGAGCTATTTTTAAAAAATTTGGTGGACGCCGTCTATGCATTAAAACACATTTTTTGGCACACAAGAAAAAAATTATTATCGGTGTCGTGCATGAGGGGTTTGGGGTAAATATCTTTTAATAAAAAAATTAAACTACTGCGTTTTTTTAAATAAAAATATTTTTTAAAATTCTCATTAAGTTTCTATTTTTTTATTTGATGCATGGTTTTCGCGTAAATAAATAAAAACCCTGGCGTATCATTTTTTTATTAAAAAATATTTACCCCAAACCCCTCATGGACGACACTGGTAATAATTAATTTTTTTCTTATATGCCAAAAATGTGGTTTGGTGCATAGAAGGCGTCCCCCAATTTTTTAAAAATATCTCAATTGATATAAAAGTCATTATAAAAACAATAATTTTTTAAAATTTTTAACACCCTGTAGTTAGAAAACTAAGACGTTTAGGACAAATTTTTATATAAAGTTTTTTTATATTTTTTAGTGTAGAATTAGCCCTTAAAATTCGTCGGATAATTTGTGAAACACCCTGTATATTTTATATCCTATATCTCGTTATTAACATCGAAAAACAAAAATAAATATCCTACAATGTCAAATTTTCACAGAGAAATTAACAACAAACACGAAAAGTGATCATGATCACTTGCAACTGAAGTGAAAGTAATATATATTATTTTAAAATATAGCTTATACAGGGTGGCCATTTAAAAACGAAACAGAACGAATTTTGGGCGCTCCAGGACATTTTTTTATCTTTGGACAAACCACGAAGGCTAAAAGCCTAAATACTAAGTTACCGTGGTTTTCTTAAGCGAGGTAAGAGGGAGTTTGTTGACACGGGACTTAAATACTTGAAGATTTGGGGGGAAGGAAAGACCTCCGCGGGCAGCATTAAAGGAAAAACACTCGGATCCGTCCATTTTGATTTTAGGGGAAAACATATTTTGCCACTTTCACCCCAAGAACTTCAACCCTCTAGCAGGGGTGAGACTTACCCCTGAAATCTGAACTGGAAAGAGTGGAAGAATGATACCTAATCTTGAAAGACTCATGACCCTGATTACAACTGTCAAGTTTGAAGTCTCTGCTGTATTCTTTTTATGCTCCAGAACCGCCCGAAACGACACCATAAGTGTTCCTTTTACAATTTTTTACATTTTTTCATGTTGTAGAACCGTTCTTGACACTATTGACAGTTCAGAACGGTTCTGCAAGGTAAAAGGAATACACTAATTTCCGTTGATATGACAGCTCGACAAAATTTAAATTTTATTTTTTTAAATGTAATATTTTAAATTACATGTAAGAGCAAGCTACTTTAAACTAAGGGGATATGTCAAGGGTTAAACGATCTTCAAATTGAGATATTAACCAAAGATGGGATTCACCCCAAAATTTAAGGGTAAAACACACTTGCCATAAAGAAATCTTATTATATCCTCTGAGTTTAAACAAGCTTGCTCTTACAGGTAATTTAATATTATACATTAAAAAAATTTTGACAAGCTGTCATATCAACAGATATCATTTCAGAGACTTCAAACTTAGCAGTTCTCATCAGGATCAATAGACCTTTAAAATAAAGTATCACTTAACCCCTCTTACCGTTTAAAATTGGGTCTGGTGAGTCTCACGGTTTGCAGTACAGGGGGTGAAAGTGGTAAAAAATGTTTCCCCTAAAATCAAAAATTGACGGGTCCTGGCGTTTTTCATTAAATGATCTAGGGTGCCCAAAATTAGCTCTGTTTCATTTTCAGCCACCCTGTATATTTTTTAAATCTAAAATTAGATAAAAGAATATTTAGAAATTAGTGTAAGGGCCCTCATTGTTTTTATTCTTTTAATATTAATTTTTAAAATATTTAGGGAAACTATAATGTCCGAAATCAAAATGGTAATGGAAAACCATGGTATGAGTGTAGACTACCGTCACATTATGTTGCTAGCCGCCCAAATGACCCACACTGGAGAGGTGTTGGGTATAACTAGACAGGGACTCTCTAAAATGAAGCAGTCTGTTTTGAACTTGGCTTCGGTAAGCTATATTTTGTATTCCTTAACCTTTAGAAACTTGATTATTTTAAACTATACCTACTATACAGTCATTTTCTGGAGAAGTGTTACACGATTTAGAAATTTTTATCGGGTGTATGGTTGAATAGGATGCTGACTTTTGATGTTCCAGATTTTCTGTGGCACATCCGGTTTAACCGGAAGTGCTATAAACTTTTTCAATTACAAGCAAATGCTTATACCACATGTAATATCTATCCTAATTTGTTTTTGATAAAATGACTTTTGAAAATGTCATGTTAACCGCCATTTTGTCGATTTGTTAAAAAACAAATGGTGGTAGAAAAGAGTTGATGCGATTTTTACACTAACTTAATTATTATTATTATTAAGAGTTAAGTTAGGCGGCGTTGCTGTTTAAACTTGTTTTCCTACACTATATTTACACTAGTCTGTTTAAACTATTACTTGTACAGTCTGTCATATTGATTTTTAAAGGAATTTATTGACCCAACACTAACACACTCATTGGGCAAAGCATTCCAGTTATGAATTACTCTATTAGAAAAGAAATGCTGACGACACAATTTTCTAAAACAGCTCACACACGAGTTTATACTGATGACCCCGCAGTCTTCTATCATTATTAAGTTTGAAAAAATTCAAATTTATGGAGTAATGACGATTGAGGATTTTATAGGTCTCTATTAGATCTCCACGTGTTCTGCGTTCTCTAAGGGTAGTTAAGTTAAATATGTTTAACCTTTCCTCATAACTTGGATCTTGTATAGCAGGAGATAATTTGGTAATCCTTGTGTGTGTGCACTTGTTCAAGAGCATGAATGTCTTTAACAAAGTTTGGATTCCACACTGGAGCAGCATACTCAAGTATGGGACGAATGTAGGTCTTATAGATTTTTTCCAAGAATTCAGGAGATATGTTTTTAAATGCACGGGACACTGCTTGCCCCCTCCCGGGATTTGGGTAATTGTAGCACACTCACAAAAATATTAAGCAAATGGTTGCTATTAATATTTTTTTTTTTTTTTTGAAAAAAGTCAAATAAGATGTTTTTTGGTGCAGACTGTCCAAGTAAAAATACATTATTTGTTGAACTCTTAAAATTTTGTAATTTAAAGTTTTTTGTTGGTAATTTTGGATTTATTTAGTTTTTTAAAGCATGTATGTAGCTATTTTAGCTAGTAGCGTACTTTCTTTGAGATTTGTGATCCGTAGTAAGTAGTTAGAGAGGTAAAACTTTAAAAATTAAATAAAAAGTTCTTCGAATTAATGCTCGTTAAACCCATAGGAGTAATTATCATTTAAAGGATGTGCTTAACGTGCGACAAGAAAGCGAGCGATTTTTCGGAATACGAAGGCTGCATGTTAAATTCGCCCGCCCGCTGGGTTTTGAAAACTCGCTCGCTCGCATGTCGCTGGCGCGCTCTTTAGTCTGGCCGTTCTTTTAGACGTGTAAAAACTTAATTTGGGTTCTACAATGTCACAAGATCGTCGATGCGTTTTAAACTTTCATAGTCAACGAATTAAAGCACAAAAAGAATTTTTTATCAAAAATGAAATAAATGAATTTGGTTTAGTTTTAAGATTTAGTAATATTGTATATCATTACTGGTAAATTTTTACCGTTGTTCTTCGGTTTGAATTTTCCATATGCCTGCATGAATATTCAAACGGTTGTGTGGGATGAGATAATTTTTTTAATAATGCAAAATAAGCAGTGGCGCAACTAGCCACTGGTTTTTGAGGAGGGCTTAAGCCCCTGTTTATAGAGTATATATTTGCCGAAAAACACTAATATACTTTAAATGTTTAATAATTTTGGGCGGGCTAATCGGCGTTTCGGGGGGAGCTAAGCACCCTCCCGCCCCCCTTCTAATTGCGCCTATGAAAATAACCGATTTTAACCACAAGAAATTTTACATAATTTTTTTCGGCACTTGCCTGGTGCCTCCCCTGGGATTTCATCCAGGCGGCGCCTATGGCTTAAAGTCGTGGTCTCCATTTGAATTCTTTAAGTTATTTAAGGGGCCTAGTTTCAAAATGTTCAATTTCCATTTTTTTTTACAAAAATAAGATAGAGGTCCCATCGGTTATGATTTTCAGCGCTGTATTTAAATAAATTAATATTTTACCCTTAAGCAGTTAATTTCCAATGTATTTTGGGCATGTAAAACTGGGATTAGTTTCAGACTGTACAATCTCCAGTTATAATAATATAATTTTCAAGTTGTACAATCTCCTAACTTGTCGATTAAGGTATTACGTACAGTTTTTAATGCAAAATTAATTCTGTACACATCTAGTAAAGCAAAGTAGAGACAAATTTTAATGAAAAATATACAGACTGTATGGGGTTTACAGAGTTTACAAATACTTCAAAAACATGTTTTTTGTTAAGGGTAAACTACCTTTAGTTTTCATTTTTAAGCACAATGTTATTTAGAAAATTTATTAAGGATAATATCATGTAATTTATTGAACGCCATAATTTGGCAAAAACGCTTTATCACATTCATTTACTACTGAGAAATAGTGTTGTGTATAAATTTGGGGAAAGAAAATCTGAAACATCAGAAATCTGCATCCCATCCAACCAAAATTTCAAAATTATGTTACACTTCTCTAAAAATAATAGGTTTGCTAGTAATCTTGGGGGCACGGGTTTTTGTATTTATGTAAAAATGTCTTAATATGTGTATCCTGCAATGTGGTTGCCATTTTGCACAATTGCTTAAGTAATGTGTCTTTGTCCCTTTTTTTAGTTCTAGTTAGTCTATTTCATCTTTTTTATTTTTTTAGTTTGAAAAAACTGCTGACCACCTTTTGATGCTGCTTACTACGGCCAAACTGATAAGATTAGTGGTGTTTCAGAGAACATTATCATGGGTATGCCAGCACCTATTGGAACAGGAATATTTAAACTTTTGCATAAGCCACAAAATGTGGACCAGAATCCTGAGACAAATATGTTATTATTTGAATCAGCCATTTCATGACTGTCAAAAAATTGTTTATATTTTTAATTTGTTAAAATAATTATTATAATTTAAAATATTTTTAAATTACTGCTGTTTTATTAAAAAGGACCATAGGTATCTAAGAGCTCATAATGTATACAAAAAATTAATGAACCCTTTGAAATATTGTATTTTTTATTCTATTGTACCTTTTAATAAACCAAGAGGCTTATAACACATTCCTTCTAGCACACAGAAATACTAAAAAAAGGTCAAAAAACAAGTGAGTTTTGCTTTTGCATAAATATTAACTCAGTCTTTCTTCTTAATTTGTTTCCGTTCCTAGTTTAATAAAAAACAACATTTTTTGTAAAACAAATCTATTAAATCAAAGCCATTGAATTAAAAAAGAAAATATAAATATAAAGATCATAAAGTTTAAGATTCCTTTTTCTGCTGAACCAATTCTCGTAAACTATTTGTGGCCTCTTTTAATGAGTTTTCTAAATATACCATTTGGCCTTCCAAAGTTTTAATTTTTTCTTCAGCTACCATTTGTTTTTTTCTTATATTTTCTTCAACCTCTGACTTAGGTGTTAAGACAAACATTCGTCCTACCGACTCATATGTTCTTGTTTCAGGTTCTAATGCTAAGATTTCCCTTAAAGAAACAATAATGATTAAAAACCTTTTTTTACTATATTATTTGGTAATTATCTAGAAACTGGCCGCAACTCCGATTTTAACCAAATTTTTAGTCAGAAACATTTCGTTTTCGATATATCCATTATCAAAGTTGGTATTTGAATACGTAATAATTTATTTTCACTATATTCCCCTCTTCTTTTTGCACACAATTCTTAATTTTAAATGGAAGTTGTGCACAATATTTGATTTTTTTTCCTTTAAAACCCCGTTTTTCTATGTATTTTACACCTTTTATCAAATAAATTGCGAAGGTTCCCTTTAAAAACGCAGCATGCCATGCATAAACTGTTCCGGCGCATCCACCATAACTTGTGCAAATGAGGTTAGTTCCTAAACCAACTTTGATGATGGATATTTCGGAAATGAAACGTTTCGGACTAAAAATTCTTTCAGATTCGTAATCAACGCGCCCAAAAACCCCATATACCAAATTTGTTCAAAATCGGAGTTGCGGCCAGTTTCTTGACAATTACCTTACCTATTATTTAATGTAACGGCAGTGGCGGCGCCAGGGGTGGGCGCGGTGTGGCGAGCGCCCAACCTAAATTGTCCTTGCCCAACCGGCTTATAAACCAAAAAGCAAAGAAACGCAATGGGGTTCAAGAAAAAAACATTCCAAATAATCCAAATCACGGAATTCTTGGATAAATAATCTATTGTCGCAATTTAAAAATTAATATTATGTGGCGCTATGTCTTTAGAAAGCGAGAATTAAGATTTTAGTCTAAAATTTAAATAAAAAATAAAATATCCTATCTAAAATATTTAAAAAGTTCGATTTTTCTCCCGTCAGTTTATTAAAAAAAAATTAATTACAAAATAAATGTCATTTCTTAAACAGAATAGGGTACCTATATCACTAAGAGTGGAATTAAAATAAGTCATTTTTGGGTTTTCACAGCCTAATAAGCAAACAATTTTCACGAAATCCGTTTGTTTCATCACAAAAATGCAAAAAATCAAATATTTGGATTTTTCTCTGGTCGATATGTTTGTGTAGCTTAACTTTTAAAAAATGAATCGTACACACACAAAGTTTTGGTTAGGCTTTACCCCCATTAATACCCCCTTTAACTTTGGGTTTCTACCATTTATAATACAAATCTTAAATATAACTTAAAACGTGACGGGGGTGTGCAAATTTTGGTGAGATTTGATGCAAAAAGTAGCCACAGTTGAATATAGACGTTTTTTTACATAACCTAGGACGTTTCTGTTAAATAAAAATATTGTACTCAGTGGCTTACCTAGCAGTTGGTTTTTGGGAAGGCTTAAGCTCTAGTTTCTACCACCAATTATTGACGCTAAAATATGACTATCTATTTACATTTACATACAGGGCCGTACACAGAAAGTGATTGGGGAGGAGGGGTCAAAAAGGCGACCACCAAAAAAAAGGGACTCCAGGTGAGTAAAAAAGCGGTTTAGGCGCCACCTCCAGCAAAGAACCCATCTTAAAGAGGTCTTCTTTGGGTTCCTGGGAGGAAAACCCCCTGTGTACGTCTCTGCTTACATACCTTAGTCTAAACCCTAATCAATCTGATTTTTGTTTTTTTTGCTTAATAATTTTGTTATTAATAGGTGTATTGGTAAAAAATTTAATAGGCTTTTAATTTTATTTTAAAATCTTAAGGGCGCCATCTGGGGTATTTTACAATTTTTTTTTTTTTTAAATTTTTATGACATCTCATAAAGGCTTATGCCTAAATACCAGTGTACCGTGAGTGCCGAGTTACTGGATGTTTAACCCATTATTGTCGTGTTCCGTCAATGTTATCCGAGCACTGAAACTGCAGTTGTTGCATTTCATAGCACCTTTTAGACAACGCGGTAGTGCCGCCACGGACGTTATTTTTAAATAACTACTACCTAGGAATGGCAAAATACTACACAGTGGTTTGCCATTGCCAACTGTGAGGTGACGAGCAATGAAAAATCCAATGTCCGACTCCGAGATTTGAACCCGGATCGCTGTGGTGAGAGGCTGACACGTTAGCCCCTGCACCACTGCTCGCCAATATACTATATATAATATGAAATAAGTTTTTTAAGCCATTCTGTATTTACCTTTTAAATTCTAATTCTTTATTCTTTACCTAAAAAAGGTTTACGTAGAACAAATTAATTTAAGCAGCCATTTTCAGATATCTAGATTCAACAGCTTCTTTAAGTCAACTTTTACCATGTATACCGTTTTTGGGTAAAATATGTTTAAAATAATAAAAAAATTTATCTTAAACAAAAAAACAGAGTTGCGCAAAACAGTTCTTTTGTTTTGAATGCCTGCAAGATACCGCAGTTCACCACCTTTCTGAACTTTACAATAAAAGTAAAAGATTTCAATTTTATTCTCCAAAAATTTCTCTAGCCGAATATTGTGGCAATAAACCTAATAATAACCAAATTAATTATACAAAACTAAAACCATAATAAACTTGTGACACCCTGTATCTTCAAAATTATCCACTCTTTTAGAGAAAGGTAAGTTGGGTGAGTTCTAAAAGTGCGGAAAAATGCTAAATTTTTAAAGCTAAAATGTGACGATCTATATTTTAGCTTCAGAAACTTGTGGTAGCATTTTTCCGCACTTTTTAGAAGATACCCTTATATGTCGAAACGACTAATATATTATAAATTCTCATTTATTTTGGGGACTAATCGACCGTTTTACGGAGGCTAAGATCTCTCCTCCCCCACCCTAGGTACCTGAATTGCGAGCTCGATTGCACTTGCAAATACTGCTGCCTACCCTCCAAATCTTTCCGCCGGGTACGGCCCAACCTAAAAAAAAGCTGGCGCCGCCACTGTATCAGGGTATTAAATAAATATTTAAAAGTGGGTATTTTTACCTTTCTGTGATAGCAGCGTGCTGTTTGGCTCTTTTAAGTGCATCAATTTGAATTCCTGAAATTCTAAGTTTTTGTTCTGTTTCTATTTTCTTTTCTTGTAATTCAGCGAATGCCTAAAATTATAGGTTGTTAAATTTGTTTTGTTCGTTTTAATTCAAAATTTACCTTTTTTAATTCTAAATCAACTTTTGACATGTTTAAAATGAGTTTTTTAATTAAAAATGTGAATTTCCAAAATAGGAGTTTTCTAAAAATCAAAATTATATTTTGACGGACGTCAAAAATGTCATAAAAAGAGGTTGTCCACAAAGTTGTCCTATCCTGTTTGTGTTATGACTCTGATACTAAGTCAATTCGCCAGTTTTCCCGTTCCGGTCATATGAGCTACTGCTTTTCTGGCTTTGTCCGTGAAAAATCTGAAGAATTGAGCTCAAAACTCCCAGATTTTCCCAACATATGAATAATAAACACTTTAAACAATTAAGTAAAACGAAGAACTTCTGAACACGCGAAAGTAGTATCTGTCAAACCAAGAACTGCTACTGGTATCGCGCATAAGCGGTCTCTTTCACCACTGACGATTTTCCGCAAAGCGTGCGCACCTCCTCGACCATACGAGGACGCCATGTGCTTAGACACCAAAACGTAGTATCATCAGTTTGTAGAATTCTTCACTCACAGCGCTTAATTCCAAAAGAAAGAAGCTACAATTTAGCGTGAATCTTTTCTTGATCCTCAAGGGTACAGAAATCGCCCGTACGACACCGTCAGCCGCCTTCCCAGGAAAGGTATGTAGCCTTCTACGTAAACGTGACCGTACTACTCGGAAACCGCAGAAAGAGTATAAAGAGAGGTAAGGTAAAAATAAGTATGCCACCTCAACTTAACACCCTATAGAAAAAGGGGTCATCCCGATTCGGTAGAGATTTCTTTTTTAACATTGAGCACACAACTATTTAGAGGGTGTCTTGCCGCTTGACCTTGTGAACAATGTGACTGAAAAAAAAACTAGTGTTCTGCATGGTTGACCATTGAAAAGTGGCAAGTGTTTCTCACCCTCCCTTTTGACTAATAACTCTTTGAGCAACTCTGTTCGCGGTCTTCGAGCAGTATGGTCACGTTTTCGTAGAAAGTTACAGAACTTTTCCGGGTAGGCGGCTGAAGGAATCGTATGGGCGTAGCTGTACCCTTGGGGATCGAGAAAAGATTCACGCTAAATTGATGGATTCTTTCTTCTGGGGCTAAGCGCTGTAAGTGAAGGTTCCAGATTTTCCACCGACGAAGCCCTGGAAAGCATAGTCCGGAAACGGGAGAGCTGGTTAATTGGACCGAAAGGGACCAGAGCCAATAAAAAATATCCAATTTAATCCAACCACGAACGTATCAAAATAAAATCCAACTCTTTGAGCAAGAGGAAAAGATACTATAGATTAATTGTCTTTACCTTTCACGCACGATGTTTGAGCTTTCCACTTCATAATATTATTTCTAACGATCAAATAAAAATCCGGTATTAACCATCCATATTAGGAAATACCGCGTAAAATCGCTTTAAGTAGGTCGATCGGTAAAATAGCTATCTGTTTTCTTCCGTCACTAAAAACTAACCTCTTAACTTTTATTGGAATTGCAAGTCCACGCAAATTTTCAAGATTTTTATAGTTTAAAACAATATTTTTGTGCTAGCTACCTTATAAATATGGTAAGTGACTGCGTTGTAACTAAGTTGGTCCTTTTTGTGTGTTTAGATTTTTTAAAAATTTTACCATTGTTATAAAAAAACCTAACAGATTTTCCTTCTTACTTTTTAGAAACCATTAATTCTGCAGGGTCATGAACGTTCTATAACGCAAATAAAGTACAACCGGGAAGGAGATCTACTCTTTTCAGCATCAAAAGATAATAAACCCAATGTTTGGTACTCTTTAAATGGAGAACGTTTAGGTACATTTAATGGTCATCAGGGAGCTGTTTGGTGTATTGACGTAGACTGGACAACAACAAAGTTTATTTCAGGGGTGGTGATAACAGTTTTAAATTTTGGGACTGTGAAACAGGAAAGGAAATAGGGAATATTATTACTAATTCTCCTGTACGAACATGTTTATTCAGTTATTCCGCTAACATGGCTGTCTATACAACTGACAATGCCTTGAAACACCCCTGTGAAATGTTTGTTATCGATATAAGGACCATAGATGATAGTATTTCAAAACAAGATCCTATTTTAAGAATTCCAATAAATAAAGACAAGGTTTCATCAATATTATGGGATAATTTGGAAGAAAAATTATTACAGGACATGAAAGTGGAGAAATCAACCAATGGGATTTTAAGGTAAGAAATAAAAACTACTTGCTGTATTTACTATAAACTTTAAGTTTTTAACTTGGCTTATTTTCCATGAAAATTAGAGCATCTTATTTTATTGTAGTTTTCTAATTAAATGTTATAGTCAGCATATGATTGCTTCTTGTCTCAAATTTAACATATTTTTTATTGGATAAATAAATAAATTAAACTTGTGCTTCACATTGTGTAGTATTAATAGTCATTTTTTGTTGTAACTCCTAATTTATACCCTTAACAAGTTTTATATTTTTAGTATAATATTACTATGCTTTAGGTTAGCAATTTTAAGTTATAAAACAGTAGTGTATAGTTGTAAATAACACATGATACAATAAAAGTTAGGTGTCTTTTTTCTATAAATTGTTTATATTTTTTTTCCTTAGACTGGTAAAATTCTCACAAAAGAAAAAGCTCATGGACATTTAATTAATGATATGCAATGGAACAGAGATGGCACCATGTTTGTTACTGCTTCCAAGGATAATACAGCAAAACTTTATTCTGCTGAAAACATCATTCATCTTAAAACTTACAAGACAGAACGTCCTATAAACTCTGCAGCCATAAGTCCAATTGCTGATCATGTGGTTTTAGGTATATATTATTCTAACTTATTTATGTTTCATACAATGTAAGCTTTAAAAGCAATAGTTAAGAAGCAAAACTATTTTTAAAAGCAATTTTATTTTTAGGTGGTGGTCAGGAGGCCATGGAAGTAACAACTACCAGTTCAAGAGCTGGAAAATTTGATTCTCGTTTCTTCCATTTAATATTTGAAGAAGAGTTTGGTCGTGTCAAAGGTCACTTTGGTCCAATCAACAGTGTTGCGTTCCATCCAGATGGAAAATCCTATGCTTCAGGTGGTGAAGATGGTTTTGTACGAGTTCACTATATGGATCAACATTACTTTGATCACAACTTTGATTATTAAGTTCTTTTATGTTTATTATAATTAAGATTCCAAAACAAAATATTTTTTTAGCTTCTTATTGCTTCTAACCTAAAGTTTAATATTACCTCCCCTAAATAAACATCATCCAAATTTTGGATAAATTTTCATTTGTCAATGAAATCCTACCAAAGTACAAGTTGTTAATCTCCTAACTTGGGATCTAAAGAACCTATCACCAGCACTTACAAGCTTTATTAATAAGCTAATCCTTCAATGGCATAACTACCGACAATGGAAAGACTAAGCTCACCCACTTATTAACCAAACCTGGTTGTTAAAATTTAAGAAACCTGTAAGGAAAACAGTATTGTAAAAAATAAGGTCTTTAAGAAACACCTTGATACACTGGGATATTTTATTTGAATATATTTTTTTCTACATCAGTTTATATGTTTTTTTAGTAACATAAATACTAAATTTAATAATAAAAACTGGTCCAATGTACAAGTACATTTTAAATGCAATTTATACCTATAACAAGTCTATTTTTATGTTTTCGCCAACTGCCAATCTAAACTATATAGAAAATTGACATTTTATTTTATTAGGTTGTTAGGATATTATACAGGACGTTCAAAAACTTTACCGATAAATTGTAAGGAGTGATTGTTCAATGAAAATTAAGAAACAACCTTTATACCAACTTAGTTATTTTTAAGAAATGTAAGATGCCTCCTAAGCACTAAAGAACATTTTTTATTATATGAAAAAATAAATTTCCCACACACCTTATCTCTAACATGTTTCAGAATATTACCAATTAAGAATTAGCCTTTTGAAATCCAAGCATAATTGTAGTATTATATGTCTTTCTCTGCTATAATATAACCAATTGTCATATTTAACATTATATTTACACAAATCTTACTAACTTTGAGCAGTATTATAGACTTATGGCACATTTTCTGAGAAATCCAAAAATGAGATACATCCCCTTTAACTAAATTTTTATATTATAGTATTTTGGGACACCCTGTATAATGGCACTAAAGAACATTTTTTATTATATGAAAAAATAAATTTCCCACACACCTTATCTCTAACATGTTTCAGAATATTACCAATTAAGAATTAGCCTTTGAAATCCAAGCATAATTGTAGTATTATATGTCTTTCTCTGCTATAATATAACCAATTGTCATATTTAACATTATATTTACACAAATCTTACTAACTTTGAGCAGTATTATAGACTTATGGCACATTTTCTGAGAAATCCAAAAATGAGATACATCCCCTTTAACTAAATTTTTATATTATAGTATTTTGGGACACCCTGTATAATGGTAATGGGCCTCGAAATAGACTAAATTAACAAAATGCTGTATGAATTTTGTTGTTTTTGCCAAAAATGACTACTTGAATTTTAAACAAATTTGTGCAATACTTATAAAACATGTATGCTTACATCTACCTAGAAATCGGGCTTCAATTTCTTAATAATTCTAATTACTTAGAAATTATTTTATGAGCACATATAAGACTTATGAAAAAAAACAATTATTGCATTAAAACTTATAAAATTGCTGACTTCACCTGAAGACCTATTTTACAAACATCAAAGGTTTTCTTAAACAAAGAGACCTCTAGATGAGGGCTGTCCAAACTACATACCTTCGCGGGCCAATTAAATTTACTACAAAAGCTTGAGGGTCGCAGAAAAATACTTTTAATTTGAAGTATAATAAAATAGAGGGTAATAATTTCTTTTGACGTTTATTGGTTTTCGTTAATTTATCTTTAACAATTACATCGATATCAACATTCGTTGTTGACAGACGCATTGCATGGAAAAGTGACTTATCTGACAGTAAAGATATGTACTTAGATTTTATAAAGTTCATGGTTAAATAAGCACTTTCACATAAATAAGTGCTGCCATCATGGATCCTATTTCCAAGACAAAATATGTTAATTTGGGGAAACGATCGCCAAGGATCTTAAAAAATCCCTTTGTAAAAAGGGTCTGCCTGTACGTTACCTAATTCCAACTGGTAATTAGTCTTTATGGTTTCGATTTGAATCGTTAATGGATGCGTAAAAGAGACATATCGCTGTCTAACTTTTGAAATCTGCGTAACGCTGCTTAAATTCAAAATTACTTCGTCGATGTACTTCAGGTGGTCAGAAAAGTTGTAATCTTCAAAATTTCTCATTTCTGTAAAATGTTCTTTGCAATTTGGAAAAAAAGAAAAATCATTTGTTTCCAGTGACATTTTGAACAATATAAGTTTATTTTTGAATCCATTCACATATCCATACAAGCTTGCTATATTGTGTTGTTTGCCTTGTAATTTTAGATTTAATTTGTTTAAATATTGTGTCATATCTGTCAAAAATGCGAGATCAGCAAGAAATTCAGGGTCTTGCATTTTAGTTACCATATCAGAAGTGTTCAATTTTGCCTGTATTGTTAGTGCCGAACCTCTAAGGTAGTGAAAGATAGCTATTACACTTTTATTATGAGGTACCATACTGAATTTGCTTGCTTCCGAGATCCTGTTGCGATTATGCGATTGGCGAATGAAGAAAGATTTCTATTAGCCAAACTATTTATAAGTATCCAAAACTATTTTCAGATAGATTTAAATTTTAAAACATGCGTCGCTGGGCCGTTGTTTGGACAGCCCTGCTCTAGATAATTAAGTAATTAAGTATAGGTCAACTGGAGTGTGGTGGGATTGAATGTCTAATTTGATTTGATGCTATATTAAAATTGCAGTAGTGAAAATGATATGGTGAAGTTTTGTTTTTCCAGTAGATTAAATTTTTTTTATATTTGCTGTGCACTAGTTACATTCATTCCTACCACATTTAAGACATTTGGAATATGTATAAAGCCAGAGTTTTAATTAAACCATATAGAATAAATATTTTCTCCTTTAAAATATCTTACAAGATTTAAGTAACCCCCTGTAGATTTTTTTTGTAATTCATTACATTTTATCAACCTCAGTATCTAACACGACATTTTGTTTGTCATTTCAGTTTGGCACCAAATAGTGCTAGGTGTTACATCTTAATAATAAAATGAGACATGGTAAGTTATATCTTAGTTATAACATCCACTTCACATTTTTCAATTTTTATTAACTTTTTTAAATACAGGTAATGTAAAAGTAAAAAAAAATTCTAAGGGATTACCAAAAGAAAATACTTTATTTAGAAAAAAGCTAACAAAATATCTTATATAAATAACCTTTTCGATAATGTACCACCCTCTGCTGCATCAAGTATCTTTCTTTTTAATGAGGGTCTTTCAATTTCTGCAATTTTCCTAATACTTTGTGGTAATGGCAGTTTTGAACCTATTGTTGGTGCTGGCTTATTGCTAAAGAAGGGCATATTTAGACATTCTGTGCAAGTTTTTCTTGATAATGGATTAAGCACTAGCATATTTTCTATAAGACTTATGAGATCATCACCTGCAGCTGTAAAAATAGATTTCAATGGGATTGGGGCAAAAGGTTTAAACTCTATGTAATCAGAAAGTGTCTTGATACCAGGCCATGTTTCTTCAGTGGGATTGCCAAAAACATTAAATATTTTCGTAAGTTGGTCTAGATCAGATTCACCTGGAAATAAAGGTAGTCTTAAAAGTAATTCAGCTAAGATGCAACCAACTGCCCAAATGTCAATACAAGTACCATATTGCTTTGCACCAAAAGTAGTTCCGGTGCCCTGTACCATCTAGTTACAACCTAAAAGGATTGTTATATAAAAATTATAAAAAAGTATTTTATACTGTTTTTTGTTTAATGTAGGCATTAGTATAAGGTCTTTACCTGATGTGTATTTATCCTATTTGGTGAACCATACATTTTTGCCAGACCAAAATCACCAATTTTTAAAACTCCATTTGAATTTACTAATAAATTATTTGGTTTTAAATCCCTATGTAATATCCAGTTCAAATGCAAATACTCCAAACCGAGTAAGGTCTGCAGAGTATATGATTTTATATTTGCTGTAGTAAGGATAATTGTATTATCTTTTATTATGACTTCTAGATCTGTATCCATAAAATCAAATACTAAGGAAACATTAGACATATGCCCAAAAACATCTAAAAGGCCTATAAGATTTTCATGATGTAGTTCTTGCAATAACTTAATTTCTCTTAGAGCTGTTCTGTTTATACCATCCTGAGCTTCTTCACGACTTCCAAGCTTAATTTTTTTACTGCTACTATGTTATCTGTTTCTATGTCTTTTGCTTTATATACTGTAGCAAACTGACCTTCTCCTAAAAATTCGATTTTTTCGTACCTTCTGAGCTTATTCTCCATTTTTTAAATATTTTTAATCCCTGAGTTTCATGAGTTTAATTCAAAAGTTGAGGTTAACCGTTTTTGTTTATAAAATTTCGGGAGTGGCACTTTCTCTAACCGACGTAGTTTTAAAGTACCGGACTATGTTCCACTATACATGTTTGGATGTTTGCTTTAAAGAGCACATGCTTTACTGGCGAATAGCTTGCCTAAAAAAGGTGCCGGAAGTATTTTTTTGTCTCTCGCCAGACTAGGCCAAAAAAAATCTAAAATAATTTTATTATAAATTTATTTTGTTTTAAGGTAAAATCGCATTAAGCGTATCCTTTCTTCTCTTAACCCCAAGAAATCGTCTGGACTGGAAAATATACCAGCAGTCGTTTTAAAAAAATGTGCTCCAGAACTTGCACCAATCTTAACTCGGCTCATTTCGAATTTCTTGCGACACAGGTATCTTTCCGGAGAGCTGGAAAGCTGCACGTGTTCAACCTATTCCCAAGAAAGGATCTAAATCTTTTCCATCTAACTATAGACCAATTTCAATTCTCTCAGTTCTTTGTAAAGTATTGGAAAAATTCATTTTTTCTTCACATCAACGATCTTCTCTCGTCCACAACTAATTCCATTCGTAGTTTTGCCGACGATAGTACCCTTGACTCCAGTTTTCAGATTCCTAAACCCATCACTAAACCTGATTTGGAAAACAAACGCAGAGCGATGCAGATATCTCTTTTGCAGGATCTTAATTTATTATTGGATTGGGGCGCCTAAAATCTCGTCCATTTTAATGCATCCAAAACACAATCATGTTCCTTGTCGCGAAAAGAGTAATCAAATACTCATTCTCTACTTATGAGCGGCCAAGTTTTACAAAGCAAAGACACCTTCAATCTTGTGGGCGTCACATTTGAAAGTAACCTTAACTGGCATAAACACATTGTATCTATAGCCACGGCAGCTTCAAAAAACTTGGATTTCTCTTTCGAGCCAAAAAGTATTATTCCCCTTCTAATTTATACACTTCATATGTGTCTCAAATTCGACCCCCTTGGAATATTGTTCTCATATCTGGGGCATGGCGTCCCCCCACAACCCTAAGCATTCTTGACTCCATCGAAAGAAGAGCTATTCGTCCCATTAATGATCCTTCACTTACAGAAAGAACTTCCCTCTCTTCCCCATTGTCGGGCTGTGGGGGATTTATCGCTTCGCTTTTTTATAGGTAGTTCCATGGCTTCTGCTCTGAAGAATTGTCCAGTATAGTTCCTCCACTCACGGTTCCCACCAGAGAGACTCGTGGTTCCACGCTTATGCATCCCTATACGGTCCAACTGGACAGGCTCCGAACTTCCCACTTTGTTCGTTCTTTTATCCCTAGAGTTTCTAGAATGTGGAACCTGCTGCCCGCAGAGGTCTTTCGTTCCTCCCAAATCAACAGGTATTTAAGTCCCGTGTAAACAAACTCCCTCTTACCTCGCTTAAGACACCCACGGTACGTTAGTATTTAGGCTTTGTCTTCCAAAGATAAAATTGCGACGTCCCGCGTTCTTTTGTAGACAATTTCATAGACGCCACTCAAGGGTAAGCACCTTGGGCGCCACTGAATGCAATCTTAGGGTCGTTTGATACGATGACATTTTTAATTAACTATACCGGGTTGTCAAATAATTTATCAGGCAAGCCATAACTCCTAGAGTACTAGACATATCAAAACGAGATTTGGCATAGGTAAATGGTACGGGAAGAGGAGAATTCTCGCATATTTTTCACTTTCAGTTACTACGGTCAAACCAGAAATGGCTATAATTTTAATTTTTTAAATGTATATTTTGATATTTTTGAATTTTTCAGACATTTCTAAATTAGAATGTGACATTTTAAAGAGTTTTTACGCCCTTCTTGATTTTTTAAATGACAACACTTTTTAGAAAAGCACTTAAAAAAAACTGCTTTTTACGAATCCAACGATACCAATTTATTTGTGATAGGAATAAAAATAAAAACATAAATAAAGTATCACGGCCACCCTAAATGTAATATTAAAAATGACTTTCAAAAAAATTAGTCGTAAAAACCCTTTAAAATGTCACATTCTGATTTAGAATTATGTGTGTGGCATTTAAAAATTTAAAATTGAAGCCATTTTTAAACGGCGAAGTAACTAAAAAGTGAGAAATATGCGATAACTCTCCCCTTCCCATACCATTAACCTATACCAAGTCTCATTTTGATACATATGTTTTATACATCAATTTTGGGCGTTCAACCAATTATAACCGCGGTAATAATTGGTGACAACTTTGACGTATAGTACATTGTTTAAACGTCAACATAACCGATTGATAAATACCGTTTTAGAATTGGTTCTTTGCCTAAAATTGATGATAGTCTAGGAGTTATGGCTTGTCTTATAGATACGTTGACACCCGGTATATGTATAGGCAGTGGCGTAGGGCCCGGGCCACCCCTATAAAATGGCTGGCTGACCACCCTGAAAAATAGGTCTGTTTTTGCTCTTTAAAATTATTGGGGGCACAATAAACTTATTGTGCATTACAAAAATGAACCTTTTTTAATGTTTATGTTTATGATGGGGACCTTTTTTTTGCTCCTCAAAATTATTGTGAATTAGGAAAAAGAAGGTGAAGAGCTTTTTTTTGGTCCTTATTTTCAAACTTGTTTCTTGTTGGCCACCCCTAAAAATCTTTGGCCTCCCTTAAAGCAAAAAGCTGGCGTCGCCACTGGGCTTATTAGAACTCGAATTAATTTATTAGATTCAGTGGCATGAACAAAATGTTTAACAAATACTTGTGTTTATATAGATGTACATTCTAGTCTAGACTAAAGAGCGGGCGAATGACAACCAAACGAGCGATTTTTCGCAAGGCGAAGGTTGCATGTTAATATTCGCCCGCCCCCTAAGTGTCAGTGTGGCCACTTGCTTTAACGCATTAGCTTTTAAAAGGGGTCGTCCATTAATCACGTGAGGCTTAAACTGGGGGAGGGGTTCTAAAAAAAAGTTACTTAACATCACTAGGGAGGAGGGCCGGTGAAGTGAAAATATCACGTGTATTTTTTTCTTCGTTAAATGTGCGATTTCAGCCCAAAACAGAAAAAGCTTGAAATTTTTATGTCTATCTGAAAATTTTTAATGCAGTTCTTCATTTTCCAGAAACAAATTAGATCATACTTTCTTTTATTTAAAGACATTATTGTATAAATAATAATAATAATAATAATATTATATTTTGTACCAACAAAAATACACGTGGTAGTGGATGGGGGGAGGAGGAGGTAGTTTAAAACCTCACCAAGTAGCACTAGGGCCATCAGGGGGAGGGTTACAAATTTATTAAAAAAACATCACGTGTCACGTGAATAATCCTATCCAGCACAAAAACATCCCAGAGAAGTTATCGCATTTCCACTCAAAACCGCGCTGGCTAAATCTACAACATATGTACTCAAAATGTCCCTGGAAATGCGAAATGTGCAATATCAGTCTTCAGGGCCGCACGCAGATATTGATTTGGTTTGAAGGGGGCACAAAGGCGATAAAAAAAGGTCTCCAGGTAAAAAAACAAAGCTGTTTAGGCGCCACCTCCAGCAAACAACCCAGGTCTTTTTGGGATTTTGGTGGAGGGGGCAATTGTCCCCCTGCCCTGTGTACGGCTCTGTCAGTCTTTAAATTAAATATCCCACGGACATTTCTCGGTAATTTTCCCATAACTTAGCAATTACGATTCGCGTCATATCGACAGCTCATAACTTAGTGACCTGCCTAACAAAACATATGATAAAGATGTTACCAGTTTTTAAATGCGATATTATATCTTAATGTTGCACCATATACATGATACATTTTTAAATATTCACGTGCGAGTTTATTTAAATATAGAAGTGTGATGTCTAAAGAATGATCTATGTAGATTTTGGTAACACATAACTTTTTTACCTTGGATGGAGTTATAAACATTCGCAAGTAATGTAGGCGTAAGGTGCCAGAGATAAAGAGTATGCTATGTATAATAATGACTTATACAGAACATTACACACCATCGCGTAACCTATTTTGCTTGCTGGGATGAATGTTCCCAAAGCTTGACGCTCGCCCGTTCTTTAGTCTGGCTCTTCCCTTAGCAGTTTTAAAGATATTTAAAATGTGCCGTCTTTTTACTACACACGAATAAAAATTATTTTTGTAATTATGTATAGCACACAATCCTGTAACACCTATATTGGCTACTATTAACATTTATGGGTACCTTGTTCGGTATTTTAGTCAATTCCTACGTAAATGTACCTTTAATAAAATTGATTCTGTTACAAAAAGAGTAAAGTCTTTGTCAAAATTGGTCCTGGGGTCAGATTGATCCAGAATGTTTGGCACCCACGCAGAATGCTTGGTTTCGTGGAAAATCCTGCACACAATCGTATCTTCATCCTGTAAAATATCACCATGACGATATCCCGTCACTAAAAATCTACAGTGTTGTCAATTGTATTTGCCAGAAAACGATACATTTCTTTGACTATAGTCATAAAGTAACATACCTACGGATAAGAGAAACCATGGCATGCTAAAATTTTGGTACCGCTTTTGCGACAGGCTTGTCATTTTTGCCAGTTTACACTTTAAATGCGTCGGTCCAAGCCTCGCCTCGTGTAACATCAGCGGTGGGGAGACACGTAAGCTTACTGAAATGACTAACTGGCGGTATTTCAACGAGAAACGAATAAAATTATATTGGGAGTTTTCGCATGACCTGTCCTTAAATCGGCTATTCCATGATAACTCTTATAATTTCCTTACTCTATGCTATAGTCTATAGTTTAATTTTAACTTTTCTCATACTGTTGTGACGATATTCATAATTACATTATAGTGTATTATATAGGTACATATACATGGTGTCAATTTGAAAAGAAACCACCCTTAATATGTCACTCCTATGGAAAATTTGAAAAAATGCAAAAAGTAAACTTTGTTTCTTAGGGGAAACTTTGTACTATTGTTTCTAATGAAATTGTATCAACTATACCTAGAGGTGGTGATAGCCAAACTTAAAATCTTTAAAGGGTAAAATGAGTTGAGTGGTACCATGTTTTAAAGGTCATTTAATTGACTTTTTAAAAGTACAATACACTAGAATTTTTTTTTAGTAAGTACTTTCTGAAAAACTGGGGAAAAATAAACTATTGAAAACATCAAAAGTTGCGATTAAATATAATAATTTTATAAAAAATACTTTAGTTCTGGTTAGTATAAAACACCCTGTATATTATATCACCATTAAATAAAACTTAAAAAAGGTTTTAAGAAGACACCATTTTAGGTACATATAACCTTATTATTACTTTCAGAAATATGGCCATTCAAATCAGATATTTAGGTTATTTTTAAAGTACCCTCAAATTGTACTAGATCAAAGTATTGATTTTATATTCTAGAGTTTATAAAGTACCCAGCAGCAGCTTTAAAATGATGTGCTATAAGAGCCCCTTTCCATTTTCAATATTCATTTTTTACACAAATGGCCATCGTAAAACATCTGTCAATTTCACTCTAAAACACAGTATTTATACACCCATTGCATATACCAAATTTTAATTTTTTTAAATCGATCCATTAAAAAAATAACAGGGGAAAAATTAAAGAAATGCACTGTATAAAGATGGAACTACAGCGGGCAGGCTATGGATAGGTGTTTGAAAGTAATATACTTTTATAACCATTATTATTTTATTTCTAATATATTAGTATCCATTATTATTATCTTTCATATTTACTATAATTACTGTCTCCCGAAACTCCCTTATAGCAGCTAAAGCTAATCATCTTAGAACTTCTAAACAATTGATAAAATTAATTACAATATACGACACAAAATAAAAAAATCAGGAAATGTAACACTAATTAGCAGTTCCTTAAAAAAAAAAAAACAACTGGCCAGATTTAAAAATAGTACGAGTAAAAATATTTTTAGTTTGTACAAAATGTACAATTTTGTAACATCGTAGGGAAAAATAACAGCATTGCGCGCGGGACACGTGCTACGTGCTAGAGATGACAGGGGTGGCATTGTTTAAGTCAAAGAAAAATACCGATTTGCTTTATGTTATGTGAAAAGCTTTAAAGGAAACTCAAAATACTGTTTTTATGATTATTGTGAGCTGTTTGCTGGCGCAGTTTGTAAATTTTGAATAAAACAATCCCATTGGTCAATCACAAACGTCTGCGAACAACCAACGACACAAGTTAAATCTTAGTCTAGTTAAACAACAAGCCAAATGAGTAAAATTAGTTTCTTTGACTATAATTGTCTTAATATATTTAAAATTCCCAACGTTTCAATCTTTAAGCATCTCTAATCGTCTACAGGTGAATAGTCTGATTTGATTGCAGGTATTTACTTGAAGACGACTGGAGATGTTGAAACGTTTTGAACTTTAAATATATTAAGATAATGGAAGTCCAAGAAACTTTTACTCACGACACATCATTGTGTATGACATTCTGATACACAAGCTAAATGTTGTGACGATGTTTATAAATGGTTACATTAAATGCCATAAGTTTAACTTGCGAATGGGAACTACTAACGGCAACAGCAGTAACGTTAAGTTTTGCAGCAAGCTTTTGACAAAGTAGAACAACGCATTATAAAAGGGTACAGATTAAAAACAATAAGTTTGACTTGCTTGTGTTATCAAAATTCATAAATTTATCTAAAAAGTTATCTAGACAAAGAAAAGTTTGAAATTGCCTACACACATTTAACTTTAAAAATATATATTGGATCTATTTAAGTATTAATATTTGTAGTAGTTACAAAAATCCAAACTTAAAGAAACCAAATTGAAAAAACTATTTCAATGTTCAAAGCCCGATTACATGGAAACGGCTTATTCGACGACAATTTACTAAAAGAGCTTTTATTGGAGAAAATTTCTTCCTCTTTAAAAATGTGTGTTTATAAAATTATTATAAGATTAACAATTTGCGAGTTTTACATAAAAAAATTGTTGTCGCGAGATAGACTCCCCAATAATATTTTTAAGGGCTCAAACCTCCCAGAATTTTTTGGCTCAGTCTAATCCATAATTTTAAATATTAGTAAACAATTAAAGCTTTATCATTAGGAATTAATTTTGCCATAACCACTTGATTAACAACACACCGAAATTCGCAATAGACCATTTTTTTCACTAATAAGGATATAATAGGTTTAGGTTTATTAATAATATTTTAAAGGCGAAAAATAAATTGCTTTTATAGGTTGGATAGGTACTCAAATTTATTTTAAACAAATTATAAGTTTATTTTAATCCCTACACCCTGCTTTTTATGACGTTATTGTTACAGTAATTAGGTTAAACATTTTACTTTAAAAATTCAACCGCAAATTTGATAAACAAAATAACTAATTAAAAGTATAATAACAAAGGTAATTTTCCAGCTTAAACCTCGAGAAAACCCGTTTAGGGATATTCATTAGATTATAATCGATATAATCTGGATCCTAATTTACCTAATCATCTGCAGTTAAAAGGAAATTATGAACTTTACAGTATACACTGATACTGGAAATAAATGGATCAATATCCCACAATATCAACTTAATATCCAAATAAAACATATATAAATTATTATTAATTAAAGACGTACTTTCTCGTCCATGAAAACATATATTACAATAGTTTTAATGGTAATATCAACGATGCATTAAATCCAAACCCTAAATACGGCCATGCCGGGGACGGTATTGATCCATTCTTCGCAAGGGTGATTCCATCCCCTTCGAGGCCAAACAGTGCTCGCTCGACATTCGCGTCGATCACTCCATGACGATGGTCCGTTAAGAAGTATAATGTCGTGACTCGCGCGACCCCACGATGTCGTCTATATCAGCTCAAGGTGTTGTTGAAAGAGCTTCGGCGGAGCTGTCCAAACGCATCAATGGCTTGGGACTTAGAGGTAGCAAACACCACTCCTCAAAGGGGAGTGTTATGGAGCGGGTCACGAATGTCTTTTGTGGAAGTAGTAGTGCCGCAGTGGCTGCCCCGGAGAAGCCTTCTAGGTTACTACCTTCCAGAAGCCATCAGCAGAAGAATATGCCAGCACCTAGTGCGCCTCTTATTAGAAAACCAAAGCCTGTAGCAGTTTATCTAACATGGGATCAGCTGATGATGGATGAAAAGTTCTTGTCCAAGTTTTTCTTCTATTTTAGCCCGTGTGAGCGTTGTGTTTTGGTTCAGGTTTGTGTACGATGGAGGGACGTTTTATATCGTTCACCAAGATACTGGATAGGTTTAATACCTGTATTACAGTGCCGAGAACTTAGGGCATTTCAAGTGAATGAGCGCGCGAGATTGTATTCTTCTTTGCTTAGAAGGGGTTTTCACAGCTTGTGTCTAATGGGAGCTACAAACGAGGATGCTCTGGACTTGATTAACACCTTTCCCTTAGCTTCAAAACATATACACACTTTGAAATTAAGATGTTCTAGTATGGGAGATCAGGGATTAGAATCTTTAATGGATCACTTGCAGGTAATAAAGATGTTTATTAAGTAGTTACATAAAATATTGCGGCTAACCATAGCTTGCCCATGCATATTAGCATGGCTACGCACTTGTTTTAATACATTGACATTAAAAGGGTTTGGAGATACACACCAGTCAAAACGTTGTGTAGTGATAAATAAAGACAATGAAAGTTCAAGATAAGTCTTATTAAAGTCACCTCTTTATTCAACACCTTCAAAGAATCGCAACACAGAATACTTTTAAGAGAATAACCACTCTGTCTTTAGTGGTATTCTTTTAAAAAATTATCAGTTTTCCTTCCATCAGTTCCTTCACTTGCAAGTGATCATAATCATTTGATAACGTGACAGATGTTATTTAAAATATAAATGAAAATTCAGAATAAAATTAGCCACATGGGTTTCAAAATAATATTATCAGTTTCACTTTCATCAGTTTGTTCTGGTTCCTGTGCATGTTTACTGATCATCTCTCGAAAGAATACCACTAGTAATACCAATAGGCTAATTTTTGATTCGATACACATAAGCTTGTAGGTACTGAGCAAACTTGATACCGATTTCACTGAATGATCCTTTTCAGTACAATATCTTCGGTTCAATTATATCTTATAACAGAAGTTGTTCATTGAAGTTTCTTGCTTTTCGTGTTATTTACCATGGACCCGGTACAGAAACTTTAATAACTTCTTGTAGGCGAAATGGGTCAGTGAGGGCGGGTTCTAATGAATAACATAAAAACAAGAATTCTTCCCTTAACTGTCAACAAAACGAATTTAGTAAAAAAGTTAAAAAAAAATTACACCCTGTATCTTGGAAAGTAAAATAAAATAAAAGGTTTTTGGGACCTATGTTTACACAGTTTTTACAAACTTGTTTTCATATAATTAGCTCATAAATAACTCCTTATTTTTTTACCGCAATTGAGAAACACTCTTTACATATAAAATAAATGTAATTCAATTTATATTTAATATAAATTTCCTTCTTAACTTATCTTAAATCCAATTTTCTGATAATCTTTCCGTTTTATAAGATATGTCGAAAAAGTTTTCTTTTGAGAAAATACTTCCTAACAACATTTCGAAGAAATATCTACTTGTCATATTTCCTTACGAATAATAGAAAGGTTTGTTTTTTAAATCCAAAGGATATAAAATATAAATAATTATATAAAAGAGGTTTTTCTTAATAAAATAAAATTGTTAGTGGCAGCTCGTAGAACCGCCTACAGACATGTGTAATGCAACGTGCAACCCGTACAGACATGTGTAATGTAACGTGCAACGCAACATGAAATGTAACATGCAATGCGACAAATGGTCTTAATGTCGTTACTGCAGCCTGTTCTGCAAATAGGATTATCCGCATGTGAAACGAACATGTAGACCAATAAAGTTGTAGGGCGGGTTCTTTTTTAAGTTAACAGATTGTTTGTTAGAAAAAAGACAACCCGAGCTTATTTAATAAAACAAACGGTTTTACAAAATTGATTCCTCTTTATATCTTTCAATCAATATAAGTATTTTCTCTTCCATCCACATTCTAACCTCGTTTTTCCATTGTTTCTTGCAACATCACTCAAACACGTCAAAATGGATACTGCGAACTTACATCGAAAGCCTTTGTGTTCGCGCAAAAAAACCGACTCCTGGGTGGATAGCTTTTTAACATACTTTTCTCTGTAGCCTAGTCAGCCTAATGGATAATACGGCTCTGCTTCTGGCAAACGTTTTCGAAATCGCCTCCTTCCTTTTCTTTCTTTAATCAAAATGTCTAAGTCTTCACCTTTTTTTCTCGCATAGAAAATAGCTTTTTCCACTATTTGAATATGTTGGCTTTGAAGAAATTTTTTAAGGCTTCAATTTTTATCACACACATGCCCAGTGATAGCCCAGATTTTTGTATATGTAGTAGGTAAGATGTAGTATGTAGTAAACTGTGTTTATGTTGGAGCTGTTTTGAGCGAGGTTAGCAGCATTGCTCGACCGAAGCATCCTTATGTTAATGTACCATAAAGGTGATTTTGTCGAGCCGCGCTGCTAACCTCGTTCCTCGTCGCTCCAACATAAACACACCCTAAAAGTCATACGATATACGCAAACTGAACTCATTTTTTTAGGGAATGATGTTCGGAAGTAAATAAAAATAAAGTTGCGATATCTATTAATATTAGTATAAGATAAAATATTAGTATGGCAGGTTAACACTAAAATAGGTAACTAGTCAGTAGACATAGATAACTTTAGTTATCTATGTCTTTGCAGAGTATTCTCTTTTGTAAGTATTCTCTGGCTGCGCGAATGAGTTATCATTGCCACCCCTTGGTGCTTGGCCTCCGGAGCGGACCGCCCTTCCTCCCCTTTACGCCGCCATTGGTAACGATATAAAACTACTAGTTTGTTGGGCTAACTCAGTGCCATATTATCCATTAGGCTGACTAGGCTACAGCCTAGGGCGCCATGAAAAAAGTAGGCGCTAGACAGGGGAGTTTTTAATTTTTTAGATCGGGTGGGGATAAGAACTAATTTCTCTGTGAATAAGGTGCTGAAAAGGAGGGAATGACCTTTTTTTTTTTTTTGGTCATCGGAAGGCGCCTGGCACTGAAAAGGTGCTACGGAGCTTTTTTTTGCTCTTCAAAAATTTTTTCGTGCAAAATAGGCGCTCCTGGAATTTTAGCCTAGGGCGCCTCATACACTTAATACGGCCCTGGGCTAACTTTATAGTTTCTGAATTAATAATCAGATTTTTATTATATCTTAAGATATACAGGGTACCACAAAACGTTTTTTTAATGGACCACGCTATATATTATTTGACCATTAAAAAGATCTTTAAAACGTCTTTAAAAAATTACAACAGTTCATATGCTTATCTCTATTAGTTTTCAAAATATGGCCACGCAAATCTGATGAATAATTTTTAATTCCCATTAGAAACGTAATAAAGTTACATCCCCTAACTTTACTCATTAATCTATAAAAGAAATAAAAACATTATTTTGTTAGGATGATTCTGTAGTATCTGTACCTTTCAACAGAAATTAGTTTTCTCTTAAGATATACAGAGTACAACAAAAAGTATAATTTTTTAAATATACATATTACATACAGGGTGATTCAAAAATCGATCACGAAACATAAGGGGTGATTCTACTTGACAAAATAATGGTAGGGCTTCATATAATTTTTTCGAAATGTCATTCGCTTTCGAGTTACAAGCCGTTAAAGTTCAAGTTTTTATTTTTTGTTTTTGAATTGCCTGCTTACAGGAAAACCGATTTAACTAATATTTAAAAGATCGGCTAAGTCGTCTGCGCTTCATCATTTTAGTAACAATTCACATTGATTGTGTGCCGCTAGAGGGCACTTTACCTACATTACCAATTGTTTTCTTGTCATATTTGTTTAGTGTTGACAGCTACAGTAGTATTTGGCATGTTTTCTGAAAGACTGGTAGCAGGCCATTAAAAAAGTGCTCTTGATTTACCTCGCTAAATCCAATGGCTTAGACGTAAATCACCCTTAACAATTAAGTGGTAAATTTACTTTTCTCATTTCGTTACCACCAGCTACCAGGTAAATAGCTATCAAAGTATACTAAAACTGTCAGTTTAAAATCAAATAAATTCGCTTTTTAAACTATTTAATTTATAATCTTAAAATATATAATAATGGCTAATCACCAATATTCAAATATCGAATATTGTGATATCCGTTTTGTTATGGAAAAGCAAATGGTAATGGAAAGTGGGCAAGAAGTTATTATATGGAGAGTTATCCGGAAAGAAATATCCCTCATGCTCAAATATTTTCCAGCGTGCACAGAAGGCTTGCGGAATGTGGTTGCTGTAAAAGTTATAATGGAAATAGGGGAAGACCTAGAACTCCTAGAAATGTGCAACAAGAAGAAAGAGTGCTTAAAATTATTGAAGATAATCCAGGTACTAGTACTAGAAAAATTGGAAATGATGTGCGGCTCTGTTAGGCTAGTTCATGAAGGGTACTACGGGAAGAACAACTCTACCCGTTTCATTCACAAAATGTGCAGGCTCTTTATGACGATGTTCGGCCGAGACGGTTGCAAATGTGCAATCAGATCCTAGCTAAGTATAAACACGATAATCGATTAATTGGCCTTATATTATTCACTGACGAAGCTGGTTTCACTCGTTATGGCATAACAAATCTACACAACATCCACATGTATGCTTACGAGAACCCAAACAATGTGGTAGAAACGAAACATCAGCGTAGATGTTCACTGAATGTGTGGGCAGGGATAATAGGAGATTGCCTTATTGGTCCTCATTTCTTTGATGGCCCTTTAATTGGTGACGTGTACTTAGATTTTATCCAAAATCGTCTCCCATTTTATCTGGAAGATGTGCCATTGGCAGTAAGGGCCAACATGTGGATCCTCCAAGACGGAGCTGCGCCCCACTTTAGTATACGTGTCTGGCAGTATTTGAATGCAATGTATCCTGAGCGATGGATAGGACGAAGTGAACCATTGGCATGGGCAGCGAGGTCACCAGACCTTAATCCTATGGATTTTTTCTTTTTGGGTCATTTGAAACAATTGGTGTACGATACTCCAGTAATCAACGTCGAAGATCGCTTCAGAATAATGGAAAAGTGCCAAATTATTAAAGAAACACCAGGAATTTTTCATCGCGTTAGGCCACATTTTTTGAAGAGTCTTGGGAAATGTATTGAATGAAGAAAATGGGGGACATTTTAAGAACCTTTTTAGTTTGTTTAGTACTGTTTCAATAATTTTTAGCAATTAAATGTATATCGCAATAATCCATATATAAATATTTATTGATTAGCCATTATTAGTTATTTTAAACTTATAAATTATATAGTTTAAAAGGCTTATTTTATTTTACACTGACAGCTTTAGTATAATTTGATAGCTATTTACTTGGTAGCTGGTGATAATGAAATGAGAAAAGTAAATTTACCACTTAATTTTAAAGGGTGATTTACGTCTAAACCGTTGGGTTTAGCGATGTAAATAAAGAGCACCTTTTTTAAAGGCCTGGCATCAGTCTCTCAGAAAACATGCCTAAAACTACTGTAGGTGTCAATACTAAAAATTATGACAAAAAACAATTTTCAATGTAGGTAAAGTGCCCTCTAGCGGCAAACAATCAATGTGAATTGTTATTAGAATGATGAAACGCAGACGATTTAATCTAGGTTTTAAATATTAGTCAAATCGGTTTTTCTGTAAGCGACATTTTGAAAAAAATTATATGAAGCTCTACCCTTATTTTGTCAAGTAGAATCACCCCTTAAGTTTCGAGATCGTTTTTTGAATCACCATCTATATTGTATATCGAAGATAATTTGAAGAGCGTTACAAAAATACCATATTTTATGGGTATATCTTTAATGGTTTTGGAAATACCAGTCATAAATAAAATTATTGGGAAATTATTTCCATACCTAATATAACGTACCATAATTGAAATTTACACTTATTTTTTAGATTTGGATGAACATATTTCCGAAATTATTAAAGATGTATATCAAATGTAGTATTTTCATAAAGTTCTATAAAAGATCTTTTGACTAGTTATATCATATACACGGTGTTCCATTAAAAAAATAATACTTTTTATCCTACCCCGTACATTTTAAAATATATTTTAAAAAATTATTGATTCAGAAACTACCCAATTAACCCAACAAAACTGATATAATTATTTATTTTGTACGATAAAAAACAAAAAGTTAAGGGGTGTAAATTTATAACTTGACACCCGGTGCATGTAAACTAAGAACAATGAAAAGAATTAATTTGTTAAAAATTCCATTTGGAGTTGTTAGAACCCACACATATTTTCATCATGGCAAAACCTAGATATTTGAAATATTTATGCGAAAAGCTTTGAGCAAATGCTTAAAATATCTTTGGAAAATGGTTAATGTTTTGAAAGGATGCCAAAGCTATTCAGGATAACAATGTTACAGTTTGGTAGCACATTTTTATGTTATTGATTTTAGGTAACCCAAATATAAAAATATACGATACGAGTGGACAACAATTCATATAGTTATTATATTAGTAATTTTTAATTTAAATTTTTATATATTTTAAGCAAAAATTTACATTGCCTATGTAGAAGCCGGGTAATTAACATGAATAATACAGGGTGTTCCAAAATTCATGCATCAAATTTTAATGGCATATTCTACGTTAAAAATAAGCCCCAGTTTCCTATATAAACATATGTCCGTGAAAACGCTTCCTTTTAGAGATACAGGGTGTTTAAGTTTTAAGAAAAAAAATTATGATAATTTTTAAACCGCTTTAGGTTTTTAATGGGTATTTAGTACCTACATTGCTTAACAGCAGCAAGAAATTTCTGAAAAATATTTTAAAAATTACCAGTAACGTCCGTACCATATTCGTATAGACTAGTTTTTAAGAAAAATTGGTGCATCACTGCTTTTTCCTAAAATAAAAAATATTTTTTAAATAGTTTTATAGTAAGTAGTTCTTTTTGTTTAAAAACATGCATCGTTCGGGAAAAAGTCAAGAAATCAAATTAGTTGCAAATTCAATGGGGATTTTAAAATTAATTTTGATTTTAGAAAAAAGCAGTGGCGCATCATTTTTTTTGAAAAATATTCCATACAAATAAAGTATGGACGTCACTGGTATTTAAAAAAAATACATAAAAAGATGTCTTTTACTGCTGTTAAGCAATGTGCCAAATACCAATTAAATATATAGAGCGGTTTAAAAATTATGATAAAAAAATGTTTTTTTTTAATCTTAGAATTTTAACCCCTGTATTTCTAAAAGGAAGCTTTTTCAGACATATGTTTATATAGAAAACTAGGCTTCATTTTCGCAAAAAAATATGCCATTAAAATTTGATGCATGAATACCGGTATACCCTGCATAAGGAAGATAATAGCATGACGTGTACTAAAGTGTACAAAATAGCTCCACGGTTAATTGTGCCTAAAAGAACTATTTTATACGGTGTTGGGAATGGGCATACTCAATGCACCTACAAAAAACAATACAAATCAGCAAAAATATTAAATTCTATTTATAGACCGTGATCCAGATTATTTTCTTTCAGTCCATAACTCGTAAAATGCTTTTAGAGAGTTCTAAAGGGTGGCGCTTTTTCGTTGACGAGATAAAACAAATCTGATTGCGCAATTTCAATTTCAATTTTTAAACAAATTTAATGGTAAAAGTCAATTATGGCTAACTTGATTCGTTTTGGTGATACAGAGTGTTTTTCAAATTTTGTCAATTTGGCCAGGCACTTGTAACTCGCTTAATATTATAGATAGAAAAAAATTGTAAATAGAAAAGTTTTAGGGATTTTCAGGTAGAATTCAGTGGCGTACCTATGTTTTTTCCATTGACTTTTATTTTAAAGTTATAGTACATTTTATCACCAATTAAAAGGTCTCCTTAAAAACCGTAAAAACAACATTTAACAAATTTAATTTTTCATAGTTTCGGAAATATAGCCATCGTCACGAATGCGATATTAAAAGGGAATTTTAAAAATAAAACACCCTGTATATTTTATCACCATGTAAAAGGCATTTTAAAGATCTTTACCAAATTTAAAAATGATTTTCTCTAACAGTTTCTGTAAATATGAGCTTCCAAATCTTAACGCGTATATCTACTTTTTTCTAAAACCACTTAATATAATATACAGGGTGTTTTGTTTAAAAAATCTTGATGATGACTATATTTCCGAAACTATTAAAGATACATCCATCAAATGTGGTATTTCTTATAGATTTTAGAAAAACCTTTCAACTGATAATAAAATATAGAGGGTGTGTCATTAAAAAAACAACTATGTGGTTCAACTTTAAAATAAAAGTCAATGGAAAAAATATAGGCACGCCACTGAACTATACGTAAAAATCAGTAAAACTTTTTATTTATATTTTTCTACCCTCAATATCCAGCGAGTGCCTGGACGAATTGACAAAATTTGAAAAACAGTCAGTATTTCCAAAACTAATTAACTTAACCATAACTTAATTTGTTTTAAAATTTGATATGGAGATTGTGCAATCAGATTTGTTCTATCTATTTTAGTTTTGCTATACCCCGCAAGGTCAACGAAGAGGCACCACCCTGTAGTTATAACAATTTTTAAGACCTAATAATCATAAACTTATATATTGTGTAAACAAATTTAATGATACTTTTTACAATAACAGTTAATCATACCTTTATCGATTGTGTTACAAATAATAAACAGGGATTAACCTGTGAATCGAATTTATTTTCACAATAATAGCTTGACTAGATTAAACCTACTTATTTAAATTTATCGCTGTTATGTCATAATGTTAGCCTCTGTGTACCCCATTTAAACTTAAATTAATTCTGAAATCCTTTTAGTCCAGTAGAAGAGTGAAACTAATAAATTACGTGTCAGTACAAATAAATTGCTACAACATATATCTAAAGGGACTGTGAGGAACTAAAACAGGTTACAAAAGTTTTTGTGTTTTTTGCATTTAGCATTTTTATTTCATTTATTTAGGCATAGTATACACATGAGCATAATGTAATGTGTAAACATTAAAAATAAAACTAAACCGACATCAAAAATAAAATAACTAAAAATTTAAAAATAATGAATAAGAAAAAAAATATTAATTTGGGTAATAACATGTGAGTTAAAGTACTAAATGTTAACAACTAAACAAATAAATACTAAAGTATAAAATGCTTTTATACTTTAGTACCAAATATTATTACCCGACATCCTGTTTTTGATTTTTTTCTATTCATTCTTTTAAATTTGAGTTACTTTATTTATTTTGATGTCAATTTAGTTTTTTTTAAATCTTTATTTTTCCCTTTTGGTTTATTATTATTATTAATATTATTATTTAATCGGTGACTATACACATATACTAAAAAAATACTACTACATACCTAGTACCTTTTCGTCACGTAAACTGTTCGCACAAAATGCCAATGCTGCCACTAATAGGTATAAATTGGGTATAAACTGAAACACCTGACACAAAGATGAATTAGCTAAATGACAATCACATGAAAAAATAGAAAATTTTGCCGTGACATCTACTACCTTTATTGTTCAAATAACCAGCATAGGTTAAAATCTGAGCCTATAATTACTAGAGACAGCTTTGCCGCACGAGACAACATACGTCAGAGAGAAAAAATAATTCTAGTACCATTCTCTCTCGTGATCCTGTGCTTGGTTTTTCTTATGGTACCACCGCGGAAGTTTACTGTTTTGGATAAAAAGAATTTTTAAAATCGGTCCACAATTGACGAAGTAATCGGTGTACATACATAACCTCCTCCTTTTTTGTCGGTAAAAAGTTAGGCTAAAGGGTATCATTGAATGTCCCATTTTTATTTTTATTGTAAAAAAGTTTTGGGTTTAATATAAACTGCTTAACAGACATTTTAAGTTAGTAGCCTTATTCGATTTGATTCATCAATGTTATTGGTATAGACAGGGCCGCCGAGAGGGCGGGACCCGACCGAAAATGGAGGGGCCCGCGTGGAATAAATAACGTAAAGGGAGCAATGGTGTGATGAGGGCTTTTTTAACGGTTATTATGTAAACTATATTAGTTTGGCGGAGAGAGAGGATTTTTTTGCTCTTAACTTTTTTTTGGTTACGTTTTTTTTTTACTAAGCGGGCCCGGTACTTTTACTTGTACCAGGGCCCAGCACGGCTCTCTGCGGCCCAGGGTATAGAGCTGTTTAATAACTTTTTAAATATGATTTAAACTATTTATATTTTTTAACCGACTTTTTATGTATGTTCACCGAATACACCGTGAATTGTGGACCGATTTAAAAAAATATATTTTTTTCATTCGAAAGAGTCCACATCGGAGACCAGATCAGGATCTGACGGGAGAGATCCTGGGAAAATCCAGATAAAAATATTAAATGCACGTACATGTATTTTATTACCTGACTTCATTGACTAAGTGCCTAAATCATATACCTACTAGAGGCCGTATTGCCGCTTTCAGTGAACAACTTAAATAAGAAAAAAGGTACTAATAATGTTCAATGTTTTTTACCTTAAGATAAGGAAAAACATAACTTTAAAAGCAATACACACGAAATAGCAGGAAAGCCATGTTGAATTGCAGCCCCTCGATAGGATTTCAAGATACAAAGTGAAAATAAAATAAATCTTACTTAAATACTATTGGAAAAAAATGAAGCAAAAATGCACAATTTGCCTTAAAATTAATAATAAAAAAAGTAATGTAGAAGTAATATTGGATGCTGCTTAAAGTTTAAAATATTTTCATATAGACCACCCGTAACACTTAGGTTTGTTTATAGATTTATCGTCTTCTACTTATTTTATCTTATTATTTATAAAAATATTTAAATATAGTTTGTTCTGAATAATATAATTTTAAAAGGAGCAGACCCCCACCTAAATCCTAAATCCCAGCCGCGCCCATGTACCGGGTGTCAAGTTATAAATTTACACCACCTTAACTTTTTTATCCTTTATCCTACAAAATAAATAATTGTATCAGTTTGTTGGGTTAATTCTGTAATTCCTAAATCAAGAAATAAATTTACAGGGTAGGACAAAAAGTATGATTTTTTAAATAGAACAGTCTGTATATTATATCACTAATAAAAAATATTTTAAAGAACTTTTAAAAATACTGCATCTAATATATCTATCTTCATTACTTTTGGAAATATGGTCATTCAAATCTAAAAATAAGGGTAAATTTCAATTATGTAGGTAGGTTATACCTACGTAAATTATGGCAATCATTTCCCAATAACTCTATACAGTGCTTGTCTACAGTCAGGACCCCCTCCTAACTTTTGAATTAATTGGTAATTTTTCTGAAAATTTGAGGACTTTAGTAAAAGAACATAGACCAAATTTTAGACAAGAAATGGCATATATAAATGTCAACAGTGTGACAGCTGGGCGCCATTATAAAAAGAAATATTAAATGGAAAGGGGTATCTTGTGGTACATCATTTTAAAGCTCCTGACAAGTACTTTATAACTCCAGAATATAAAGTAAATACCTTTACCTCTCAAAAAATGGCGGTACTTTAAAAATTACCTCCCCAAAACTAAGGTAGACAACAAAAGGTAGATATACCTTATGTGGTATTTTCTTAAAGGTGTTTTAGATATCTTTTAATGGTAATATAATATACAAGGTGCGTCATTAAAAAATCTATACTTTTGTCCTACCCTGTATAGTATGACCAATATTACCATTAAATAGATCCTTAAAAGAGCTTAAAGAAAGAAAATACCACATTAGGTGTATCTAACTTTATTACATTCGAAAATAAGGCCATCTAATTGAGGCATTTAGGTAATTTTCAAAGTACCGCCATTCTGTAGTAGGTAATGGTATTGACTTTATATTCTAGGATCATAAAGTACTCGTCAGGAGGTTTAAAATGATGTACCACAAGACCCCCTTTCCATTTAATTTTTCTTTTCAAAATGGTGCCCAGCTGTCAGTATGACATTTATATCTGTTATTTCCAAATCAAAATTTGGTTAATGTTGTCTAATTAAAGTCCTTAAATTTTCATTAAAAAATACCAAACAATTTAAAAGTTAGGAGGGGGGTCCTGAATTTAGACAAGCACTGTATATTTCCAAACCATAGACTCCATGAAAAATAGTTTGTAACGTAATTAAAAAAACCTTATAAATGGTGATTTAATATACAGGATATTCATACTTTTTGTCGTACCCTGTATATCTTAAGATAAAAAGAACTCCTGATGACAGATACTACAGAATCATTCTAACAAAATAAAATATTTGTTTATTTTTGCGTTAAAAAATAAAAAGTTAGGGAATGTAAGTTTATTCCGTTTCTAATGGGAATTAAACATTGTTTTTAGATTTACATGGCCATATTTCGAAGTAACTGAGATATGTATATGAAATGTGGTATTTTTTAAAGGTATTTAACAGATCTTTTTATTGGTGGTATAATATACAGGGTGTTCCATTAAAAAAAAACATACTTTTTGTCGTACCCTGTATATATCTTAAGAGATTATCTGGCTACTAAATTGGAAACTTTAGAATTAACCCAACTAACTGATATGTTTAGTTATTTTGTACGAAAAAATTAAAGAGTCAATGGGGGTTTAAATTTATAACTTGACACCCGGTACAAAGTCATAGGCCTATGTTTAAACCAAGTTTATTTCTATGGCCATTTTCTTTTATCACGTGCCTGCCATTTTAGCTTCCCACTTATTATTTAAAAGTCAGATCGACAAACTCATTAAACCAGGATAAAGCACGTACAGTTTTTAAAGGAAATGATTTCAAGAAGTTTCTTGCCACTTTTGTATCAACGACGTGCGGAATATTCGTTTGAATTTTTAAAGCAAAATAAATTGAAAAGAAACAAAATTTGTTATCTTTGCATAATAAAATGGATTTTTAAATGTTGGTTTTAAAATAAATAGATTGTTTTTTGCAACACGATAGATTTGTAATAATATCGGGAAAACTGGGGTTGCACTAAACGACTTAAACGCAAATATCTTGAAAACGGTTGTTTAAAACGATTTTTAAAATTTATATCTCTTTTGTATAAGAAAGCTTAGAAAAGTTTACTTGATTAACTTTTACTTTTCTCTTTATACCATTCATTAGTAGATAGTGTGGATAATAGAATGGACCAAAAAATCTATCTTCGCGAATAACACATTCTTAAAAAATAAGTTCCCTACAAAAGACCCTTTTCCCAAATTATCGTCAAATAATCGGGCATTAAACATCGGAATATTTTTTCCATTTTATTTCTTCAGTTTGGCTTTTTGTTACTTCTACCGTTGTATGAGATTAAAATTAAGTTAAACAAATATTTTTAAAGAAAATTGGATGCACTACAAAAAGGTCTCTTAACATTTTTAAATAAATTTACTCCATTAGAAGTTATTGGACGTTGAAATTACTTTTGGATTCAATATAAACGTCGAATAACTTTTAAAGGAGTGAATTTATTGAAAAACGTTGAGAGACCTTTTTGTAGCGCATCCAATTTCCTTTACAATATGTAATAAATTTTAGTTTAATATTGATATTTGTAGTAGTAACAGAAATCCTAACTCAAGAAACAAAATTGAAAAAATAGTCCAATGTTCACAGCCCGATTACATGGAAACGGCTTATTTGACAACAAAACACAAAGAGAGTTTTTTTGTAGAGTATTTATTTTCTTTAAGAATGTGTGCTGGTAAAATTTTTGAGATCAACATCTTGCAAGTTTTGCATAAAAAAAAGAAAGAAACCTTTTTCATCAGAAATTTCTACTTCCTAAGTCGAAAATTGGGGCCTGATTGCTTTTAAATCTCTTTCCTCCAAGTAATTTTTTCATGAGCCCGAATAAAAATAGTCACAGGGGACAAGTCTGGACTATAAGGAGTGTGTTCAAGGGTTTCCCAACCCATTTTATCTAATGGCTCCCTTGTCAAAGCCGCAGTATGAGGCTGACTTTCTCAATGGGCAGTATGCCCGTCTTATGGTTTCGATAAGCGGTTTTTGTCGACTGAAGCAAGTGGCAATAGTTAGCAGAATTTACTCTTTGTTAATCGTAAAGAATATCAATCAGCAAAATCCATCTTGAATCGAAAAAAACTGTCGCAAGAACTTTTCCAGCTAAGAGACGATGTTTTGGCCTTTCATTTTCGACATGTTCTCGACCAATCTTAAATTTTGTGGCCCAAATATCGATACCGTAATTCAAAAATCGGCTAACTCCATATTCACAAAATTTTACAGCAGAGACAAAAATATTTGAAAAAGAATATAAAAATATTTAAAATAGGGTTTTTAAACATTTGTTGGGTAGATTAATGTTTTTAGGGTTATTTTAAATAAAGAAACCATATAAGTTCTTTCAGGTTTATATTTTATTATAGTCCAAATAACTACCTTTTGTTTTGAAGGAAAATGAAGTTAGCCGATTTGCGAATTACGGTTAAAATAGATAATACACTTTATTCTGAGACAGAATATCCTTTCCAAACGTTGTTTTCAAACAAATAAAAATGCCTATGGTTTGACGCCTTAGTTAAAAATTTGATCAGTGACGCGTTGCGCAATAGTCGAATGTACATCCTTCTAGGTCATGGCTGTACTTAAGTTAGAATCGCGCGCAGCCGTTAAAAACGTGGTCTTGCTCAGAATTACTTGCTAAGCGAAATATAGGGTCTTCAATAGTAGTTTCCCAACTTTTCCTGTTGATAGCGGCCATATTGTTAAAGCGACATCTGTTGAATTGCCTGTTATTTATTCAGTCTGTCTTGCCAAATCACCATGGAAGGATATAGCGTTCAACAACACGTGCAAATGATAAAGTTGTTTTATCAAAATCAGTGTTCTTTTCGGGCAACGTTCCGACCATTTTACGATCGCCATAACCGTCCTACTGAGGGGACTATTCGCAACGTAGTGAATAAATTTGAGTCCACTGGTTCAGTAACTAATGTAGGAACACCAGCAGGACGGCGCTACATACTACACAGCTCATGCCACATTGGACATTCTGCACGAGCGATTTGAGGAGATGGCACTGATCTTGATGGATTGCCAATGTTATTACCTGCGCGAAACAAAAGTTACATTTCTTGGGCGAAAAAACGGGTTTGTGCGCAAGCAAATCGAGGAGTGAACGCGCCTGGCCCCAAACAGGCTATCCGAATTATCGAAAAGAATTTACGACGCCTTCTCTGGGTTTCTCGTTCGGAGTACGGTAGCTAATGAACGTCACGGACGGAGGGTACGGAGTGCCGGTGTTGTATTCTCCCAGTGCGCATATTCGTCGACCCTCGATTTTTTTACTGTGCAAGGTCGTAAAAATCCGAAAGATGCTTCTTGCCACTACGGATCTAAATATGGGTTATCTATGAAACATGGGTATTTCACGTGGAGGTGATGTGAACTGGCGACTCAGATCGTGCGATTTGACCCCGTTAGACTTTTTCTTGTGGGGTTTTATTAAGTCGCAGGTCAATGCGAATAAGCCACCAACATAACCCATGCCATCGGTCAACTTCAGCCGGATTTATACGCTAATCATGGAAAATTGGAGAGTTCGGATGTGCGCCACCCAGCAAAGCCGCGGCGGATATTTGCATGATGTAATAATATTTCAACATGATGGCATAGATAGGCCTTTTAATTGAGTAAGACATTTTAGTGATATTTCACACACACTTTGTTTTATTTTAATTAAAAAATAGGGAGCGCTTAACGAACGACCCTTTAGTAAAATTACTGTTTATATTTGATTTATCTAGGTAAAAACTAAAACTTAAAATGTCCATAAAGTACTTAAATATTTCCACAGAAAAGTTATTGCTCAATTGCGCCTTTGCAGGGTCACTTTTATTTTTATATCTTAGCTACAACTTATTAAAGATTAAACACATGGACTACGTGGTGAAGAAGCTCTTAAATACACATTCAACTTTAATATCCCTTCGGCTTATCTATAAACCTCTACTGAAAGCAGTAAAACCTGTTTAAAACGACTACACTTGCAAAAAGGGCAAACAATTTAAGCCCAAAAATACTAGTAGCAAAGTAAATAAAAATTTAAATAGGTAAAACCTTATAGTATAGGAAAATATTCGTGGTTTGGGTTAACTTCATATTTCTTTATTAAAAAGTTTAGCTGCCGAAAAAGAAGTCCTTTATGTGCTGGTAAAATGCAATGAGAAAAGGACATGCAGGGTGGCATAACTGTCCGAAAAAGTCCACTATTGTTTAACGAAATATGACACAAAGTTTTATATTAAAGTTGTAAACCCAAAACTCAAAAATTTTAGAACTATTATGCACTGTCATAGGATTTTTTTCACTGGTTAAATCGAAAATCCCGCCGAGACTCTGTAATAATACAGAAACCATTTTTTTGTTATACAGCGACCCAGTATTAGGACTCCGGGCCACACTCAGCCTATTTTTATCAAACACGATTGTAGAATAGGATTATCTGAAGGTCGGCCGTTAATATGTTTTTACATCCGATTGCAAATTGGATCGGACGTCACCTCGAAAATATCATAATTTAGTCAACCTTTAGATAATCGTGGCCAATCGTCCGCACAAAATTAGGATATTTGCGCGACTGGCCTTAATGGTAAACAAATAATTGCATGTGTTAAGCCTCCGTTTCATGCATTCGTTGTATGTCGGTACGTCAATCCGAAAGTTCTCTGATTGGTCAGGCTATTTTAGATTTATTTTGAATCCATCAATTCATATAAATTATCCGTCGATGGATAGAGTTAAAATAATTTTAACTTCTTCCGTCCAAACTTACTAGTTTAGACATTTAACCTTACATATTTTTCTAAAAGCGTTAATTTTAATGGTGTAGGCACTTTACAAATAAAATTAACTTAAAACAAATTAAAAATGGCGAAAAACATTCATTACTACACGCTGTTCTTATCCCTAATTCTTTTATACAACAAAAATGAAAAAACCGAAAAGGTTTTGGGTAAGAGATATTTGTTAACACCGAAAGGATTGATACGCGTACCATAGTCTCCTGCAAGAAATGTATTCTTATATTTTTCCGATAAACCTCCCCAAAAAAAGTCATCCAACAAGGAGGAACTCGTTTATTTAAACCTATGATTTAAACTTAAATTAGGGCTATATTGGCAATCCGTGTTTGCGGGGTTTGGTCGACGGACGGTCGGATACATCCACTACGTTTATATCGAATAGTTGAAGCTAGCTTGAAACTGACTTGAATCGTTCAAGTCAAACCTGAAAATAAATAGGGTTGACTTCACTGATGCCGATTAGAAACACGATATTAACGATTCAAGCGGGCTTAATAACTGCCTAACTTCAGATGAATGCTTCCTCGAACGTCATCATTGTCAATTTCATATATGATTTTGATATTTTTATACAAAATATGTGTGAAAAATAGGTTAAAAAACTTTAAAACACGCTCACACCAATAACAGCACACAAAACGGGACAAATTAAAAAGTGAGGTTTGTTTTTTATTTGATGTCTACTGTGAAGTTCAAAACTGCCGCATGCGTACGACGATGGCCTGAAATTTGCTTGACCTCGATGTTCAATCGACTTTCAAGCGACCGAAATAAACACGTAGACTTGAAAATCGCTTCAAAGCCGCTTTGTTTTCAAGCCAGCTTAAACTATTCAATATAAACGTAGTAATCGAAACGATCCCATGTAAATAGCAGTGTCCTTGAAATAATAATTTCATATTTTCGGATAACGTATAACTTTAGAAAAGTTTTTATCTCTTTCTAGACGGGAGTTAAATATTCTTGTAATATTGTTTTTTACTAAACACTTTTGTTTTTAAATTATGATTTATTGTTTTGAATAAAATTTAAACTTGCTTGTGATACGTTTTATAAATATATGTCCGAGACGTTTCGTTTTCGAGATACAGGGGAAAGTTTAGCCATTTTGTCAAGAGTAGTATTAGGACACTTATTTATCCTGGCGGTCCTAATCGGGGAAAGTTTAAAAAGAGTCGGTATTTTTTAAATATCTTAAGAGGACTTCAACTGATTTGGATAAAATTTGGTACACTTTATTTAATGTAATAAGGCGCCCGTAAAGCTCTTACTTAGATTAAGATTATTGGGTCCAGTGGCGTCTTAGTAGGCACCACAACCAATATTATTGAAAAAAATACGCCCCCGACTTTTAATAATATGTTTAAATTTTATTTTTCCTATTCATCCATTGAAACTGCAACTTTTAAGTCACTTAAATTTCCTTCATATCTAGCTTCGTTTTCGAGAAAAAAATTATGCCACTCTTAATTTCTTTTAATAAGTACCAATAGAGAACATGCTAAACAAAAACAAAATAAAAACCGTTATTTGCCGTAACATAAATAAGCAGTGGTGTATTTTTTGGAAAATTTACTATGGTCAAAATTGTTTCATTCTTTAATTTTGGATTTTATTTTATGCTGTTTATGGATACTTTTAGGATCACTTGAAATGTTTTCTATTTTTTTTCTCGGAAACAAAACGAGATATGAAGAAAATTCGAAAAACTAAAAAGTTGCATTTTTAATTGGTTAATCGAAAGAAAATATAAAAACTTTATAAAAAGTCAGTGGCTTATTTTATTTTCTAAATAATATTGGCTTTGGTGCCCACTGAGATGCCACTGAATACAATAATCTTAATCTATGTAGAGCTTTACCGGCGCCTTATTACATTAAATAAGTGTATTGTTCCAAAACACCTCGTATAAAAACACGTGCCTTCGTTTTTATACCTTTATTAACAATGTAACGTAACTATGGTTACAATAACGGCAAAATCTTAAATTTTCAATGTCTCGAAGTTTACAGCACAAAAGTCGAATCTGTACTAACTGATCGGAGGTTTCCCGTCGCCCTTTTATAGTATGGTGAAAGAGTAAAGAATGATCTAGAATCTTCGAGAAATATCGTGAAAATTCCATAGTACAGGATGGCATAAAAGTTCTTAATGGATAATTCGGGCGTTTTCGGAAACCTTCGAAAGTGATGAAAGAACTTGGAAAAATTAAGGTAAATTATTTAAATAAATTAACAAATTAAATTAAATGATCCTAACTCTCTAAAATTTTATAACCTAAACACATTTTTGAAAGTCTGTAACAGTATCAAGTTTTATCCAAATCAGTTGAAGCGTTTTTAAGATACCTAAAAAAAACTTTAACGCCCTTTATATATACGTTTATATGAACTTTTTACTTAAAAGATTATGAAGTGATTATCCTTTAAAATTAAAGTCAACACTTATGTTACACCCTGTATACTGGTTCTTTTCGTTAAATATACATATAGGTATATCTACAATAAAGTGCTTTTAAAAAACTGAAAATATGTATTTAATTACAAAAGCCCTTGTGTAATCTTAAGGAAATTAGCCATTGTACTAATGGAAGAACACAGGTCGTAAATCACTCTGATTTATAGTGTTTTGCGTTAAAATACTTCACTATTGATTTTTTTTATAGGCTGATTGACTAGATTTAACAATAATTTTGGTCTTTAATAGGTACTTATTGGAATAGAAGTATACAAATAAATATTTCTGAAATAATAATTAGAGCGTAATTAAAGGCAGAATAAAATAAATCCAGATGTAAGGCTTTTTGTAAATAATGAGATAATTAGGCTTTCTACGGTTCTATTTCCAACTCAGTATTTGGTAATTATTACCCTTTTAGGTTAAGAATGTCAGGTTTAACCCACGATACATGATACCCAACAATCAAGTACAAAGAGTGAAAAAAACTAATAAAGATATTTTATAAAAATAATAATAAACGTCTTTAATTAGGTGACAAGATTATGGTAGGGGAGCCCAAAAGGGAATTTCGGAATTTACTATAGCGCGGCAGATTAATATACCAGATGATACCTTGTACCTGGTTAAGTATCTTCACCAAATATGAGCCCCGTATACGGGGCCAATCATAAAAAACAAAAATATATCTATTAGAAATTTTCGAGCGCGTCGGATTAAGATAAGATAAGTTAATTACATGCTAACCAGTGTATATTCCACCAATCTGACAATTTAAGGGGGACGTAAAGAAAGCGGAGGACTACAAAAAAAAACGTCATTTTGACATTCCCGAGCGTGGCTTCTTTTTAAATTTTGAAGAAAATAATTTAAGGATAACGAAAAATATATAGTCCGATACGATCCCAACGATTTCCACAAGCCGAAATATTAAGCAGTATTTTCCTTTGACATATTTAAAAAGCTATAGACGCTTGAGCCAGAAATGAAAAGGTATACATTATATAATTTTTGTTCATTTTATCATCTGTGCTTTGCAACCCAATAGGTCTCTGTGACGCTCTGAGTAAATCCCTATTTAACGTGGGCTCCCCTACTAATATAATCAGTACAAATAGCTGAGCCACTTAAGCCATTTTTGTTGTTTATACGGTTTAAAACATTACATTTCTTAAACTAAAGTACATATTAACCCTAAAAAATATATAATTAAAATTATGTTTTATTAAAAACTATAGTGTTTATACCTTAAAAAATTACTCCAATTTTATGTTTTTTTTAATAACAATTTTTTTTGTTAATAAGATGTTTATACAAATTATATAAAAAAATGCCTATTTAACCTAAAATAGCCTTGATAGTTCATTTGTTATGATTACTTGATATAAACTTTTTATTTAATATGTTGCATTAATAAAGATACAATCAGATGTGTTTTAAAGTTCAAAAACCTTAAACTTTAAAACACCAAACTTTTGAAAACCAAATGTAACAAATGCTGTAGATAAAAAAAGTTGCCTTATAATAAAAACATATGGAAGGTAACGTACATATTTAATGTTTATTGGCCACAAATTTTTCTCCAGACCACAAATTTTATTCTACGATAAGTGACTGAAAAAGCTTTAAATGCTTGGGTCTAGCTTAAAAATGCATATAGTTAAATAAAGTTTAAAGTAAGAAAACCTAAAAGCCGTTAGAAGAAATAAATTTTTAAAGATGTGCGAATCATAAAAAGTTATATTGTTAAATTAAATATGTTTTATTAAGGGACTATCACCTTTATGAATTAAAAACTGTACTCTAATTATATTAGAATTGTTAGTATTTTTAAGTGAAATTATTTTATGTTTTAAATTAGATTCTTATAAAAATTATATAAATAAAGATACTTGTTTTGACCCTAAGTAGCATTGGTAATTTATTCATTAGTATTACTTTACTTTACCTTTTAATTTAATATTTTTATCAGGACGTTAAAATTCAAGAATCTTTACGTATCGGACGAGGTTTTTTAAAATTTAAAGCCAAAGGAGCGACTTGCTCTTATTTAAAAAAGGTTGTCTTATAATAAAAACATGTGGAACAGAACATACAAATTTAATGTTTATTGGCCACAGACCAGACCATATATTTTATTCTACGAAAAATGACTGCAAAAGGTTTAAATGTTGAGATCTACCCTAAAAATGTACACAGTAAAAAAAAATAAAAAGGAAACCTAAAAACATATATATATAGTATAGTGTTAAATTATGTATGTTTTATTAAAGGACTATTTTATTTATTGATTAAAAATTATATAGTTCTGGTTAGTTTTTTTTTATTGTTTTAAAAAATAAGATTCTTAGACAAATTATATAAATGGGGATATTTGTTTGACCTTAACTGGCATTGGTGCTTTATTCATTATTATTACTTGAATTTATTTTTTTATTTATTATTTATGCAAATATTCCAATTGCATTCATAGAAATAACTTTAAAAGTTAAAATCCAAGAACTTTTAAATATTTGACTAAGTAAATAAACGTTTAAAATAAAAATCCCAAGGGAGCAAGTTGCTTTAAATAAAAAAAATTGTTTTATAATAAAAACATGTGGAACGGAACATACATATTTAATATTAACTGGAGATCTTTCCCCAGACTACTAATACTTTATTCTAAGAAAAATGACTAAAACAAGTTAAAATGCTTAAAAACTTTAAACATGAAAACCTAAAAACCTTTATCTATACTAATATTATAAAGGGTAAAGTTTGTAACTTTGTTTGCCTGTAGCCGCTAATATTAGGAAATACTGAACCGATCATAAAAATTATTTTACTATCAGAAAGCTACACTATTTAAGAGTGTTAAAGGTTATATATTTAAACAAAAAGTTTTTAAAAAATTGCATATGTATATCAAGTCAGCAGATTCAATTCTCGCACGAAGCAGGTTTTAATTAAGTTGGTATTTTTTTACTTAACTAAAATAAATCAGTGTTTTAAAGGATATTCATTACGTTAAACCCAAATAAAGTAGATGTAAGACAATAAATTTATTTATCCTTATTCTATTTAAGTATATACTTGATTATAGGTCTCAAGAGTTCAATAAACAACTCATACTTAGCCATAAAAATAAATATCCAACAAAAAGGTTTGGAGTACAAATTACATAACTATTTCGCTTGTAAAGTTTTAATGGTTTTTATAAGTTTCCACTGTAAAATAGGTTTGTTTTATACCACGTTATTCTTGTTATTACTGATTATTTAAAATATGTGGCTTTACTTTTTCCTATTAATTGCTTATGCAAAGTAGGTTTTCAAACTTTTTAAAACTCCTAATCCTAAATTACGTTTTGACGATTATCTGCGATAAAATATATTCCTGGAATAGGTGTCAATATATTGTCTAATTATTCAAAAATTAAATTTGCACTAATAAATTTACCTACATACATTACATCTTCATTGAAACATGTTCCTTTCCAATTAGATCACAGGGGCCCAATTTTCGACGGTAAGAGAAAAGAAAGCAATCTAAGAGAAAATTCTTCTCTCGCTTTTCAAATTGTCTTCTTTTTTTTTTTTTTTTTTCATCAAAAGTTTCTACTCCCTATATTCGGAAAGTGCATTTTTATAATCACAATATTTCCGCAGGATTTCATAATTTTAATGTTTCTTGTCTTTTAGATAAAAATACCGCGAATGGCTTGACGTTTGACTACATGTTTAAGGCAAACTACCCTTTATTTTAAGCGAGGAATCACCTTCCAAAATTGTTCGCTATTTGTTTAGAAACGACCTGTATAATTGCCTTTATGATTAGCTGATTCGACACTAATTAGTTAAATACACAAACGAAACTAACTTCGTTATGTAAAAATTAGTTTGGTCTGGCAGGAGGTAAAGGTGTGTAGTGTATTGTAGTAGAGGACTAAAAACTGGAAATTAAGGATAGTTTTCATATGTATGAGTTAATGGCGCCAGTTTATTTGCATATGGAAACATTACAAATTAACTGGCGCCAATAAAAGTCGCGCCAATAATCTATACGCCAACAAAGTAGTTTTACTTTCTGGAGCCAGTTTTTACTTTTACATCAAAAAATTGTCAACAGATGAAATAAAAAAGTTTTTTAAATGTGTACGAAGAATGTCTGTGTCTATAGAACTAAAAAATACCATCATATAAAGACTGCCTACGGTTTTATTTGCGGTAACAATTGGTGACAACTTTAACGTATAATATGATTTAAACGTCAACACAACGTATTGGTAAATATAGTTTTATAATTGGTTAATCGCCTAAAATTAATGAATGATGTGTGGAAACCCCCACTGGCGCCACCAGTAATGGTGCCAGGAAATTGGCATGCTTATGGGCCAATAATTATTGCATGTGGAAACTAGCGTTAAGTTAAAAAGTTTTTAAAAAATTTTGATGCCAAACGCGTTTAACTGAGTTATGTCTCACAAATGTCAAAAACTCAAAAAGACTTTTATGCCTTTTTATAAACAAATAAATTAGATTTTTACATATTTGGGTTTCTTGTTCTCTATACTTGTTCGTACGAGAAGGTACAAAGACTTTTTCGACACGAATTATCGTTTTAATAAAATGTTACTTAACTTCACGACCTCAAAAATAGTGTAGTTGAGTTATAACTACATAGTTATAACGAGGACTGAATGCCTAACACCTTGTCCTAAATTACACTGATGATGCCAAACGGTTTTTGACAAAAAAGTTTAAACTAGTTATAACTTTTAGTTATGCCAAACAGAGCTATTGTTACATTCATTATTTACCTCATTTTAAAGCAAATTTATTCAGAAATCCTTTAGGTTCTGTAAAACGTGCACTGACGAAAAGCCATAAATAAAGTGTCAGCACAAATAAATTGGCCATAGAACAGACCAAAGAGGACCGGAGAGAGTATTAGAGGGTAGTTGCAAGTCAAATTCCCGTTTTAGATATTAGGGAGTTTTTGCTAGCAATGTGAGATTTTTAAACCTAATAAATATGGTAAAGAAAACTAAAAATACGCTTTTAAAACACATCGGACAAAAAGTTTGAAATAATCTTAAAACAATAATGGACAAAAAATACTAGTATCTATTATTGCACAGTTTGGGAAGAAAATTTAAATTTACATAAAATAATTAAATTTCGTTGATTATGGTTTTCGTGTAAAATGTATTTTCTTTACATTTTATTAAGAGGTTTTTGTTATTCCGATTTAATAATTTCTAAAGTAGCTCTAAATACCTTCCTTTAAAATAATTTTATATCAGTAAAGGCATTTCCGTTAAATTTAACTAATTTTACATTTTATTATCTTAGGCGCCAAATTTCAAGTTGCAAGGATATTTCACAATACTTTATTAATTTATTAATACATTAAAACAAACATTTTATTATTATTATTTTGTTAGTATTCTTTACTTTAAACTGCAAATATAGTTTGGGACCATGCTTATACACTTTAATTTACAATTATCTGACAAATTAAAAATAAAAAAGTTTCCTATTTGTTGTACACTTAATGGACCACACTGTATAGGTCATCTTAAAGTTACAAAGTAAAAACATCCATGATGTCAATACATTTCAAATAGTTATATACGTTTTTAAAATTGATTAACAGTATTTTACCTTTTTAAGACGTAGTATCTTCTGTAGCAAAAAAATACCAGTGAAATACATACAATGCAACTCCGGTATAACTCGATGGCAAAGAACTGAATAATAATCTTTCAGTACGACGATCAACGGTGCAATTTATATCTTACCATAAAACAACGATTATTATTCCATAAGAAAACTTTTGATTTTTATGTTATTACCAATGGACCCAGTACAGCTACTTTACCAAGTTCCTGTAAGAGGCAAGTGAAACGTCTCAGTAAGGGATATTTTCTTTGTTAGCGGCTTACAGCAGCTGTAAGCCCTTTCATTTTTTTGACAATCAATGACGTCAGTCTTACAGCAGCTCACAGCTAAAATTATTTCAAAATTCGCCAGGAGCTTTTTTTTCACAAATAGGTGCAGCATGACGCAATAAAAAAACACAAAATACTTACAAATAAGGCTAACGAAAGTGCCGCCATTTTGTGAAAAACCGTTTGGACCTATGGTTGGTTGGTTGGTTTTGAGGCGGGGTTGGTCATTCGACCATGTTTGCCCTGCAGCCTATTGGCTTATTGTGCACCCCTCCCTTGTTACAGAAGTCCACTGCCCTTTATCAGGTTTGGTAGATTGGGCCAAGATGTTCATGCGGGAGCGGGTACCCGGTATGTATTTTCCCAAATAGACTGTGTCTTTTGCGTGTCAGTGAAATGCAGTTGTATATTATGTGTGAGGCTGATGTTATGGGTCCATTGTAACTGCCCATTTTTTGCAAGTATTTCCTTAGATGACAGTGTCCTGTCAGAAGTCCTACTACTTGTCTTAGCTAAGTGCGCTCCAGCTGGAGGACCTCAGTTTTTAGTTTCTTGGAAGGATCGCCCAGTGTCTCCTTCGCATGTCTTTGGCCAGGTGATGTATGCCAACGAGCAAGATGTTGTTGTTGAGACCATCTGCCTATCGTTGTTTTCGTCACCTTTTAGACAGTCCGATTACTGGCTCTGGACTGTTGAACCTTCTAGACGACCCAGCTTTCGATAGTTCATCTGCTTTTTCATTGCCTTCTATTCCCGAGTGTCCAGGAACCCACAGAAGTTCTATCCTGTTGTTCCTGGCGGCGAGCTCTTTTATACTATTAAGGCACTCCATCGTTATTTTGAATGTTATACGATGGGCATCCAAGACTTTAGAGCAGCCTGGCTGTCTGAGAGACTGTGAATGATATGGTTGTGATACCCTCTTCTCATATTCTCTTGAACGCATGCTAGAATAGCATATATTTCTGTCTGGTATACAGAATGGATACATTGGCTTGCATCCCTAATGGGGGCTAAAAGTCGCTTTAGGCCTTGCCTCAAATATACCACCACCTACTCGATCATCTGTCAAACCAAGCCTCTGTCAGTGTCAGTGATAGAGGTGTTCCATTTGCCCATATGTCAGGATTACAGCTGACCTTATATGGTTTTTCGAAGTTGTAGACACCAGTCATGGTGGTCTGATCTCACGTTCAAGGGCTGTAGGTCGATAATTCCCGTTACCCTAGTGTGACCGTGTCCTTCAGGATGTTGTTTCCACGTCTCAGTATTTATCATTCTATAGGTGCTTTTATAGCCTCGGTCTTGATAAAAATGTCCACTAGGGGCTTAGGCACTCTTAGGGCACCGGTAATGCACAGGCAAGCCAGTCTCTGTCGTTATTTGCTGTGTTTTTGTTCACCATACGATTGCGATGTAGGTCACTATTGGCCTGATGATCTGTGATATACAACCAAAGCATCATCTTTGGTTTAAGTCCCCAGGTTTCTCCAATCATGCTTCTGCATCTCATGAGGAACATTTTGTCTTTGTTCAGATTCTTTGTTATCTGTCGATTCCATGTTAATTTAGTGTCCAGGATTAGATCCAGGTATTTCACCTCCTTAACAGTTTTTATCGGGTCGCCGAAGATTTTTAGGTTGTCATAATTCCCTACATTTCTTCGCTTTGTGAACGGCAGGATAACGATTCGCTTGACTTTAAGGTTTATGCCTGGCACCAACGCTGTACGATGTCCAAAGCTCCTTGCTTGAGCTCTTTGGACCTGTATCTCCGTAACTGTGCACCTGAGGCCCATAATTATAGGGATCTTTATTATGGATAATTAAATTTCCAATCCTTCTTGTTTAATAATTTCTTTTATATCACTTACCATTTACGATTTACAAGATTATTACTGTTTATTTATTGACTTTTTACCGATATTTCTTCTAATAATAAATTGCCCATAATCAAGACTTTAAAACTTCAAAACAAAATATATGTTTAATTTGTTTTCTGGGAGATGACGTTTAAACACAATATTATTTAAATTAAAAATGGAATGGCTGTATGCACGTGGGTAGACAGGAAAACAGAGGAGACGTTGTATTTCGTGCAAAAAAAATATTAACTATAAAAAAATTGCACGAAATACAAAGTCTCCCCTGTTTTCCTTCCCGCAAAATCGTATTTGGCTTTTCTCCAGAATAAAATAAAAAGTTTATTAAACATTTTAAGAAAATTAAAAATTTGATATAATATAAAGAACTATTCTGTCCTTGCACAATAACTTTTATTATATTGTCCAAGGACAGAAAAGTTCTTCATGGTGTACAGGGTGAATCAAAAATCGATCACGAAACTTAAGGGTATGATGCTACCCGACAAAATAAGGAGTAGAGCTTCATATAATTTTTTTGAAAATGTAATTCGTTTTTGAGTTAGAAGCCGTCAAAGTTCAATTTTTATTTTGAGTTTTTTCGCCATATTACATTTATTTTCTAACCAATCATGTTAATATTTGGCACACAACTCGAGCTTTGCAGATTCTAAAATTTTAATACAAAAGTACTTTTTTAAATACCGCCAGAGGGCATTTTACCTAAAACTTAAAATTTATTTAGATCATAACTTTTTATTTTGACAGATATCGCAAAGCTGCGGGCACCATTTTATAGACAATCAAAAACTTTAAAAATAAGGTACTCCTTATTAAAGTCGATAAACCTCACCGTTTAGGCACCAATAGACATCAATTTAAATAAAATTACCTACATACATATAGGGTGTCCAGTAACTCAACCGACAAACTTAACCAAACGATTCTACAACAAAAATAAGAAAAAACTTCATATAAACATATGTCCTAAACGTCTTAGTTTTTTGAGCTACGGGGTGTTAAAATAATTTAAATTTAACACAACGTAGTTCAAAAACCAAGTCGTTTAGGCATATGTTTATATGAAGTTTTTTTATTTTCTGTTGTAGAATGGCCCCGTAAAGTTTGTTGGTTGAGGGTACTGGACACCCTGTATGTATGTAGGTAATTTTATTGAAATTGATAAGAAACTTTGATATCTATTGGTGCCTAAACGGTGAGGTTTATCGACTTTAATAAGAAATACCTTATTTTTAAAGCTTTTGATTGTCTATTAAATGGCGCCCCCAACTTTGCGATATCTGTGAAAATAAAAAGTTGATGATGTAAATAAATTTTACGTTTTAGGTAATGTGCCCTCTGGCGGTATTTAAAAAAGTACTTTGTCTTAAAATTTTAGAATCTGCAAAGCTCGATTTGTGTGCCAAATATCAACTGGATTGGTTCAAAAATAAATGCAATATGGCGAAAAACCCAAAATAAAAAATTGAACTTGGACGGCTTGTAACTAGAAAAGGAATGACATTTTAAAAAAATTTATATGAAGCTCTACCCTTACTTTGTCAAGTAGAATCATCCCCTTAAGTTTCGTGATCGATTTTTGAATCACCCTGTATAAAAGTTTTAATTTTCTTAAAATGTTTATTAAACTTTTTATTCTGGAGAAAAGCCAAATAATATTTTGTTCAAAAAATTGTTATACAAATAGGATAGGAAATTTAATTATCTATAATAAAAGTTCTTATAATTGTGGCCTCAAGTGCACGGTTACGGAAATACAATGTGGCGGAGCACTTCTGTTCGCCATATTTGTAAGTATTCTAATAATTTTGAAGTCTAAGTGAAAATAAAATACAATGAATAGTATTGTAACTAAATCCTTGTCATATTAAAAAATAACTTTAAATGATTAACCTAATTTACAAATAAAAAAACAAATTATGGAGTATACCGGGTGTCAAGTTATAAATTTACACCTCCTTAACTACTTTATTTTTTATAGTTTTAATTAAAAATGTGACAATTTATAGGGTTACTTCTGTAGTTTTCGAACTATTAATATAATTTTTATTATCTTCTATGATATACAGGATATGACCGAGAGTATACCCTTTTTAGATAGAGCACCATGTAATAAAATAAAATATAAATATAGAGTATACCGGGTGTCAAGCTATAATTTTGCACCTTCTTAACTTTTATATTTTTTATGGTATAAATTAAACAAAAATGATAATCTTAGGATCTAATTCTATGGTCTTTAAATTAGCATTTTTTTAAAATTTATCTTTCAATATATTGAGGGCACGCACAGAAAGTATGTATTTTTTTTTTATTGGAGCACCCTGTATATTATAATATTATTAGACGATTGATTATTTCAAAGAGCTTTAAGAAAATACTACATTTAATATATCCATCCTTATAAATTTTCGAAGTATGGACTTTCAAATCTAAAAATTAGTTTAAACAATTAAATGTGCTTATTGAAAAAATTTATATGGCCACATTTTTAAAACTATTAAAGACAGACATACTAAATGTGGAATTTTCGTAAAGCTGCTTGAAATATATTTATACCTAATAGTGATATAGAATCTAAATGATCATATTTACAACACTAATAAAGATACATATACAGGGTGTCCGCTAATTAATGGTACATAGGAAAAGCAGATTCCTTATGCCAAAATACTATGAAGATTAAATCACACACACACATACATATATCCAGTTGCTAATAAGGAAGATGCAGGGTGTCAAAGTAGATAAATATTTTTAAATTTATTTCGATTACTTTTGATACTTGTGGAATATTTTATTAAAACTCGGTATCTAGGAGTCTGTTGACATAAGCTATTCAGATCTGATATTAATTTTTGATGTATAAAACAAAGGGGTCTGTCTACAGTATTTATTTTTTTCTAAATCATGCTAACTTTTTTGTGTTACACTGTATGTTTCATCTAGGTAAACCAGTAAACTCCTCAATGGTTTCTACACATTAAAGGTGTAGTTTGTAAAATGGCTCTGAGCAACCGTTTTCAAGATATTTGAATTCAAGTGGTTTAGTGCAACGAAAAAATGCCTTTAGAAACAGCGTATTAGTCATAACTACAACTGCCTCATGATATTATGAATAATTTAATGTATTTTTCCATATACTTTTTAGTTGCACTAAAACACTTAAATGCAAATATCCTAATAACGGTTGCTCAGAGCCATTCTTATAAAGTATAGCTCTTTAGTGTAGAAAGCATATGGAAGTGCACTGGTTTACTTATATGATACATAAAGAGTAACACAAAAACTTAGGACGTTTTAGAGAAATGTAAATAGTGTAACTAGCTTCCCGTAGCTTACACATAAAAATTAATATTAGATCTAAATTACTTATGTCAAAAACCCCTAGACACCAAATTTAACTAAAAATTTCAAAACATTAAAAATTATCGAAAAAATTAAACATATATTTTTTTTTATTTTGACACCCTTGTATCTTCATTATTATCAACTTTTGGATATAGGTATGTTGTGGTTAAATCTTAATATTTTAACATAAGGAATCTGTGATTTTTCTGTGTACCATTAATTAGCGGACACCCGCGTGTAGTAAAGCTTTTTTACTGGTGATATAATGTATAGAGCGTCTCGTTAAAAAAAACACTTTATTTTGTTGTACTTACCCTGTATATCGCAAATATATTAAAATTCTGATTAGTGGTTCATAACTCCAGTATCATCCAAAGAAGCTGATATTTTTTATTTATTTTGTACGATAAAAAGGGGAGTATATTTTAAATTTGACACTCGGTACATAAACGCATTAAATAATACAAAGCAAAACCGCTAAATAATATTAAACACCCAGTATAACCAATGTAATTTTTCCTTTTTTGCGAAGCGCAAATACGGAAATTACTTCTTTTATCTCCTCTCTTTAATAGCTTATTTACCGAAAGACGTCCCTTAGAAAACTTTTACTAATTAATCTTTTGAACAGTTTTGGAGCTGTAATTAAAACAACCCCAAGTTTCAAAGCATTTTTGTTTTGAACATTTTTTTCTTTGATGAGATTTTAGTTTGATTGGAAAAATTTGTCTTAAGCAACTTGTAAATCGAATGACAAATTTCATGATTAAATAATTTTATTTTAATTCCGATTTAAAAAAAAATGTAAGTGGTGGCTGGTGATGGCCAATTTGATGGGCACACCCGCACTCTAGGTAAAAACCAATGTTTAATATTTATTTAGGCCTCTTTTTATAAGTAATCAATCTATTTTTACTGATAATATGTTACATAGTAAAATAAATATCAAGTTAAAGTGATTTTATAAACTGTAACTTACGTGTTTTTGCCATCATTATCACGTTTTAAAAACTTATCACTGTAAACTATTGCTTAATTAAAATAAATCAATTAAGCTAGCTTTCTTTTTACATATAGGGTAATTTTTAAGTGAGTACTTTCCTTTCAACATATAGTAGAATAAAGGAAATGAGAAAAATTTTCAAGTCAAATTATGTCCGAACATTCTTTGTTTCCGATATACATATATCACTTATTGCAGTAAAAGTTTTTTAAAATTTCTGTCAGTGGCGTTTAAACAAAATTTGTATTAAATTTTTATTAAAAAAAAAGTGTGCCACTGCTTTTCAAATCAATATCATTTTTAAAATCCTTATTTACTTACTTAATTTGATCTCTTGATATCTATTCGCATTACTAGCTTAGTGACTTAAGGGTCCAATAATTCGGTTTTTGAGTAGAAGCAAATGCTTTGTAGTGAATAAAGTATGTAAACATTAGTAGATTTTTGAACAGACCCACCTCAAAAAGTCCTGCTGGCACCCTCCACCCCCTCAAAGTTGGTTAAGGGATTGATATAGTTTTTATTATTTATTAAAATTTTATTTTGTTTATTACGTAAGAATCTCCAATATAAAAAGTTGGAGGGGAGCATCCACAAGGCATTTTTTACGATACACTTTCCAAACCGTCTACCAAAAAAAAAATATAAGACATAAAAAATTAGGGCCAAAGATGTCCCTATCGAGATGGTGTATAACATTATACTATTTTCTTTTTAAATTAAAGCTACCAGTAGCGTAAAAATGTAGTACTACACCAGTATAGTATGTACTTAAAAAAAGATATGTTTTTTATATGTTATATCCTATGGTAAGAACTCTCACAACAAAAAAAAAAGTCGAAGGGGAGTATCCATACGGTACTTTTACCATATATCTTTCAAACCATTAACAAAAAAAAAAATAAACAACTAACCCCAAAGTTATCATTTAGGAATATCATCTTTTAAAATAAAGCTACCAGTGGCGTACCAAATTAGTACTACACCAGTAAAGTACCTAGAAATCGAAATATTTAATGTTATTCTTATTAATTTTAAAAGATTATTTTTACTTTGGATTTATTAATTAATAATTATACTTTACATTTTATTTACTTATTTCTTTTGTTTTATAATTTAATTCATTAGGTTTTTAAATAAATAACAACAGTATTATAATAAGTTTTTATTATAAAGATAACAACAAATATGGCTTATACAGTGTGTCCCAGGATAGGTGTTACAAGAGGACAAATTCACCAAAAATTTAGGTATTTTTAATCGTACTTTTGGGAAAACTGGTCGCATGGTCCAAAACTAATAAATACAAATAATTTTTCAATTGGTAATATACAGGGCAGGGCGACTTATAACTAAAAATATAAAAATAACCAAGAGTAAAGTACCTTTATTTTTAAAAAATAGGACAAAATTGTATTTGGAAATGTTGTTAAGAATTAAATTTTATGGTTAAATGTAAAGTATGTAATAGAATTAAAGTAAAAAAATATATTTTTATCAATTTTTTACATTATACACTAACAGTTTTTAAAATTCTTGGCTTACGGCAGCGAATTTCAAAAAAATAATAAAGAATATTAGATTTTCTTTTAGATTTGTAATGCCTAATATAAAAAATTGACAATTACATTTTTTTAAACTCTCATGCAATTTTTCCAAATTTTCGTTTAAAATTCAAAATTTTGGTTCATTTGTCCTCTTGTAACACCTATCCTTGGGACACACTGTATATGGAGTAGTAGAAATAAAAATGCATTTTTTTTCTTATAACTTCAATACCCTATATGCCAAAAACAGGGCATTTCCGGGCATAATTTTATTAGGTACAGGCATATTCTTATTTTCTTTCATTCCATACAGTGGTAAAGGAAAAGTTTCAATTTAAAAATCACTCTTGTATAATTTACGGTATTTACATAAAGATAAAACGAGCATACTCTAGTAAATTGCTAAAGACTGAGTGCTCAGATTAACTTGGCTCAGATCGTACATGGAAGAAAACCAGCTATTATGGCGCTCGATTTGAAACAATACCGACGACAACGAGGAGCCTTTAATAATTTGTAACTGCAATTTGTGAATTTATTGTCGACAAAACGAGGTCACATTGTAACTTCCCCGCACAATAGGAAGTTTAATTTCGAATTTCCATTGAGGCAAAATTTAGTTTCTGTATTTAGGAGGCTCAAATAGATAAGCTGGGATAAGCTACAGTTATAATATAAAGACAAAGCAAATTTTATGGAAGCTGGAAGCCGAAATCTACTTATTAGTAAAAATTAATTATCTTTTGTTAGTTTCTCTTTTGTTCAACGTTTTAATTTAGTAGGTTTCTTTAAAATAATGCAAATAAAAAGCCTATTTGAAACTTGAAAAATGGATTACGAAAGTATAAAAGAGAAAAAATAAATTATTACATAAAGCATCCTTATCATTTGCATCCCACCAAGAAATTCAAAAACAACCAGCCATAGCATCGAGAGGTTAAAGGTGGTAGGTTTCTTGGTGGATGGCACCGCTGTCTGTATTTATTAGTTCTGGAATACAGAAAGAATATTTACAGTCAGTCGGGGCGGTTCATCAAGGCGTCTAGCGACCTGAAGCGGTTTGACAAGTCTTAACGAAGACGAAACACGTGTCACCGTCTTGGTCGGGCCCGGGGTATTCCATTTTCTTTTGGAGACTCTGTAATTTTTAAACAACCAACCATACCCAGCAAACACTATTTGCCGGCAATGTACATTTTTCATATTGGCATTGATGGTAAAGCATTGGTAATTGGTGGCAATACTATGCCAACATCTTATACGCATTAAAAAGTCATCCCTCAATAAACACTCAATTGCCAATAAATTTTACATGCAGGCGAATTGCCGGCAAGCATACAAAAATGGCGGCATACCAATCCTGATTAAATAAAACACGCGTTTTTGTTGCAGGCAAATAAATATTGGATTTTTGAAGGCAAACCTTCAACGCATATTCATACTTTTTAAACCATATTATTAACATTGGTATATAACTAACATTAAAGCAATTTTTTTGATCTGTTTTATTTATAATGGCAGCTAAACAACATTATTTTATGTTTTTACATAATTTAAAGGAAATGGCCTTTTCATAACATTTTATTGTTAAAAATCATGCAAATAAAAATTAGGTCAAACAAAATGTTTATTATGTATTTTGGAGTGAATAAAAATAAAATGATGGTAAAATTAGCTACGTTAATTTCGACCGAAGGTGACCGCTTTGTGCATTTGTTTTCTACGTGGTTTTCTAGCTTTTTAGTTTCTTTTTTAAAGAAAAGAGTTTTTTAATAGACATAATTAAATGTATTCATTACCTAATAAGTGTGTGTTGTGTGATTAATTGGTGATGGCTAGTCGAGAGCAGAGTTCAAGATAGACTGTTAGGAGCTGTAAACATTTTGTTTAAAACTTTATTAAAAGTTTTAAAGACGTGTTAATAAAAAATATTATATATATTTAATAGTTTTTTTGACATACCGATAGATGGCGTAATGGACAATAAACTACTACGTTTCTGCAATATCTTCGCTTTTTATCGTCTAAACCGTACCCATTAGACAAAAATAATTCGAGAGCGGTCTGCGGTAGGTGATCTCACTTTGCTTTGAAAGAAATATCTTCGGCTAGTGTAAAAATCTGCATCTCCAAGTTGGACAGTGTTCCGAGAGATGGTACTTTGCATTGCAAGGAAATTCCATGCAGTAAGGAGTTTTTCCTATTTTAATTTTCAAATAAAATATCGCATCATTTTAGCTTTTTAAAAAAAGTATATGCGACAATTTTCGTCAATAAGACGTCAGCTTGCTGCTTGGGAGTATCTGCATTTGCTTACTTTGGTGTCTTTTTGTTATCTTTTTGCCAATAACTTATTAATGATGGATGCCATCATCTTAAACGCATTTTTTGCCAATAACTTATTAATGACGGATGCCATCACTTTATCTGCAACACGTGGCCTAATAACGGCCAATTGCCCACTTTCGCGTCTTTTTGATACCTTTTTGCCAATGCCTTACCATTAAAGAGTGTTGGCAATGCCAGTAAATTAAATGTACAACGCCGGCAAAAAATGTTATATGGGTAGTAGCCGAATTCTTACAGGGTATTTTTATTTATTTATTTTTACAGTCATTAATGAGCCATATGCCCAAAGAACTTTACCTTTTATATATATATATATATATATATATATATATATATATATATATATATATATATATATATATATATATACATATATATATATATATAAAAGGTAATATTATATATATATATAAAAGGTAAAGTTCTTTGGGCATATGGCTCATTAATGACTGTAAAATAAATAAATAAAAAAATACCCTGTACGAATTCGGCTACTATGGTTGGTTGTTTAAAAATTCCGGATTATTGCACTTGTTTCTTTCATAAATAAATTATCTCTAAAAGAGGGGAAAAATTTTTACCACAACTTACCTTATTCCAAAACTGGATGATTTCGGAGATACAGGGTGTTAAAAATTTGTGCTGGTTTTAGTTTTTATAAATATTTGTAATAGTAATGAGTAAACTGTCAAAATATTTGGCTAAAGGGGATTTTGGAGAGGTGAGAAACTAGGATTAGCTATCTACTTTATTGTAAACTCTAGATACATAAAAAATAACTTTTTTTTACGACCGTTAAAAAAAAATGCTGTTTTTTTGTCAACATAAAGTTAAAATACTCCATTCTAGTACACTACATAAAGTGTAAAAAAGTAACTTTTTTAACACTTCAAAGCTTTTTTTCACTTTGAATTTGTGTTTTGTTTCAATGCCTACTACAATAAACTTAAATATCAATTTGTGCAATGTAACAGTAAACGCGACATCAACTGAACCAAACAGTCAAGTTACCTTTGATTTCGTCATTATTTCTTTTAGTTCATGTGTCACTAGTTTTAAAACAGTTAGACAGTTTGCGAATCAATTTATTCGAAATTATTGAAAATTAATAGTAAATAATAAATTTGAATGACAAGGAAATGTATAATGTTTTAGTATTATTTGAACAAAAAATAAGTACATACAATTTTCTAAAATTAAATAATAATTGCATAGTTATGAAGAGGATAATTGTCTTTTAAAAATTAAGGAGGCTATGATTTTTGTTGCAATATAATGGCTGTGCTGCAAAAAATTAAAATAATAAAGTTTAGATAAATAAATCATGTATAAAATGGTATTTTGGGAAATTGTTATACGGTTGTGGAAAAAATATAGTGTGTAACACGTGCATAAAGTGTTTTTTTTAATCATGGGATTGCCGCACTCCCCTAACGGTTCGTGCTGTCAAACTTTCCATTCGTAAAAAAAAAGTATCACTTTATGCACTTGTTACATAAATTACTATTTTAAGCCACTCTGTATGTAATTAGTGGATACAAATTCTTATTTTTAATTATATTTTACATAAAAATGTATTCTTCGTAAAAGTTAATTTAAACAGCCGTTTTTTAAATATCTGGAATTAAAAAGAAATAATTTTCTGTAAGGTCAGGTCTATACAAGGTGTTTTAGAATTAGATGCTTATCTTTAAGAGTGTAAACTCTTAAATGATTTTAGAAAGAAAAGTTTAAGTAAACCAATGCATATATTTCTTAACTTTTAAGAAGATACACAGTGGTAAAAAAATATTTTTCTAGGACTTTACCACCCTATATCTCTGGTCACTAAAGCGGTATGTTTTACTTAGTTTAAGGTTTATTTCGGCATGCTTGTTACAACATGTCCTGTTTGGTGAAGTAAACATACAGGGTTACCCAGGGCCGTATTAAGGGTATCAGGCGCCCTAGGCTACAATTCCCAGAGCGACTATTTTCCTACTAAAAAAAATTTTGAAGAGAAAAAAAAGGTCCTTACCTCCATTTCAGTCCAAAAAAGGTCATTCTCTCCTTTTCGCGTCTATTTTATTTATATCCCCACAGAAAAGTTAGTTCTAATCCCCACCGGACCTAAACTTTTTAGAAACTTCCCTGTCTAGCGCCTATTACTCCACTGTCTGGCGCCTATTTTTTCATAGCGCCCTAGGCTGTAGCCTAGTCAGCCTAATGGATAATACGGCACTGGGGTTACCAAAGAACGGCCACAAAATTTACTTTATTTTTCTCATAAAATTAAACACATACAGGCGCATTATAACTGACTGACTTTTACACAAAAACGTGAGTTTACATAATACAATTGAAAATCGCTGTAAATCTCGCCAAAAATGTCACCTGGCTGGTTTATAAAATAAACGATTCACTTATGTCCTAAATGTTTTAACTTTTGGGTAAAATTTTATTTAAAAAAATCAAATAAATCACCGCGTGTAACTCGTTATATTTTGATATTGACCTGTTTATTTTATTAGAAACCTGTTGGCTAGTTTATAAAATATGCAAGGATAATATTAATCTATTTTTGGTAAGAGAAAAAACTATTTGGTTTATTCATTAATGCTTTTTTGTTTAAACAACAATTAATTTTACTGGAAAATACAACATAAATAATAAAAAAGTTTAAAACAAAAAATATCACCCTGGTTTTTAAAAGTGTAACATTATTAATACCATCGGAAATGTATGTGTTTTAGTCAACCATAACCTTCTCCAGACTCTTTATCTTCATTGATTTTTTTCATGATTTTTGATTTTTATAAGCTACTCTTTCTTTAAGCAAGTTTTATAAAGACCAATAAAAAGACTCTAAAAAAGTGCTCTTTATTTAGTAGTAGTCGTAAATTTATTTTTTCCATTTAATTATTGCTGGCTACTAGGTATACTGAAGCTGTCAGTTTAACATAAAATAAATAAGCTATTTATACAAAAAATTTTTTTAAATGTAGCTGACCAGTTATAAAAAAATTTAACTCGAAAACCAATGACATTTTAAAAATATATATATGAAGCTGTAGTATTATACTATCATGTAGAACAGCCTTAAGTTTGGTGAGCGATTTGTGAATCTCCCTGTATAAATATTCTATCATAAATAATAATATGGAACGAGTACGAAATGTTAGTAATTTCTCACAAATATGAGTTTTGTAGCTCGAGCCGCAGGCGAGTGCTGTAAGTCATACGGGAGGGAAATGAGTATTCCGTGCAAGTTGCATACTATACTTTTCTACGACTATTAATATGTCACTGGAAAACATTTTAAAACAATTTTTCTTGTGTATGTATATCAATAAAAACAATAAATTTAATATTCTTGATTTGTGACAGATTATTTATTAGCCATGGCACATGCGATATTATAACCTCCTGTGAATTTTTTTATCGAATGTGATTGGTTTTATTATTAGTGACTAAAAATAGTGATCTTTGACCTTGGTTGAAGAGTCATATTTAGAAAACGAGATTGTCGAAAACACACAAATTATTATCCTATATTATGCACATTTAAAGCACCTTATGACGGCAATGGGCAATGGATGTGGGTAAAAGCCGTAGGTAATGAGCCATATACCTGTTTAAAATAAACAATCATAATGTATATGTCGCAGGCAAATGGTTATTTTAGGCAAATGGCTTCTGTCTAAGCAAATGCTTTCTACCTGGATAAATAGTGTATTTTCATTTTCAAGTGCTAATTCCCTAGGCAAATGTTATTTGACCAGTCAATTAGCATTTAGATTCTATTTGCCTAAGCAATTTTTAAGACTAATGAAAATATAAATATTTGCATACCCAGACGGTCATGCAAAACTCTCACATTGGAGCTGTCATGGTTAGTCCAGGTTAGTTATTCTTTTTTTTTATTCCTTGATAAAGTGAATAATTAAAAAAAATTCTACTCTACCCAGACGGTCATGCAAAACTCTCACATTGGAGCGGTCATGGTTAGTCCAGGTTAGTTAATCTTTTTTTTATTCCTTGATAAAGTGAATAATTATTTTTTTAACTAACTAGAACTAACCATTACCGCTTCAATGTGACAGTTTTGCATGATTGTCTATAGCGCTTCGAACCAATCAAATTACACGTGCTTTTGCTTTTTACTGAATTCCGCAAAACACACTGTACGCCTAATATGTTATCAAATATCTCACAGTCATTTGCCTGACAAGGACCACCGCAAATGCTATTTACCTAGGCAAATGGCTTTTAAATAGAAATTATTTTCATAAAGCCATTTGCTCAGGCAGAAAGGATTTGACTAGACAGAAGCCATTTGCCTAAAATAGCCTTTTGACTGCGACATATCAATTTTTTATAAGTAGTCAAAAAATATTTAACTCTATGATTTGTCCCATTTTCCAAAGGACAAATAATACACACGTTTTTTTCCTTTCGGAAAAGTTAAAACAATGTAAGTTACAACGTTGTTCAAGCTGTCACATCAATTTTTAAACTGTGTATAATAATTTTAAAAGTTTTATTGCAGATATTAGTATCTGCTTTCTGGTCTAATCTACTAAATAATTATGGTTGTGATACTGACAATATAAATGTATGGAATATTTAAATACAAAATATTAAGGCACCTTATCTTCATTTTTAGGCCCTTTATGAACTAGAACTAGCTGGATGCAATGAAATCACAGAACAGGGTCTGTGGCAATGTTTGCATCCGCGAATAGTATCATTGACTCTCACGGATTGCATAAACGTTGCCGATGAAGCTGTGGGAGCAGTAGCGCAACTACTTCCGGCACTCTACGAGTTTCAGCTGCAAGCATATCACGTAACTGATCAAGCACTGGGTTACTTTTCGCCAAAGCAAGGAAGCTCTTTGGGAGTGTTGAGGTTGCACTCGTGCTGGGAGATTACTAATCATGGAGTTGTTAATATTGGTGAGGATTATTTTAATACAAAACTAATAACAATTTAACGTTTATAGGGTTTTCAGCAAGTTTGTACTTTCAAAATCCCTGACTTTTTAAGATTTTTCATGACCATTTTAAGGAAATTTCAGGTGTTATTTGTATTGTATTGTAGTTGCGACATTACCATATTATTTTATAAGCAATATATTATTTACACTAGCATTTTCAAAAATGTTAGACATTTTTTGTTGGACCCAACAAAAGTTTTTTTAAAGCATTTATGGTAAATCATTTAACATGTAAATATTAGAAAAAAAAGATGAAGTTTTTATGGGAAATCCGACGTATACGATCATTCTTCATAATAAAAATTAGTTTTAGACCCAGCTAGGTGAGGTTTATAATGCAATATTGCTTCCTTTAATCAGTGAACAGAATTTGGCCAGTGTACAACTGCTTTCAAACCTCAACAAACACTAGAAAAATCTGTGATTATGAGTATTTTCTTAAATTTGTTGAAGATTGATGGATGCTGGAGCAAAACTGACCACGGTTTCATGTTAAGGATATACACTGGAAACCGTATACTATTTTATTACTTAAGAAAATTACTAGACAATACTCAAAAAACTGAAAAAAATACAATGGAGCCTGTGATTTACATGGCGACTATCTACCGACCATAGGATATATGTATATTCAATCCCTTCTACCATGTACTCTCCTACAATTCCTCTCTGCAGTGAACGCGGCGATCCAAACCGAGAGAGATCAGGGGTGCTGCTCAGTGCTTTCACCTTTCGTCGGACGGCGACAGGGCTCAGGTACTCCCCACCTCGAATAGTGACAAAGCTTTAACACAGCGCTTCCCAATCTTTTACCATTTGCTACCAAATTTTTAACAAATATTTTGACCGGCTTCTCTCCCCTCCACCGCATAAATTTGGTCGATATTTTCGAAAAACTAAATATCTTGAACCTTCAGCTCTAAGGAGCAAATACACATATAGGTATCGGATACAAGTGATAAAAAAGGTTTTTGTAAAGAAATATCATTGTGAAGCAAGTGAAAAAACCTGGAGATGTCTGCATATGTGGAAAAACGTATTAAAACTTACAAGGTTAAAGAATAACATATGAAAGTCATTTAGTGATGCTGACAAAGGATTTTCTCGGTTTTTTCACATTAGGAAATTTTGTTTGACTTGATGCCAAATTCTGATAATGGACACATGTTTAAAGGGTTAAAATTATTTCGGAACAACACATCTCTGAGTCGATCCACTTTTTATGATTAGTAGGGTATATTTAGTAATTTTCCAGGTAAACGTTTAAAATGTCCTTACTTTTGACGCATTTTTAGCATTCAAAACGGTCAAAGTCGTAAAAGGTTCGTCTTCAAATAATTTAAAAACTAAAAAATACAGTTTTATAATAAATCTGGGCAGTAGTCCAAAATCATAAATTCATTTTTTAAACTATCCAATGTAGACCATATGGAAACTGCGTGCTTGTAGTGCACATTTTGGAAAAATACAATACATACATAGATACAAACAAAAATAAATAGAACAATCTGATTTATTTCAAACTGACAATAATAATGGAACTTTCAAAGTTTGTACATAAATTACGTTAACTATATCATATTGGTAGAGTTTCCCGCAGTGAAATTAGAATACAATTTAGCCGCCATACTTCAATAATACATTATTGTCCATTTGTCCATATCTATCGAATATTACGCGAAATTAACAACCTGGGCGGTCTTATATTAGCTACGAACCACATCATTAGTTAAACTTCATACCGAACGAATGATTCGAAACTTATCAAGTTATAAAAGTTCACCCCTTTAACTTTTTTTTGATCAATAAATAAAAAAATCAGTTTGTTGGTTTTATTTCTGTAGTTTCTGCACCATTTCAATTTTATTTTGCTAGAACAGCCTATATATTGTATAACTATTAAAAAGGGGTTTGGAAAATCCAACATTTTATTTGATATCTTTAATACACTCCAGGACAAAAAAAGCCGACAAACAAAATTTTGATCAAAATACCTTAATAATTTTTTCTGACATATTTTATTTATCTTTTGGTCCAGTTGTAGCTCTTTCCATCAAGATTGTTATTTAAACTGGGGATTGCAAAAAGTTTTATAAAATTAGGTGTTATACAAAGAAGAGCCAAATGTTGTATTTTGTCTAAATTTTTGAACACCCTTTGGAATAATTTAACGTCATAATTATTACGGTGTATTGGATTTTAAAGCCTTATCATTTCTTAACACTTCCTATATTAGTATCTCTATTCTAAAAGAAAATAGAATCGTCATAATTTTTACATCTTTCTTAAAATTTGTATTTTTGAAGATAAAAAAAATTAAAGACAAATACTACATTTGTCATAGTTATCTTTATTATCTTCGAAATCTTAAGTTTCCCCAATATGTTCGCAATATAGCGTATATTATCATATTTCAAGTGTATTGTTTTCTTTAAAAATGTGTATATCCTTTTAGAATAGAGATATTGACAGAAATAAAAAATAAATGTTAAAAAAAGATGGAGCTTTAAAATCAAATACACTGGTAAAAAATGTTGACGTTAAATTATTCCTCAGGGTGTTGATATTACATAGTAATAATACTAAATAATAATATAATAAATAGTATAATATAAAATAATAATAATACATAGTATTTAATTACATTTCATATATGCATATAAATTTAAATAAAATGATTGGTTTGCTTTTCTTTAGGATATACTTATTTATTTAATAATATGATGATTTGTAAGTTATACCATAAAATAGTAAAAGTGCTACCCTCAGCCTTGCAGTAATTTGATTTTTAATCCTATATTACTTAAACAAGAATATTAATTTTATTGTTAAGAATATATCTGTACTATAATTTTCTAAAATAGTTTACTTTCTTATTTTTTTTTGTTATATTATTGCAAGGCCACACTAGCTCCTCAAAAGTGTAAAGTGTGTTTCTTTTTTTTTTAATCATTAACCACTAATTTTTAAGAAAAGTGAAATAATTTTTATTTAAGTTAAAATTCCAGAAAACAAACTAACTATATGTATACAGTTACTATATGGATAAACTTTTATTAACAATTTTTATTATTTATTTTTTAACTTAGTAAAGGTACCTAAAGCGTATCTTTTACCCGTCAACAGCTAGTCCTCTCAGGTTTTGATTCTTGAAAAGCTGTTTCTACGATAAGAACATCAGCGTCATCCTTTCCTTGTTTTTATTAGGCATTATATCCCTACCAAAGAAGGGGAAGATGACGCTGATGTTCTTATTTTAGAAAAAGCTGTCCAAGAATCCAAATCTGAGAGGACTGCCATTGACGGGTAAACAATAAACAAGCAAAAAAATTGTAAATAAAAGTTTTTATCCGTATAGTAACGGTATCTAATTTATTTTCTGGGAAAATCAGCTTAAATAATACATTATTTGGATTTACTTAAAAATATTGATGTTAATGATACACTTTTCACACATTTTAAGGAGCTAGTGTGGTCTTGCAATAATATAACAAAAAAAATATAGAAATAAAATATTTTTGGAAAATTATACTACTAATATATTCTTTATAAATAGGCTCTCCGCCCTCTATCTCAAAAATTGTTAAGCGCTTAAAAAATCTTTGAAACACAAATTGTAGCAACGTTACGCTCTTCAACTTTGATTCTAAGCGCCTTTACACACTAAGCCGGTTCTGACGGACAGAGAGATAAAAAAATATACGAAGCCTTTGAATTTGCCGACTTTCCGCGTTCTCTGCTTATGAAAGGTTTCATTTGACTCCATACACTTCGATAGCGTTTGTCCGTCGCCCGTATTTCCGTCTTTCGCTAATATGAAAAGGCAGTAAGAGGTAACATCACTGGAGTAGTGGAAACCAAGATAATCGCAAAAAAAAGTTGACATTTGACCTTTAAGAACTAACTACGCAGACACGAGACTTTATAAGATTTTTGACACAACTGATAAAACGTCAAAAGGAAAGTGTAGACAAATTTCCAGCCTATTATATCTTATTTCGATGTTGGCCCATTATTTTTGTTTAAGTAATTGGGCTATATATCGGCGTTAAATGTTATTGGGTGCATTCAAGCGGTCTCAGCCGCTATGCCCCCGAGTATAACAAGTGTCAAAATGAAGCGATTCCATTGGTTTAATTTAACAATTTACACTTGATATACCCAGCGGCAAAGCAGCTGAAATATACTAAATGCGCCCATTGATTAACTACTACTTATTAACACTGAACAGAGATTTAAGGGGATGCCGTAGCACGTTAAATGAGCTAAAACGCGATTCCCTGCCGTTTTTAAATATTTGTTTCAGAAAAAAGTTGTACATTTAAAAGTTTCTTAAAATGATCCAAAGATTATCGGAAAGTTGGTTATTTTTACGGTTTTGTAATTTTGGGAAATTTAATGTGTTAATTATTACCATTACCAAAAATCAATTAACTTTCCGATAATCTTTGGATCATTTTAAGAAACTTTTCTATTTACAACTTTTTCTTAAAACAAATATTTAAAAAACGGCAGCGAATCGCGTTTTGGCTAATTTAACGTGCTACAGCATCCTCTTAAGGAGATAATACAATTAGAATTAACATGGAAAGAAAATCATGCACCTATAGAGAAGATCCACAGAATGTTCCAAGGTTGAAGACGACCTTTAAAAACAACATGCAAAACATTTTACAAAATTTAAAAACCAATAATGACTAAAAAGCCCATCTGTAAAGGAACAAAAGAACAATCGTATATTTTCTTCCAGGAAACTCTTCGATTTCAAACAGCAGATGCTGATAAAGCTTCCTGTTATAGCTGTCCATAATTTGTTTTTTAATTTTGCAGTCCATTCCCTACCAAACCTGACAGTCTTAAGCTTATCAGGCTGCAGTAAGATAACTGATGATGGCGTGGAACTAATAGCAGAAAACCTGCAGAAACTGCGTTGTCTAGACTTGTCTTGGTGCCCTAGAATAACCGATGCTGCCTTGGAATATATTGCTTGCGACCTTAATCAATTAGAGGAACTAACCTTAGACAGGTAAATTTATTATTAGAGACCAACTGAAGGTTTGATTCGTTTTAGCCAAAAATGGCTGAAACTGAAGAGAAACTCTTTCTTATAAGCTTTAAACTGTAACTTTACTAATTTTAGGTGTGTTCACGTGACTGACATAGGTATAGGTTACATTTCAACTATGTTATCCCTGCAATCACTATATTTAAGGTGGTGTTCACAAATAAGAGATTTTGGACTGCAACATTTGTGTGGGATGAGGAATTTACAAATACTATCTTTGGCAGGTAAGTAAAACAGACATTAACTTTTAGTCTTTTAAGAGTTGTGTTTCCTAACTACGGTACAAAACTTAAGGTGTTATTTTTATGTTTTTTATTACGAAAAAAACCCTATAAACATATGTATATCCGGACATCCGTCTTTCATTTCTAAAATTCAGTAAGCTAATGTTTTTCAAGAAAGTCGATATTTTTTAAATATCTTAAAAACCCTTTAACTGATTTAGATATGATTTGATACACTTATTTAATGTAATAAGGCGCTTGTTAAGCTTTACCTGAAATTAAATTATTGGGTCCAGTGGCGTTTTAGTGGGCACCATAACCAATGTTATTGAGAGAATAAATTTAATTTTTTTATTTCGAAACCAAAGTTTAATGCGATTTTATGCATACAAGAGACTAAAAGTTTCAATTTTGTATTGCTTAAATAGAAAAAAAATGTATAAATACTTTATAAAAAGTCAGTGGTGTACTTTTTTTTCAATGTTGGCCGTGGTGCTGACTGAGATGGCACTGGACTCCTAATCTAGGTAAGAGCTTTTGAAGCGCCTTATTATATTGAATAAGTGCACTAAATTAAATCTAAATGGGTTTGAATGATTTTTAAGATATTTAAGTGTCTATCGTCACACTACACGGATATCCGTGGATTGAATTACAGACACGGAAATAGGGGTTAATTCTACGGATATCCGTGGATTGAGTAACAGTCACGGAAATATACATCCGTGAATGCAATACAGACACCGAAATGGATGTTAGTTCCACGGATATCCGTGGATTAAGTAACAGCCACGAAATATATAATAGGCACGGAGAAAAAATTATATTGTTTATCCGTGGATACAATACAGACACGGAAATATAGGTAAAAAGCACAAACACGTTTAATTTTTTAGTTTAAAGCGCTACAGACGCTCATGCAAAACTGTTACATTGGGTGGGGGTAATGGTTAGCTCTGGTTGGTTAAAACGTTTTTTTAATTCCTTAATAAAGCAAAATAAAAACAATTAAGTGAGTGTGGCTTTAGTAGCGCCGTTAGGCATTTCTGTGTCTTTAATTATAGTCACTGGAACATTTTCAGCCTACAGGCTATATCCGTGTCTCTATTATAGTCACGGAAGAAACGACCAATTTCGGGCGATTTCGGCCATTTTGGAATTACAGACACGGATATCCGTGGAGTGTGGCTATAGAAACACCGTTTAAAAATACTGACTATTTTCAAAAACTTTAACGCCCTGTATTTTAGGTATAAAGCAAGTCCAGACATATGTGTTAATAGGATTTTTTTTCATTAAAGACATAAGAAATCAACACCTTAAATTTCGTACTGTAGTTAGGAAACACCCTGCATAAATATCTGTGACCTATGTGTAGGTCAAAGCCAAAATGTACATTTAACCTATGAAATAGTAATTGGGCGCATTCAGGAGTACTCAGCCGCTTAACCGCTGGGTAAGCGGAGTGTCAAAAAATGTCAAATTAAACCAATAGAATGACTTTATTTTGACAGTTTACCCAGCGGCTAAGCGGCTGAGTACTCGTGAATGCGCCCATTAAATTTGATCAGATCCACAGCCTGCTCAGATTGAAAATATGTATAATGTTTTAACACAAATGAAGAAAATATAACTAAGAAAATTCTTGAAATATTTTATAATTATTAAAAATAAACCCAAAATTTGTTTTATAAATATATATTTTTTATCAACAGGGTGTCCATTACTGACCTCAAACGGTTTATCAAGTCTGATTCAGCTTAGACATATGCGAGAGTTAGAACTTACAAATTGTCCTGGCGCCTCAAGAGAGCTTTTCGACTACCTAAGAGAACACCTTCCACGTTGCCTCGTAATAGAATAAATATCTTTGTAATTTTCTTTATTTTTATTTATAGAATTCAATTATAGAATGCTATTAAGGAAGTTGGAAGGGGTGAGTATCCTTTCTTCTTCGGATAACAGAAGATAACTAACTTAATTTATGTAATAGTATGTATCAGTGTAAACAAGATGTAAACACTTTTTCCTACACTTCACACATTCTTACTTATCTACAAAAGCTGAAAAAATATTGTATAATAATAAAATAGGTTGACATGACTATGGAGACCTAGAAAGACTCTAGGTCTCCTTAGAAATAACATTGACACATAAATAATAAGTACATAGAGTGCATTTCTTTTATGGTCCCTTCCTTATTTATTATTTAAAAAGATTAAATTTAAAAGAATTATACTTACTTTGGGATATAAAATTAATGCATGTATACTATATTTTAGAGCACAATTGACAACTGAAAATTTTAAGATGGCGACTGGGCGCCATCTTGGAAAAAACAAATTAAATAAATAGGGAGTCTTGTGGCATCCTACCCTGTTAAAAAATAAAGAGTTGGCATTAAAAAAATGCAATGTAGGTATAACTAATGAAAAAGCAAAAAAACAAAACTTTTTCCAACTTTTGTAGAGAAATACTTTAAGACTGACCATGCCGATGCATGTTGTGTAATATTTTTTTCTTGCGACTGAGACGGTACAACTTGGCACAAAAATTTCCTCCATTATGTCATATTCTGAAAAAAAAGGAACCTTGTTTTAAATTTTGGTAATTGTTTACTTATCGGACACCACGCCGATTTTGATGATTTTTGACATATGGGAGGTTTTTAGGGCGCTGATTACGATTCTACAAGAATTTTTAGTCTACGTTTTGTTCTCAAGACATTAATCATCAAACTTAAATAGAAAAATAACCTAAATTTACGATATTTCCCCTTCTGTTTGCACGCATTTCGTAAGTTTTCCGCTAAATAGGCACTTAATATTTGATTTCCACCTCTTAAAACTCCATTTTTCTATTTATTTTATCCCATTTTGTCATAAAATTACAAAGCTTTACTTTAAATCATTTAAATCGCAGTAGCCATGGCTACTGCGACCAAAAACGACGCTTTAAAATTTTATGGAAAGAAAGGGTAAAATGAAGGGAAATCAGCGTCCCAAAAAATCATTAAAATCGGCGTGGTGTCTGATAAGTAAACAACTACCTAAAATTTTAAAGGTTGTGTTTAAAAGAACGCCGTTTAAAAAACGTTGTAAAATAGTTTAAATTAAAATATTTTTGTGCAGAAGTGAATGTCCCCATTTTCTTTTACACTTTGAATTCTATTAATAAAATATTAGAATTTAAGTAAGTAGAGCATACAAATGTCAATCATTTTAATAACTGTTAGAAGTGCAAAATTTAATTAACTGTTTGCTGTTATAGTCGAAGAATTGACAGTCTGACCATTTATATAATCAAGTAACAGATAGGGTTTTATGTATGGCATGTATGTGTTACGCCTAATGAGTGGCATTGTCGATTTCATGTATTCGGCAAAATTAAAATTTTGCTTAATTCATGAAATAAGCTGTTCTATCACATTGAGGAAGGTCATGGTTAGTTCTGGTTAGTAAAATATTTTTTTATGAAGAGAATTAAACATAAACAAAAGATTTAACCAACCAGAACTAACCATGATCACCGGAATATGACAATTTTATTTACTGCTTATTTCACGAATTAAGCACAATTTTGCCGAATACATGAAATCGGCAAATACACAAATTCGGCATAAGACACATATGTACACAAAAGTAACAATAACTTATACAGTGTTTGAGTTATACTTGTGGTTTTATTTAAAATTTAAAAACAGGATTTCAATACAAGGATTCAAATACAAGATTTAAATATCGAGATTTGAATACAAAGCAAGTAACTGAATACTGTCATTCAAAAACGATATTTACAATTCAGAATACCGAAACACACAGATGTATTTGAATACCAGCCAAATGTATTCTAAATGGGATTCCGAATACTGAGTATCCCTATACTACACAACTCTGGCTTATGCTACATTTTTTAAGGGAAAAGATTAAGTTTTATAATTGTTAAATAATATACAGTGTTCTATTAAAAGTAACAAATGCTGCCCTATATCGGAATATTAAATTATGTTTTATTTTTATTCAAAAATAATAAATATCTTAAAAACCTTATATTTTCGGTATGGGAATCGCTGAAAAACTTACCTTATTTTTATTCCTAAATTCTAAAAAGAAACAATATACTGGGTGTTTCATTAAAAAAATTAAATATAACAATAGAGAATTTTCTTTTAGGGTTTATTTTGTCCTCCTTAGTAATTTGGAACACATAGTCAAGTATTAATATAATAAATTTGTTTTTATTTTTAATTAATTTTCGAATATCCTATTTTTTACGAAATTTTTAGTAAATTAGTGATAGCAAAATAAAAGGTAAAATTTTATGCTGTATCCGATTCTGTAAAGAAAAATATGGGTTTTAATTTTAAAAAACTACAACTTTTATAAAAAACTTTTGTCATAATTCGTTGATTAACTGGAAATATTAAAAGTCCATTAAAGGGGACATATTAAACACAATATTAGTTTTTCCGTCGATTTTATTGATTTTTTAAATACCACCAATAGCGGACCCGTGCCCAACTTGGTTGGGCGTTAATATCTAAAATTTTTGTTTAATCCTAGCAAAATATAGCCTATAACACTCCTGAATTGTGTAGCTTTCTGATTGTGAAAATTTTTTATGATAGGTTCAGTACCTTCGAAAATTAGCGGCTACAAACACACAAACCCACAACAAAGTCCGAACTTTACCTCTTTATATATTGGCGTAGATAAAGTTTTTTATTTGTTTACTTGATGATATAAGTGACTTGTCGATCGCCTGTCATACCATAGGCCAAACGGCAAAATTAGAAGCAAAAAAGGCTTCAAAGTTAAGTATTTATTTTTAAGAAGCCTACTTGCTTTTTCAGCTAAAAAATTTTAATTTACCCCTCTAATCTATAGTTCGAAATTTCCTAAGTAAATTTTTATTTTAAATAAAATTTCATGCTCCTCAAAAGACTTATTGAAATGATATTCCAATGCTCATAAATGTGCAATTTTGTCCAATAACTGTTACCTCTTGTTCGGAGTTCACTAAAAATTTTATATGAAAAACCATAATGTCCTATGAAGAACAAAAATAAATGACTTAGGCATAAGTAATCAACAAAAATAAAGTACATTTTGTGTGAAAGTTTTATAATTATAATACAACTTTGTTTCAATAAATTATCCATCCATATTTTTACCCCTGTATGATCTTTATAATATTTTTTTCTGGAGAGCTAGTTTAATGTAAAAATTATTTATTTTTTTACAAAACTTTAGTTTGGCAAACGGTTGGCCACAAAAAAATCTAAATCCTAAAGCACTATTTTATTTAATGGTATATATGTATTTTTTAAATTATGGTAGCTAACTAGAAAAAAGAACTGGTACTGATTATACCACATATAATTTTATATAGACAAAGTTTTTAAAAAGCCCATAATGTCAATATTATATTACAATATACAGGGGGCCATTTGAAAACGAAAAAGAAACTAATTTTGAGCACTCGGTCATTTAAGAAAAAACGCTCAGACATGTATTTTTGTTTTATTTTAGGGGGAACATTTTTGTGCCACTTAACCCTCTGAAGTGCAACTCTATAGCAGGAGTAAGATTTACCTCTAAAATATTAAATTGAAAAAATGGTCGAGCGATAGCTTAATTTGTAGGCCCTCTACCTTAGCTTTTCAAAATTTAGGGTGAATCACAACCTCACCAGAAAGATTAAATTATGTTTCTTTGAAGGCGGTTTAACCCTTATCAAATTCCCTTAGTTTAAAGTAGCTTGCTCTTACAAGTAATTACATATTATACATTAAAAAATCAAAATCAAATTTTGACAAGCTGTCATATCAAAGGAAATAATAGCAGATACTTCAAACTTGGCAGTAGTAATCAGGGGTCGAGATCCCTTTAAAACAAGGTATCACTTCACCCCTCTTTCTATTTAAGATTTTGGGGATTAGTCTCACCCCTGCTAGACGATTGCAGTTCAGAGGGTGAAAGTAGCAAAAATTTATCCCCCTAAAATCAAAAATTGACGTGTCCTAGCGGTTTTCCTAAAATAAACTGGAGTGCTTAAAATTGGCTCTGTTTGGTTTTCAAATGGCCACCTGTATATAAAACACAAAGATTGTATTATTTTTGAACCAATGTTTACTCATTTTTTTATTTTAATTACTAATGAACTAATATTGTATTACTCTTTCTTAATTTAATTAACTTAAATAAATAAATTATTTAGAAATGATTTTAAATCATTATCAAAATATTATAAATCTAAAATGGTTTTCCTATCTGATCATTTTTGGTGGACCCTGAAAATAGTGCTGTCTTTACTGTAGTTTAGCTAAAATTTGGAGGAAGCCATCATGAAAACCTAAAATTTTACACTGACCTTGTATATCATCAATTATTTTAGAAAAAAAAAAATCTGAAATAATGAGTCTCTATCAAAAAACAGAAAAATCTTTAATAAATAATCTATTTTAAATTATCCTTAAATCCTTGTCAAACTCTTAATTAAATAGATCGTAAAAATAATCTAAATATCTAAGATGAATACTGTATGTATAATGCTTGTCTAAAGTCAGGACCCCCTCCTAACTTTTAAATTGTTTGCTAATTTTTCATAAAAGTTTGAGGACTATTGTAAGACAACATAAACCAAATTTTACGCAAGAAATGACAGATATAAATGTCATACTAAAAGTTGGGAGCAATTTTGAAAACAAAAATTAAATAGAAAGGGGATTCATGTGGCACATCATGTTAAAGCCCCTGATGAGTACCTTATATCCCCAGAATATAAAAGTCCCCCCTACAAAATGGCGGTACTTTAAAAATTACCTGAATACATGATTTAGATTTTAACAAATATCAAAACTAATGAAGTTAGGTGTACATTATGTGGTTTTTCTTAAAGTTTGTTTAAATATCTTTTTAATGATGAGATAATATATAGGGTGCACCATTAAAAAAATATATAATTTTTGACTTACCCCGTATAATATCACCATACCACAATTAAATAGATCTTTTAAAAAGCTTTAAGAAAATACCACATTGAAATATGTATCATTATTAGTTTCGGAAATATGGCCATCCTAATCAGATTCGGTTTATGTTGTCTTACTAAAGTCCTTAAATTTAAATGAAAAAATACCAAACAATTTAAAAGTTAGGAGGGGAGTCCTGACTTTAAACAAGCACTGTATATTCCAATTGCTCCACAATTTATACACACTCTGTATTTCAATAATTATTGTTTATGATGGTCATTATATCAATCTTTCATTTGTAAGGATTAGCTAACCTAGAGTCAGACAGTTATTTGCTTAATATTAGATTGTGCAATAAATGTATTTCAAAAACATTTGTATTAAATACTTTAGATCTTCATTATGTGCAAATATTTTAGCCATTTCTTAAATTTATTACAATTTGCAGTAATATACTATTTTTTTGTGATACAATTATACTAGATTTCTAGTTATTATTAATTTTATTTTGTACCTATTAAAAAATACTTTTAGTTTAAGAGTACTAGTCTTCTAAATTTGTTAGGTTTACTAAAATGTACTTTTAAATGTTAATTTAAGAAACTCAATTTTAAGCAATTAATTGTAAATAAAAAAGTGTTATTTGCCAATAAAATAGATATTTTATAAAGCTGTATGGTTTTTATATTTAAAATGGGTACTACTAAAAAGTCAATTTGTTCATTTAAAATTTATTTTTAATATCACAGTGGTTTATAAAATAAAAACTTACAGTCTAATTGTCCCACCAGGATAAAAGTCCTAGTCCTGGTTCATTTATACTACCCTGAAAAAAAATCTTACTCAGTATCAACACCTAACATTGTAAAATGGGCATGATGACAACATCCAAAAATGACTGTTATTTCTTATTTACTATATGAAGTAAGATTTATGGATTATAAAAAAATTGTTTATTGTAATGAAATTTAATATCTAATTTTCATAAAACAAATATATAAAATAAAAAAGCCCACCATAAATTTAAAAACACCAATCGGAGGGAACTACATCATGAGTAGGTAAAGTACGTTCAATATCACAAATTCAATATTGTCTTTGGCATACCTTTAGAGCATACACCTACTAGAGCTACTACCGCTTTGCATGTTAACAGCTTTTGTAAAAGAGACACGCACCCCTGTGTATTAGGGACTTCTTGTTTATATCTATACAGTGACGCCATGATAAAATGTATGTTTTAGCCAGTATTTGAAACTTAAAATTAAAATTGTTTTTTCTCATACAAAACCATTATTTCTTACCAAGATAATTTTTATTCCACTAGCACTACCTGAACATTACAGAACAGTTTTTAAAAACTGTTATCATGCCTATTGTGTTCAACTGAAAATTCACAGTATACCTAATAATGGAAATTGCAAAAAAGTGAAAAATTCTTGTAACTAAAATAAACACACAAACACACTAAAGGGTTGTATTTACTAAATTAATAAAACTAAAATTGGGCATTAACTGAATCTGAACTGAAACTGAATAATAACTAAAACTTACTGTTAAATTATATGGAACTTTATTTTCTGGGGCCTCTTGAGTCTCCTGCATACCACTGGGACCAGCAGGACATGTCTCAGTAAAAGTCTCAGCTGTTACACGAAATCTAATAGTTTCTCCTGCATCCATAAATAAATCATGCTTGCTTCCATCACCTGTGTCATATTCCCAGACCCAAGCTTGCTCAGTTTCATTAAATTTTGAGGGATGCTGAAGTGCACTCAGGGGAATAAGAATGTCATCAAAGAAACCCATTGTAACTGGAAAAAATGTTGACTTGTCGTATGAACATGTAATAACCAGGTAAATAAACTGGCTTACCATGCACACCCTCCTGACTGCAACTTCTAATTTTTCCCACCAAAATCTCCTCCATGAAAGGTCGAAATACGATATATCGAAAACTTACAATAGTATGTGATGCTCCATCCCCTGGAATTATAAATGATTCCTTTAGGCTGGTAATGTCAAATAAGGCTATACAAAGGCCCACATTTAAAACGACCTAAAAATATTGATTCAGAAAGATCCTAACAAAAATTATGCCAAAATGGTACCTTATTAGCTAGTTTTTTGTTTAACTCGCCAGCGATGGCATCGTTAAGCTTCATGTTAAAAAGTTCTGGAGGGATTCTGGTAACATTTTTCATTTCCGCTAATATAAACATTTTAAAATTTATTCAAAATATTCCTTACTGTCCCGTAGTATATAAACAATTATTTCTAATCATACACAAAAATCACATGAACATAAATATACAGCAACTCAACATACATAAACAAAAAGCAAAATGGGGTTAGAATGCTAAAATCTTCTTTGTCTCTTATCTAGCAGTTGCCTTGCAGCAACGCCATAAATTTCTGGACCCCTATTCTCCATTTTAAAAGAAGTGAACCTTGTGCCACCCATATATATATAAAACCAAGTGCCACCCGATCGGACGGTCACGATCATCAGGTTAAACAATACGTAAACAATAAAAAAACTTCACTAGCAGGCTTCTCCTCAATGTGAATGTGTTTTCTACAGCTTGAAACCAAGAGAAGCAATTTTTCTTACTTTCTGAATGATGTGATTATTCCCAAGACTACAGTCGAATGGAATTTTAAGAGAATCGTACCTAAGTTTCATTAATGTGATGATTCTCATAGCTCGAGAAATAGAGGCCCTGGAAATGCCTTCCAAGTCTTACCCAAGTTTGCCCCTCCCCTGATTACGCCCATTCTTATCACTGCAACAATTAACCTGAAAAATATGTTGTATGCAGTTTTGGCTTATGGGCGATACTGGTACGCAGCGATTGAAATACAAGGCTCAATCTTTTTGTATTATGTGTCCCAGAAGCAAAGCGCCGTGAGTGAAGATTCCACAAAACCTGATGTTTTTTCCGTTTGAGTGGTCCGTACTACAAGGTGTTTTGCAAGACGGAGAATGGATGCACATGCCGCGGTAAACGTCAGGAGTGACTGCGATTGGTTATGCGGTTATGCGCGAGGCCGGAAGCGGCTTTTGGTTCGACACCTGACAATTTAGGCATCGCATCGATTGTTCGTTGTATCGAACCACAGTCAACATATGATTTGGAATTTCTGGGAGCTAAAGCTCGACTATCCTGATTTTCCACTGACGAGAGTCTGGAAAGCATAGTCTGGAAGGAGAGGCAGCTAAATGATCTTGCAACAGGTCAACAGCAGGCGCACAGATGATGCGCATTTACCGATTATTTAAGCAATTGACTGCTTTGTTTTCTTTAACCTCCTATGTAACACAACGGTTTGCTTTTCTAATCTTTCCCTTTCTTTAATTTGTTGGTTTAAAAAAAATGCCGTTCTTTAATCATTTAATGGTTGCGGCTTTTGGCCAGATGATTTGCAAGTATATTACATTCATATTGCTTAATTGTTTATTTTTGTGAAAAATGTTTAAGAAAATACAAGTGTGATATTTTCAACTGATGTTTTAGTTAAAGCAAAGAGGCTGTTCTTGGTGGTATCTCTAGGAAGAAAATTCAAACTATGGAAATTAATATTGCCACTTTTATAAACCCTCATCCTCTTCTTTATAACTGAATTTGATTCTAAAAGCATAGGTCTGATTTTTTGAATGATATTTCTACCCGAATTAAAAAAATCATATGGAGGTGTCTACAAAATGATTCTTGTCATGTTGATGAGGTAAGTTGTATTATGCTGTTTTTATTATAACCCAGAATAATTAGTTTTTATATTGAATGTACACTCTGAGCAGGGTGTCCTGAAGTTCATGCATTAAATTTGAATGGCATATTCTACATCAAGGAAATAAGCCCTAGTTTCATGTATAAAAACATATGCCCGGAAACGCTGTCTTTTAGAGATACAGGATGTTAAAATTGTAAGAGAAAAATATTTATTTATCATAATTTTTAATCCGCTCTAGATATTTTACTATGTTTGTACATTATACACAGTAGCCAAAGACGCATTTTTTATATAATACCAGTGACGTCTGTACCATATTTTTGGATAATATATTACTGATTTAAACATTCAACAAGATTATCCTTCATTGCATTCTCAGTTATCTTACTAGAGTTGTTGATTAAACATATGCTACTATAATTATTTTTATATTAATTTTATTCGTTTTTTTACCTGATTTCAAAATGGGGAAACAACAGATATTTTTAAAAATATTAATTATTTTACTTATTTTAAAAATAAGATTTATTATACCGAACTAATAGTTTTAATAGATACTGAATTATCTCTCTCTCTCCCCATGTGTTTGCATTGCATTTTGTAAATTCTTTTAATTAATTATTTGCCTTGTGCCTGTTTTTAAATATGTTTAAACATTTTCGATGATATCTCATGAGGCAGTTGGAAAGTGTTTTGTTGATATGTGGCAATTATATTATACCCATTTTCTGAACCAAGAAACAGGTGTGTTTTAGATATTCTTTTGGTAGAAACCAAGGTTTCATGAACTCCAAGTTTTATTATCTCTAATTAGCAAATGCAAGATTTTTATATTTAATTCCCACCCAAGGAGTTTTAACCAGTTTTCACGAGTAAAAGTCTTTGACTCCTGACGATTCACCTCTTGAGTCATGGGTAGGGTTAAAACTCGTGGTTCCGCCAAGTGGGACTGGTTCTGGTACCTATGGGTGATGACTTTTGACAAAATTCCCTATGTTACCCTCAATAAAATAGATACTGCGCACTCTAGTACATGATACATTATGCAGCATATCATAAAGCCATAAGGTATTTTAAATGGCAGTGAATCATTTCTCTGCAACTCAATGATTGTTTTATTTTATAGTTATAATTTTGTTTAACTTTAGAGCATTTTTTTATTTAATAAATGAATTTGTATAGTTGCTTTCGGTCGCTTTCCTACAATAATGTTGTTTCCCAATACAAATACTAATAATAATTCCTCTATTTTATAGACATAACAGAATGTTAATGTTTATAAATATTAATGATTTAAAATATACTGATGATTTTCTGCAGGTATTGTTCTATGATAACAAGATTTGCTATTTTTATTTTAGATGGTCGCTGTGTTCTATGAATCCAACTTAGTTCAGAGCAACCATTTTGGAAATAATTTCAAACCATGAGAATTTCACAAAAATATATTGTTGTTGGCTTATTGATTATGCTATTTTAATACAGACTGCAAAAGTTTTCAAACTTTCCAAAGAGATACAGAAAATAACTCCACGGGGCTAAACAAGCATGTCTTTATAATATATGTTATCTTAAAGAGGTAAGTAAAATCAGCTTATATTATTAACTAACTTAGCTGATCTGTGCTACTTTGTCGGGCGTTAATTATATTTTTAATGTTGAGTGTAGATGAATAGTAAATTCGTTTAGATCCGTAAATTACATCAGGCTAACTCTGCTTATTAGCTTTGCGTACAATTTGGTTTAGTCCCCTTCATTAAGTCCTTTTTTTTGTAATCTCAAGACTTACGAGTTGCAAAACATTGTTTAGTTTCACTTCCATAAGACAATATAAACTTCAAACTGTAACCTATTTATTTATTTATTTATTTTATTTACTTATTAAAACAATTAACAATCTTTACATACATAATTAAACAATACACTGCAGTATGCAATTTAAACAAAATATTAATATGCACCTAGATGTAAAAACATCTGTATTACCCACACATGAGAGCCAGCTTTTGAAAATGTATGAAAAGTAGCCAGTTTTGCAAAGAAAGTATTGATTTTAGGTATTTTAAAATGTTTTTAACCCCTCTGGCTGTAGTGGAAGGGAGCGGACAAACAAAGGACAAAGACGGTGCTATGTTGAAGGACCTTTTTTTTTGCTTTTAAAATTTTTCTGAATCATGACTGTTGAAGGACCTTTTTTAATTTTTTTACTTTGCACCACCTTGAAAGTCATCCTGCCGGCGTCCATGTATAAATCCATAAATATATATTTTTTAGTTATCATTCATAAGTTCTACATAGATTAAGACAAATGGGTCCAGTGGCGCCTTGAGTGGGCACCACAGCCATTATTATTTTTAAAAAATACGCCACTGACTTTTCATGATGTTTTTTTAGTTAAATTTTCTACTTATTTAAATATTTAAACATAGCTTTTAGTCTAATTTTTAGTCTTTCAAGAAATAAAAAACTAATGGTATATTTTATGAGCATACCCTGTATAAATATATATTTTTTTAGTTATCATTGATAAATCACATAATCTAATAAATTTTATAAGCTTTCTAAGTAAAATTTGCTTCAAATTACACTGTAGTATATTAATACCACGAATTTCAAATAATTTGCCTGTGTGCGCCGTGAAAAATGTATTCACCATCGCCTTCTAGATGTTAGAATTGTGGTGGTTTTCACACGCTTATGTCAAAAGTAAAATGACAGAAAATAACATATTTTTGACTGGTTGACATCATACATCATGTGAAATAGTCATTTTTCAGATCCTGTTTGACATGCGTTTTTAGACACTTTTCATAGCAGTCGTAGAAAAATATATTAGAAACTGAAAACAGGTTCGAAACGTTAAATATAGACAAAAATATACAAGGTGTAACATATTTGATGACTTTAATTTTAAGTGATGATTCCCTCTAATTTTTCAAGTAAATAAGTTTATATAAACACATGTCCGGAGATGTTTCATTTTCGAGAAACAGGCAGTTACAGTTTTTAAAAAAAAAAGTAGGTATTTTTTTAAATATCTTAAAAACGCTTCAACTTATTTGAACGAAATTTGGTACACTTATTGAATGATAATAAGGTGCCTGTAAGACCTCTACATAAATTTAGATTATTGGGTCCAGTGGCTTCTCTGTGGGCACCACAGCCATATTATTGAGAAAAAAAGTACGCCACAGAATTTTATAAAGTTTTTTATATTTTTCAATTAATGAATTAAAAATGCAACTTTTAGTTCCCTGTATTTTCTTCGTATCTCGCTTATGTTTTCGAGAAAAAATTAAAGCCCCTTTATGATACTAAAAAGTATACATAAACAGCATAAAATAAAATCCAAAATTTAAAAATAAACAATTTTGACCTTAGTAAATAAAGAAAATAACGATTTCCGATAAAATACACCACTGCTCATTTATTTTAAGGCACTTAAATGTTTATTTTTTATTTTGTTTTTTTTTACCATGTTGTCTATGAGTACTTTTTAGAAGAAATTAGAGTTGATTTAATTTTTTTTCTTGAAAACGAAGCTATCACGAAGAAATTTTAAAAAACCAAAAAGTTGAATTTTTAATTGCTGAATAGGAAACAAAATTTAAACATTTTGTTTAAAGTCAAAGGCCACTGGACCCCAAAAGGTAATCTTCATCTAGGTAGAGCTTTACAGGCGCCTTATTGTACATTTAATAAGTGTACCTAAATTTCATCGAAATCTGCTAAAGCATGTTTAAGTTATGAAAACCAACTTTTTTTTAATTTAACGCTCTGTATCTCGAAAACAAAGCTTCTCCGGACATATGTTTATATGAACTTTTACTTAAAAAGTACAAGCAATTATCCCTTAAAAATAAAGTCACTTATGTTACACCCTGTATATAAAAAATAATATCTGAATGATAGTTACTTGGGATGTGGTATTGTTAATTTATTGGTTGAATGCCTGTTATTATTATTATTTGGGATATTACATTTTTTTGTATAAAAACAGTTGTCTGGCGATAATTTTTAATAAATACTTACGGCTTTACTCTTAAGGCTAAAAATGGTGCCATTATTATGGTTGATCAGGCAAGGCTAATTTATACCAAAATGGATCCACCAATAAAACCGAGAAATTAACATCTTACTCAGCAAAAAGTACATTTCACATATGTTGTGTATGGTTGTGTATCGTCTTTGTTTTGTCCCATGAATGGATGCTTTTAAATACTTGAAATTTTATACGTCGTGTCGGTAAAATAAATTTTAAATATTAAATTAAAACCTTAATTAAGTGTTTCCTAGTCGTACAATTAAAAATAAGCGGAAACGCCGGATTTTAAAATATTCTTATCATTAGTTGTTTCAGACTAGAACCCGTTTTATTAGAAACAATAATAATAATATTAATAATGATAATAATATTTAGAGCCATTAATATAACAAGAATATAATTTCAATGACTACGATTATTTTTGTAGCCTTAAAAAAAAATGGAAGATTTGTTTTCTCAACTCGTTAAAACAATAACGCCGTCAAAGATGTTTCCCGAACGAGTCAATTGACCGATTTTTTAACCTGATATAACCGATACAAAAAATTGGGTGGCTGAAATATCTTATTACGCGTATGTTTTTTAAAGGGCAAGCATGCATCCAATGCATCGTGAAACTAAATATTCATGGCATAAAAGAACAAGATGTCCAAACAACAGCCACCAATCTTGATTTTAAAAAAATCTTTCTCGATTTATTAACATTTCTTTACAACTGTAGAAAAATGTTTGAGATATCTGAAATTAAAAACAAATACTTTCCGTATGGCCAGGTCTAAGCTATACAGGGTGTTTCAGGATAAGGTGCTAATCTGTAAGATTGAGAATCTGTTTATTACGAGAAATAGTTCAAATAAATATCTGTCTTAAGTGAGTAAGTGAACTTTTTTAAAATACAGAATGGTAAAAAAACTTATTTCCTTAAAACTTAACATAAACATGGGTTGAGACACTTAAAAACCATTCAAATTCACTGCTATACACAAGTGGCCACACTACCGTATTGACTCGTTCTCGGTAGATTTTCGAGTGTTTTGCGTTTCCAAGTCGTGAGAATGCGCGCAATTTCATTCAAAAATGAGAAATGACATTCCTTGGAAACATTTGGTCAAACCTAATTTTGGCGGCAATATTCAAATATGAGAAACCAATTTTACTCAATTCTAAACATGTCCGGCCCACCAAAAATCAACAAAATTATTTTTCTCTAATTACATGTACCCAAACTTAAAACTAAACACTCAAAACTAAAAATACTTTCTGCAAGTTTATTGTGTTGGCAATGCGCACACTTTAACTAGTGGT
>JACEGR010000826.1:0-213831 GCA_014170235.1 Listronotus bonariensis
GACCATAATTAAAATTTTAATAATCCCTATTAAATTTTCTTAGTTAAATAGGGGATAACTAAAGTCATTTAGTATGGTAATTAAAGTCAATTTATAGCTTTTGTTTAATAATAATATTTAAAGAAGTTTAATTAAATATAATTAAATTATGTTTAATAGTTTTAATTAAAGTACATTAATAAAGACAACTAAACCCGTTTAATAAACATTATTAAATTCCGAATTAATTATATATAGATTTTAATTAAAGAGTAGAGTTGCGATAATTAAAAAATAATACAAATTGGAAACTAGCTTAATAATACTAATTAAACAAGTTTAATAAACACTCTACTAGGCTTTAATTAAACTAGCATTACCGATTTACAGGGGTAATTAAAGGACTTTAATTAGTGTGCATTCACCATTTTTTTGTTTTTTGAAAATTCGGAATTAAATTTGTGGTAAGATGGTAAACCCGATATGTCACTTTTAGTAAAATGTTGAGGAGAGATCTTTTAACTTTGATGTGTCCTAAAAATCACAATTTTAGTACAGTATTTAAATTTTGCAACTTATATAAAAACAATTAGTTGCAAAATAAAAATATTGTACTGAAATTGTGATTTTTCAGGACATATCAGAGTTAAAAAGATCTCTTTTAACATTTTACCAAACGTGACATATCGGGTTTTGCCATCTTACCACAGAAATAAAATACTGCACATTATTGGGACTTTGAAAGCAATAAGAGTTACAGTTCTTAAATTTAAATTGCATAGTTTCCAAACATTCGTAAAAATATATTTTTTAATTTTTGCTTTTTGTTTTTATATACTTAATATTACGTTTCTTATTTGATATGAATCTGTCAAATATATGCATTTTACCTCAACTTTACATTAGTTTAAATTTTAATACGAGGTACAAATTTTATCAATGGGGAAAAGATAGATAGACACAAAATTTTATTTAATGAAAAGTAACTCGTTTATATTCAGCGGTACATGATTGTAACAAACTACACAACTTACAACAAATGTAGGCAAAATTACAGATATCTATTTTATAAAACTCCTAAAAATTACAACTTTGCAGTAATTTGATTTCAGCTTATTATCTTATCCTTTGCAAGGTCCCAATAAATGTGAATATCGAATTAATTCCAATCAGCATTTAGGTTAGACAGTGTGTATCAAAAAGTCTGCAGAATAATTACCTTACATTATTTTTTCGTTTTTAATAAGCTGCTTTACCCAAATTAAAAGAAATATCGTTATGCAAAATGAAAAACTTAATAAGTATTTCATAACTGACATGAATAAATAGATAAACACAATTTAAATAAAGTACTTAATTTTAAGGCTACTAATGTAAAAACAATTTGAAAAAGAACGACATAATAACATTTTAAAAGATTCTACAGACTTTCTGTGTGACACTGATTGCAGGTACTTTACTGTGGATACCTAAAAGAAAAATACATACATAATGTGTACATGTTTTATTCGAAAATAAAAAAAGTACAACAAAAACGACTAATTTTTTGTAAAAACTATGTAAAGCTAAACTAACTTAAATAAGAGATCCATTTAAAGTCAATAATTTGTAAAACCTCGATTAAAACATATCACAACACTTACGCATACGACATATAAAACACAACACCTGACAATGATTTTTTGTTAACTGCGCAAACGTGAAACGAGTACGATCTAGGTAAGTATCCGAAAAGACTGAAAACGTGCTGACAACCCCGATACCACGAATGGAATAAACCCGCAGACTGGATTGTTAGGGCTGGTCGGTCAGGATCGGTGTCGTTCGGTTTAATTCGTAATAAAAACCTTATCATTTCTTTAAACTGGGTTAATTGAAATTATTAAACATAATATAGATTTTATTAATGTTCTTAATTATTTTTATTACTTGTTTAATAAGTATTATTAAAGAACATTTTAGTAAAGGGGTTTAATGGGTGCTATAATGTAATTTAATTATCTTAACTTTGCAAATTAATTAAACCTATTATAATAGAAATTTCTTAATATTATTTAATAACTGTTATTGCAGTCTTTTGCAGGTTCTATTACACCTTTAATAGCAGTAATTAGACGGATCCTATAAAGTGACTTTAATTACCATAGCAATTTCGTTTTATAGGCGTTATTAAAAAATAATAGTAATAATTAATGACTTAATTGTCATAATTATGAAAAAATAATTAACGACTTTAATTGGCCGATCTTTAACAAGTAAAATACACTCATTAGGGGGGAATGCTTGAAAAACGATTTTTAACGTCAAGATAACTGAGTCTTGCGCTTGTCAGGAATCAGTATGTCCTTGAAATAATGTGAAAATTCGAACAGAGTTTTTGTGAAGTATGTACAATGATGAACTTAATTGTACTTTTCAAAATATCATTCAGTCAAGATAAAAAGCTTATATGCAGGTAAATTAATAAGTGATACCACTGGTCTCATAGGCATTCCATTCTTGTGTACTTTTAGGCAACCCATGAAGCAATGGAGTTTTTGGATTTATAGGATATAGTTTAGATTTAGAAGTTTCAAAATACTTTAAAATAGTTAGAGTTTGATCGAGCGTGTGCTTTAGCCTATTAAAAAATGTTATTGTAGGATCCATATTCAATTGGGTGAAATCGTCAGTCAATCACTTTGGCAACATAATCGGACCTCTCCATCACAACCAGGCATAAACCCTTGTCGGCCTTAGTAAGTAACAAGTCATATTCTTTAATTGTGTTTCAATAGAATTAAGATCTTTTTTTTAATTTGGTTTTTGTCTCTTATCAGTAAAGAAATTTAAGAATAATATTTTTCCGAATCACCTCGTCTAAAAACACGTGTCTTTGTTTTTATACCTTTATTAACAATGGAGCGAAACTATGGTTACAACAACGACAAAATCTTTAGTTGTCAATGTCTCAGAAGTTTACACAACAAAAGTCGAAACTATACTAATCGAACGGAGATTTCCGTCGCCCTTTTATAGTATGGTGGAAGAGTAAAGAATGATCTAAAATTTTGGAGAAATATCGCAAAAATTCCATTTGCGATGGCATAACAGTTCTCAATGGATAATTCAGGCGTTTTCAAAAGTCTTCGAAAGTGATGAAAAAACTTGAAAAAATTAAGGTAAATTATTTAAATAAATTAACAAACTAAAATGATCCTAACTTCCTAAAATTCCTAACCTGAACATATTTTTGAAAATCTGTAACATTGCCCCCTCACAAGTTTTAATCGTCTCAATCAAGTATCTATCAGTCCTATAACATAACACATTCAACAACTATAGAGATTTGCAAATTTCGTTCTATGGCCTTGTTTCCAATCAATTGGCTAAACTTTTTAAACCATACGCTATCTCTATTGCTTTCAGGACGGATAATTCATTAAAAAAACACTTGGTTCGGTCAAAGGATCCTGTAGATCAACTTTTATGGTCTAGTGTATATTCATTTGAATGTGGCAATTGTCCTGCAGATTATGTTGGCCAGTCAGGTTAAAAAATATCTGCAAGAGTGGTAGAACATATAAAACAATTCGTAAAGCATAAAAACACGGATGTCTTTGTCTCTAATTCGGCATTTGCTAACCACTTACTCTCATCAGGGCATCATGATAAAACACCAGAAAACACAAAAGTTTTACATGTGTCTAACAAGGGGAATAAACAAGACTTGCTGAAAAAATTGGATATCACGAAAGCCAAAGAACGTTTGTGTAAATAAAGTGTTCACTTTTGAACCAAATTTGATTTTTGAAAACCCAAAACAAAAATAAAAATTAACCCTTCTTCATCGTTAAGTGTCATATTAAATAATATTTTTTTTACCTTTATACTAGGCATGTGCTACCTGGGCGAACCTTATTGGGCTATGTCTATCTTCTTGCTTTCGTACATGTCATTTATTAACTACCCAACCTCATTTCTCTTCTTTCATTTCATAACTTTGATTTGTATTGATTATTTTAATAACGTTTGTCAATGTAACTGCTTGTTTTAAATAGTTAGGTGAGTTTTGTCATGTTTTTATTATTCCTTTAGGTTTGATGCCAGCGAGGCAAAACATGTAACCGTTTAATTAAAATTGACTACTTTGAGACCTCGACTTAGTTTTCTAGAATTTTATTTATATTATTTTTAAATGTTTAATTTTTTTTCTAGAAAATGTTCCACATTTTTCGGACACCCTGTATAAGTATTATGGTAAATAATAAATTTTAACCTTGCTGTTTTTCCTTTAAAACCACCCTGTAATTTTAAGTTTTCCAAAGAGCAAGATTAATCCGCTATCATTTATATTCTTTACATTTTTCCGGACTTGGTTTCGCCATGGCTGCGCATAACTTATTTATCTTCTTAAAAAATAAAATTACCGACTGCTCCATTTAAATATTTTAGAACCTAATTATCCTGTAACTCCACTTTTAATTTGCCTTATTCGCTTTGTTTTATGGCCATTTTCTTAATCATTACGAATCATCAAGGATCGGATGAAAAAGAAATTAAAACACACAAAAGGCACAGACAAAGTTACTAAAAACACTCGGTTAAAATATTTTTTCTTTTTAAATTATGCAAATTTACTTAACAGTTGAATATTGTTCGTGGCGTATTATAAATTATCTCTTTTTTTTTAATTATTTTGTTTTAAAAATAGGAGGTATTAAACTTTAAAAAATCGCCATAAATAAACATTTTTGGTGACGTGTTAAAATTAGTTTTCCAAAAGTAGTAAGGATTGTTTAAGACTTAAGAAATCTGTTACGATTAAATTATATAAAAGGTTTTTATGATAAACGGTTTTATTGCACTAAAAGCTAAAACATACTTCGGGAAGTCCTAGCTACCAGATTGCACCAATTTTCTCATCAATCTGAGGTATTGATAAGACAAATGATAAAATCGTTGGGCGTAGCGTATCAAGAGTAAATATTATGATGGAAATTTCACGTGCCCAACGATTTTATTGTTTGTCTGATCAATACCCTAAATTAATAAGAAGAATTTTTGTGATTTGGTAGCTAGAACTTACGAATTATTTTAACGTTTTTGTTTGTTAGTTGATTCTTCGTAGTCTATTGAGTTCATTTATTTTAGAATGAGCGTTACTCATTAAGCCCTTTCATTAGATACCCGTATTAAAGTAGTTGTGAAAAAATATGTAATCCGCCATTTTGTGGCTACGGCCATCTTGGATTTAATATTTTTTTATATTAAGCTCTATTCTACCATCCTATTCATTTAATACCCATATTGAGGTTTGTCGTGAAGTAATATGTAATCCGCCATTTTGTATCGGCGGCCACCTTGGATTTACAATCATAAAGAATGTATTATATTTCTTGTCATTTATTTATAACATTTTAAAATTAAGACAAAAATGGGTAAACCATGTTTAAGATATTTAAAAAACATATCTTTTTTTAAGTTTAACACCCGGTATCTTGAAAACGAGAAATTTGCGGACCCATGTTTATACGAACATTTTTTCTTATCTTGACAAAAGGATTATACCGTTATCGTTTGGCACTACTATTTAAAAACACCCTCTATATTATTCATTTATTGTGTTTTAGCATTTTCCAAAAAATTATAACTAAAAAAGACAGAACCTTAATACAAATAACAAGTTAAATTTTAAACAGTGGGATCGTCCATTGTCGGAATTAAATTAAATAAAACGGGCTTAGGACAGGAATAAAAGTGTGAAAAGATATTATAAAAAGACAAAGTATGATTATGTGAGCAGTGTGACTTTATATGGGACTGCAAAAGTAAAAATAACTTTTATTGTTTTTCATGTGCAATATTTTCACGTTCAAACGACGTGTGGTACAAAAACGGAGTTAACGATTGAAAACATTAAAAAGATAAAATAAAAAGATCTTTTCTTAAACATATGTATACAATGTATGGATTTTAAAATTTTGGTGAACTGGATACGCTTACATTTATTGACATGTGACTTGTTTACTCTTTCATAAATATTAAAAAGCAACATTTAGATGCAAAAACAGATATACCAATGTTTTAATTAAAATTTAATTTTACTTAATAAGTTAAATTAAATTTAATAAATGGCACATCTGCTAAAAGAAGACGCCAAATTTGGGACTTTAGTACTGCTGACATACACTAGTGGAAAAAAATAGAGGATACAAGAAAACACCAATTTTTTAAAAGTTTTTAAGTGGCTGTATTTCACCTACAAAATAATTATACTAAAATAAAAAAATAATGAAAGCTTAAAGTTTCTAGTTTTAAGATCCTACGGTATTTTTTTTTTTTGACGTCTACCGCATATATTTTGAATTTAGCACATGATTATCCCAAAAGCCACAAAAAACATTTTTTTCTTGATTTTTTAAAAACCATAGCCGTTTTTAAAGTATTTATTTAAGATTTTAAAACTCCTCAATTTTCTTGTGCAATCTGCGCTAGCTATGACATTGATGGTTAGCTCTGGTTAGTATTAATATCTCATCAAAAAGTAGTTGTATTGAACTTAAAAAAAAGATTAAAGTTGAGTAAACCAGTTATCCGATCCATATAGTGGTTAAGTTGAAAAAAAACATGTTTTTTTGATGATGATGAAAATAGAACCTAAAAAATGTAAAAAAATCTTTTCGATATTTATTAGGATACACATAGGTTGGAAAAATTGTTCACTGTAGGATCTTAAAACCAGAAACTTTAAGCTTTTAAATGATTTTTTAAATTTAGCTACGATCATTTTTAAGCGAAATACACCCACTTAAAAAACGTTAAAGAATTTGGACGTTTTTTGTATCCTTTAATTTTTTCATTCACTAGTGTATTTAATGCTGAGAGAATATCATTAAAACCGGTAGAAACTAAAAAAGAAAAATATCTTTGTAAGCCTTAAGACGACAATAACCAATTTTTTCTTAGTTTTAATGTATACCGGGCCAAACTCGTCAGAAGAAATTCAATGTAAATTTGCTTCCTCTCCTATACTTATCCAAGAGCCGCCCCTGTAAAATATATAAAATTTGGTGCGACAATTTAAAAAGTTTAAGCCTCAGGTCAAAATAAAAACACGCGTAAATATGAAGTTTTATCCTTTAAGTTTTGGAGATATTTATAATTTATTATTATCAGCCACACAAGGACAGCTTTTAGAACAATACCTATAAAATTCTAACAGTTTTGTTGTTAAATGATATGGATTAGCAGTCAGACAACAAACCTCATTTTTGTTAAATACTGTTTAGTTAAAAAAAACTTTTTATTATATTCTTTGTTTTATGTTTATATAAAGTGACCACACGTCCCGATTTCGGCGGGACAGTCACGCCGATTTGGGGAAATGACCCGATTTTTTTTTAAAGTCCCGAGTTGTGGTGGGAGGCAGGTTTTTTTCGCTGGGGTGAGGACCTTGGGGGATAAATAATAATTACCCAATGAAAGTGAGGACTTATATCTAAAAACTGGGAAGTGGGACCCATGCCAAGTATATACCAAATACTAGTGCACTTTAGTAAAAATTTTAATTTTGAAATTTGCAAAAACGTTAATTATTTGAATTACCTCCTCCTCCTTCCAGAAAACATTCAAGTTTTAAAAGCAAACCTCTTTTTGTATTTTTCGTAAAATTAATCAAATTTTAATAATAAATTCTAAATTTTGAAAAGTTCTATAATAAAAAAATCTATATTTATAAAAAAACTTTAGCCAGTTAAAATGTTTGTATGCAAAATTTTCAGATGCCTATAATTATTAGAAAACATAGATATTTTAGAGAAATTTGGGATTTGTAAAAAAATAAATTTACGAAAAAAATAAAAACAAAAGATTTGCTTTTAAAACTTGGATTTGGGAGGTAATCAAAAAAACTTTTTTTTGCAAATTTTAAAATTAAAATTTTTTACCAAAGACAAATTAATTTTTGACAAATGTACGGTGTGTTATATCTAAAACAAACCTTGGTCAATATTTCAAAAACAATAATATTTTCAAAATCTTCCTGTAGCTAAGAAACTAAGAGGGATATGACAGCTTTGTTTATGGTATCTTTCATTTTATAAAAAGTAGCTAAAGTTCGTTAAGAACCGCAAGATTATGTCTTAAATAATAACTGAGACACCCCGCAGTGGCAACCAAAATGGGACATCCTGTACTACTTTAATAATAACTTTTTGTATACTATATATACTACTGTATCCGTTAAACAAAGAAAAGGCGAAACAAATGTAACTGAAATGACTCGGTTTGTCGTTGCTTTATACCGTCTCTTTTTCACCAATTGGCAGAAACTACCCATAACCCTTTTGAAGTGGCACAACATGTATGTTTGCTTTATAAACTTTGCTTAAGTTGCCGAAGCAGCCACTAGCAGAAATATTGTTCGTTTATAACTAACACTTTAACAAAAACATTTACCCAGTTTAGTGCGAATTCATGTTTCTTTGTTCCAATTTATTTTCGAAACTAAAACTGAAATCGTGCGGCAATACGCCTGGTTTCTTGCTCTTATCTAAAACAAGAAAGGATAAGACCGAAGCTATTTTGGCAACCAAGCGAAACGGTCTGCAAATCCTCAAAACGTTTTCGATATAATCTACGGTCCGATAACAAATAACGTTGTTACTTATAATCTGATTAACAAATTTCCACGTTTTTAGACTATCCAATCAGAATTAATCCTCTCTCTCAATATACCAATTTAAAACGATACGCGTTACCATAACACGATGATATTCCGGCTTAAATTGACCGTAAAATTCTACAATTTAAATTATCGGATTTTTTTTTTAAATTTATAAACAATGGAATAACCAAGCGATGGCAAAATGAACAGTTTGTTTTTTATTAAAAAATGAAAACTAAAATTATTTTCATTTTTAGATTTTTTTACTAAAAGTTCGTAATATATCAAGATATTTTTATTTTTTAAATTAAAATATTGTTTAAACAATGATAATATTAGGCCGTATTTTAAACAAAAAAAAAAATAATAAGCTGGTAGACACGACTACTTTAAGTCGCTGCTTTAAAATTATAGAATGTTTAAATAACTGTATTACCGAAGATCACGATAAGGTCCCGTTACACATAAGAAGTACAAACGCCCTAACAAAAAATTTTGTATTTAAAATAATTAATGTACTAACGCGTACGCGCCGCGCTTGCATGCATGTAGACGACAATACGTGTTTCTTCTTTGTTAGAAATAATCACATCCGCTATAAATCGCTGGTACCTTGACAATGACTTTAAATATAACCCTTGTCTAACAAGGCGGTTACTCTGAGATGCCAACGCCATTGCGCCAAACAATTTCAAAACAACGCCACCGTACCGATAGGTTTAAGATGGTAAAAGTGCGCCATCTAGGGGTATAAGGAAAAAGTTCAGACAGTGCTTTTAAGCCGATAACAACCATAATCTAAACTGACTTCCCATCAGTCTTGGGTCAGGCCGGGTATTGTAAGTAGTTGTACTTGCTATGTTTTTTACTAGTCGTGTGTAACACTTTAAGTTTTCGGGTATTGAGACAAACAACATCGGTCATTTTATAAAGTTATTAAATTTATTTAAATATATTTCTTTTAATTCTATTAACAGGCTAAGTTAAATCCGACCTACTTAAGATCTCATATATATTTGGATTTTTACAGAACTTCCCACACATTTAGATCTCCATTCTTTTTGCTCGAAGCCCTTAACCAAGCATAATTTTAGTATTGAACTTGGCGCACATTTTTTACATTTATGTCCTTGGGATAACATTACTTTTTGTGAAGAAAACTAAGCAGGTATTTGGATTTAATAATTTTTCTTGCGTTTCCGCTGCATAGTTTTCTTTTTTTTTTGTTATTGTCTACATTTTTTGAACGTTAGAAATATCAGTGCTTATTTCTCATTCATTATCTGATATCTTTTAAAACGCTTTCTGTTTATGCTTTAATTAGCCAAGTCCGGGCGATATAACCATTTTGCACACGGTTGTTTATTAGCGCGTAGTACAAGTTTTTTTGTACGGGAACACTGTTTATCTTTTTACTTAATTTAATTTTTATATTTCTGGTATATAGCAAATATAATAATACCTATATTGGGATAGCTTTAAATATCCACTCGTAACAATTTAAACGCTACAATCAATTTTTTTATGGTGAATCCTCCCTCCCAATCCCCAATATTTTTTAACTTTTTTCAGATTTTTTCCTATGCTTGCGCACAATTACCGAGCTGGATTTCAAAATTAATCTTTCTAGGTCATCTAAAAGTGGGTTAGGCTTTTGACCTCTATATCAATCAATCAGTCAGTCAGTCAGTGGCAAATTGACGACTTTTTAACTATTGACTTTGATATTACACTCGGGGCGCTGTAGCCAGTTCCTTTGCTTGAACTTGGCTTGACACGGTGCAGCGTGTCTAGATATCAAATTTTGTGACTTTATAATTATCAAAAAAATTGTTTGTTTATAACTTTCTTTAACAATCCGTATTAAAATTTCTACACGAGTCTGAATATACTTTTAACCACTTGAAACACAAAAACCATCTATAACCCAATATCATTGAAAGTGCGACATTTACAAATACCGAACATTTCTTCACGGCATATTTCTAAGAAAAGCAAAAGAAATCTAGAGGCATGTCAGCACAACCGCCAAATAACTGATTGGCTTTTCTATAGAAAACACAGCTGCGATTGTGTACTCGAAAGGTAAAACAACGGCAGCAACCGTGGTAATGGAAGTTCAAATTAATTACTCAATACCAATAATGTCGGACACATAAGTCTGCTGCTTTCAGTTGCCAGAGAGGATTAAAATTATTTGTTTTAAAAAACATATATTTATTCGTTTATTTTACACGACTTTAAAAAGAAAGAGGTTATTAATCCGCCTTCATGTTTTTGTTTTGTGTGTATGTTACGCGATTACTCCGCCAATTGTGGACCGATTTTAAAAATTATTTTTCTATTTGAAAGAGTGCACTTTTGCGATGGTTTTATAAAAAAATCAAGTCAGGATCATAAGAAAGAAAGGTACTAGACCCATTGTTTTCTCTCTGCCGTACGTTGTTCGTACGGCAAAGCTGCTCTGTAGACTGGTATATGCTTAAATATCAGGAGTGGTTTCAGAATCGACAAACTTGGGGTAAAATTTACTTTTTCACCGAACTGAAAGAGAGACCAAAGTAAGACAGTATAAAGCACAGGGACGTGTAATTTAATTGATTGACATTGGGGGAGGAGGTGTCATAGTTAGTTCTGGTTAGTTCTGTTTAGTTCTGGTTTTATTTATTAGATAAAAATAATATATTTATTTTTTTTAAATGAAGCCGTGTAATAACAGAGCTCTTAACTACTAAATGTTAATAATTAAATAAGCACAAGCTTTTTATACCTTAATACCATATTATTACCCGACTTTAACAACAATAAAAATACCAGTTATAAATAATAACGTTGTCATTTTGAAATTTAGTGCTTTATTATTATTAAAAAATGGTACAGTAAAAAGATTAAAGTTGTATTTATATAAACAAATTAAGTTAAGTTAAACTAAACTAGAGTAACAAATTTCAAGAACTTATGAAATTTATAATATTTACATGCTTCAATAAATTATTAATATTATTGCAATAACTATTATGTTGGATATTGTCCTTAAGATTTAAGAAACTTTTAGAAATAGCATTTTTATCCTTGTATATATATATCATGCTTTTTAATGGCCCCAGAGGAAAAAGTCATTTGGCGAAATATCAGGAGACCTGGCTGGCCAATTTAACGGGTTAACCAAAAAATCTAAAGTTTTTACCATAAACGTTGATTTGCGTATTCTTCAATAAACTTTCATAGAATTTTTCCCTAAAATAATTAGGGGAGCCAATAATTGACCCCATTAAAAATTACATGGGATTTCCTATGTTCCGCCCGGCGATGCATCATCCGGTATATTAAGCCGTAACAGCTATACAACTGCATTTTCAAACGTCGTTATGCAAATATAAATTATGCTGCTTATAATATATAAACAGCACTTTCTAATAAAAAAAAAACCATTTTAAATACATTATGGTACAGTTACAATATTTAGGGATTTTATTGTAATATTTTATACAAGTTTTGCAAGGGGTAGATTTCCTAGGTCAATCTGGGTGTTGAGCTAATGTACCTTTTTGTTTTAGGTTCACTTTTAATTTCGAGAAATGAATAACCTAAAAATATTAACCTACAGCAAAAAAATAATTTATATTAAATACTTTTATGTTCCATACGGTAAAATGATCAAAAAGAGGTAGAACAATACTGCTCGAAAAAAAACACATATTTTTTTTATTATTATTTTTTTAAACAAAAATAAAGAGAAAAATACAATATGCCTATTTTGCAGTAAGGGATATTATTAATCGGCAGGCGATACAGGAGGTAGAACCAAAGCTGTTTTAAGTGGGTACGTAAGAGGCGTTTTTGTGTGACCTATGCTTTGACTTTTTTAAGCCATTTAAAAGTGAGTATTTTTTATTACTTTAAGGTTTTGTTTTTTTCGATTTCCGTGTTATTTTTTCAGAGGGATCATTTTACCCGCACCGGGGAGTAAAATAATAATTTTGCATTTTTTATTAGGTATTTTGTAAAAAAATATTTAAGCATATCACAAAAAAATTATTTAACATAAAGAAATTTTCATGCGCATAACATTTCATTTTATTCAACCTCCCTATATACTAAAAATAATTTTGGGACCCTGCAATTTTGATGTAAAGTTTTTTTGTCATAACCTGTTAAACAACAAAATATTGGATTTCTCGTAAAACTGGTTCACCCTGTATGTCTTTGTTTGTTTAAAAAAGTCGTATTTTAATTGTATGCCTAAATCTTGCCTCTATCATAAAAACTAAGTAAGTTATTTAAATAGAGCCGAGTTAATAAAGGCTCAATCCAACGCTGTGATGCCTCAATAGATAGTTATACCGCAGAGCGAATAAATCTATCATCATTAGTGCTTCGGTTTAAAAATCCACCGGTAATATGAAAAACATGTTTTATATTATGACAGGCTTAAGTCAAATAAATATGCGGGCGTGACTCCAAAAAGGAGTAATAAAAGCTATTGTGTTTCTTTAATATTTTAATCGCTCATTTAGACAACCCTGCATTATTTTCTTTAGTACTTGTTTATCTTGTGGCCTCGGTGATTTTTACGTTACATAAAGGCTTATTTTGCTTCAATTTATTTTGTTATTTTCAAAAAAAGTTTAAGAAAGAAAATTAAGAATAAACGCACAAAGGAAGTATGAAAGGTAATAGAATGAAAAATAGACCTATTTTTTGTACTAAGGTAATAAGGTCTTTTTATTCAGTTGCTTAGTTAATAAGCCAAAACACCTTTTCCATTATAAAAAAACGCAGGATAATTTGGCAATTATACAGGGTGAGTTTTTTTCGATGTTTAGTACAAGGGTATCGGAAACCGCTGCAGCTACAGAGATAATAAGTGGAAAAGTAGTTTTAGTTTTAGGGCTTACTTAAAATAAGTTTTTATTTCGTCCAAAAACCAAGGGTTAGTAGATATTTTGCAAAAACGTTTTTTTTACAAATGTATTTTTCTTTAGTTTAGTTACTATTTTAAATAAAAAATTTATAAATAAAAACTTGCAAATAATTATCTTCTTAATAAAAAGGTGCAACCCGATATCTAATGTAGTTGTCCGTTTTTACTACTACCGTTACTACTCCATAAACTTGCATTATTTAAATGGAAACCATAGTTGGCTATGTCATTTTTAATAAGGCGTTTTATAAGCCTTTAACGATGCATACAAAGATATACTCTATAATAAAAAATAACGTAGTTTTGGACATAATTATTTTAATTTATTTATTTTATGCTATTTAGCCCTAAAAAGTTAAATTAATTTTATTTTTATCTGGTCTGGTATTGTAAATTTTTTAAACCTATTATTTTATAAAACGGCATTTTTATAATTTTTTATAATTGAAGGCACTAACTTTTAGAATTAAAAAATATTTTAGGTTTTATTTTTTTAAACTTTTTAAAAGCGTTTAACGAGAATTATTTTAATTTTGTTATTATTACAAGTAGAAATTATTTAAGTACTAAATAATACTAAGTAGTAAATTTACTACTATAATAATTTAAATAGTGCTTTAAGTTAAACTAAGTAAAAAAGAGAAATATTACTAATAAGAAATGATCAAAAATTCCATTATTAGTGCCTATACCCATGCTATATCTTTTTAAAACCAAACAGGGTATTTTAACTCTATTTATACGCAAAATATCTTTTTCCCTGTACAAAATACAAAAATAAATTTTAAAAAATAGTTGGATGCACTTATTTTATTGCCTGTATTCATTAGTTAATATGCAAGGTGTCTTAAACCCAAATTTTTATTGTCAAGTAGCTTTATTTAAATGGAACACCAGGGCCAAACCCAGACCTTTGGCCGTCCACGTGCGAATAAAAATTGGCCGCCCTTGGGGGTACTACCAAAAAATACAAAGAAAAAAGTTTGCCACTTTTACTCTTTACCTTCATTATACCTATAAAGTATTTATTTGTCATATTATTAAAAATATATATTTATTAGAAAAATGTATTTTATCTCAAATAATAGCGTTCATAAAAATACCCAAATAATGTAATACAGGGAGATTTAATATTGACTTTTAAAAATATGATTTTGGAAAATCAATTAATCAATATATTCGGAAATAGTTTTTTTAAGTATTTTATTGCCCAGCGTAAAAGTATCAAATTTGTCCTATTTTTTTTTAGGGGTTATGGTTTCTAGGTTAGGTATTTTATTTTCTACGGTGCACTGGATTAAAAATGTCTTTAAAATTAATACCATAGTAAAGATCAGCCAATAGGCCTATAATATACAAATTATTTAAAAATTACGAAGATTTTATTTTTAGTAATAAAAATTGGCCGCACCTAAATTTAGCCGCCCACGCGCGGTGCACGTTTTTGCCCCCGCTAGGATCGGCCCTGTGAAACACCTGGTATATTAAACAAATTTTGTCTTTATTAAATTCTACATCAAAAATGTATAATATACTATACGCCAATGTTGCTAGTTTTGGGATATCAACAGCATGTTGATATACCTACTCATTAACGGTTAAAACTTAAAAAGGAAAATAATACTTTAATTTTATTTATTTTTAAATAACTCTGTCACTGTCAGAGTCACAAATAACATGATAACATGTACCACTTGCCCTAAAAAAAGCAATACGTCAATAGTAGCTGGTTTTTAGGTTAAGTAAGTAAATATGTATCTAAAATAAAACTTACTTTTTGACCTACTCATTATTAGTTCTTAGAATGAAGGGTAATTAATTACATATTATTATATTCCTTGTCACTGTGACAGACTTATTTAAAAATAGTTAGAACCAAAATATTATTTTCTTTCCTTACTTTTAACTGTTAATGAGTATATCAACATGCTGTTGATATTTCCAAAACCAGCCATAATTAACGTATAGTGTGTTATACATTGTTAATGTAGAATTTAACAGAGTTAAAATTTTTTAAAAACAGGATGTCCCAACTCTATTTATACACGAAATAAATTTGCCCCTGTACAAGATACATAAATAAACCTCAAAAAATATTTATTTGGATATACTCTTCTTATTTACAGTACTAGTTAATATACAAGGTGTCAACTGGGTTTTTTTTTAAATAGAACACCCTGTATATTTTACACAAATTTTGACTCTGTATTAAATTCCACATCAAAAAATAAAACACACTATACGTCAGTTATTGCTGGTTCTTGAGATATCAGCAGTATGCTGATATACTGATTAAAGAATAAAAGTGAACTAAGAAAACAATATTTTGGTTTTATTTATTTTTAAATAATTCACTCCTCAAAGTACATAAAGGGTTAGTAGAAAAAACCAAAACGTTGGATTATCTCAGGAACCGTCAAATATAAATGAACCAAATTTTGTGCCAAGGGGTAACTAAACATGAAGAATTTAAAAATTGTATTTGCTAGGTTGCCAAGTTTATAGTTTTTTCTATAGGTTAGGGAATTTTTAAAATACCTTATTTTTTATTATTGTAATCAATTGCTTGTATCAACTTTATTATGACCAGATATTATGGTTTTTTACTTCTGTCAGTTTCGAGTTATGGCATCATGCTTTTTGTCGAAATTAAAACAGAAACGGCTAGGTATGGTCAATTATCTAGGAAACGATCGCACCAATATTCGTTAAAATTAGTACAAGGGTGAAACTGGACCTTCTAAATTCATGAATAGCATTTTTGCGACGTTTTCAAGATTCTTAAAAAAAAGTCAAGGAAAAGGAATAAGAAAATTAAACTATACAACATCGCAAATGCAATTTTTAAATTTAAAATGTCCAGTTATTTTCCTGTACTAATTTTGACGAATTTCGGTTAAATCGTTTTGAGATAATTGACCATACCTGGTCGTTAATTTATTCAAGCTTGATGCCATATCTTTGAAATTGACAATAAAAAAACGATAATATCAGGTCATAATAAAGTTGATAGCAATTGATTACAATAATATAAAATATGGTATTCCATTAAAAATGTTAAAATTCCTTAACCTACAGAAAAACTATAAACTTGGCAACCTTGCAAATACAATTTTTAAATTCTTCATGGTCAGTTACTCCTTGGCACAAAATTTGATTTATCTTTTATTTGACGGTTGTTGAGATAATCCACCCTTTCGGTTTTTTCTACTAACCCTGTATATATCTCGAAAAATCTACTTGACAATGAGAATTATGTTTTTAAGACACCTTGAGTAATAACTAGTACTGTTTATAAAAGAGCGTATTCAAATAACCGTTTTTTATTTTAGGTTTATTTGTGTATATTGTTTTTTATTTTAGGTTTATTTGTGTATATAGTTATTTTGTGTATAAAGAGAGTTGGGACACCCTGTATACAGGGTGTTTAAAAAAAGCCTACTTAACAATAAAAATTTTGTTTTTAGACATCTTGGTTATACATTGCTACTGCCTTAAATGGGTGTGTTTAAATAAACATATTTTTCTCAACAACCTAAAGCCTAAAATACTATTGACGAATCATACTACTCTCAAATCACAAATAATAAATATACACAGAAAAATATACATCAACATAGCTTCTGATCTTGGCAAAATCTTTGTTGGCAAGACTTACATAATGAACTAAACCTGATCTTTTGCAGAGTAGATATCATATTTTTCAGAAAGGAAGGATTTATTCAGTACGAAGATGGCTTGTATATGTCGTCAAAGCCGCAAACAATATTATAATTTATTTACACTTTTATTAGTTATGCCCAGGCACATAAAATTTAAAAAAAAAAACTAATTGAGGATTGTCTTTTAAAAAGATATTCAAATTTTATTTTTGTTTGAAATTTTCTGTTTAACCTTGTTATTCATATTAAAAAACACAAATTCTTTAGCCTGTCCTGACACAAATCAATATATAGAACGCAAATAAATCCTATTATTTAGTTAAAAGTAAATAATATGTACTTTTTAATATAAATAAAGAGATCCCAAAAAAGTTTAAAAAAATTAATATATTTTTCTTTTGAAAAGACACTCCTAAATTATTATAACATAATACTGTAAAAACGCAAAAACAAAAAAATTAACTTTAACAATCAACAATACATGGCAATTTAAACAAAATATTATTTTGGATTAGTTCACGTTTAGGCCTAGTTAAGAACTTATTTTATGATTAGACTCTATCATAAAATACTTTTGACCGGATGTTCTTAAACCTATGTTGTAGATAATGTTTAGGGGTTGCAAGCATCTCTAAGTAAGTTTTAATTTTAATTTCTTATTTTTTATGTATTGATAAAAGAGCAAAATAGCTTTTTAGAATATATAAGAAATTAAGGTTTACCTAAAATATTTATTAAATATTTTTAGTTTAAAAAAAAAAGCCAAATAATATTTTGTTGAAATTTATATTCTCAGAAATAATAAACTTAAAAAATACATGAAAATGTAATACTTTAGGAACTTATTATATCAAAATCAAAATAATATAAAGTTTAAATTAAAACTAAAAAAATATATATTTTATAATATCTAAGACAAAAATTAAAGAATCATTTAAATCGGAAAAAAATATTATGTTACTCGTAGCAAAAGCATATTTTCGAACTGTAATTGCTGGACTCGGCTAAAACTTTACCATCATCCGAAAAAAATTCCTACATGTTACACAACATACTATCCTATATAGGATAAAAAAATTCCTACGAAAACATCCCATGTAGATATACATGCCAGTTGAAAAAAACTGCTTTAAATTATTATTGGGCAATCATACTGTTTTTAATTATGACCCTAGTGTTAACAACGAATATAAAATATACAGAGTTATTCTTAACTTATACACATAAACTTGGGAAATTACTGCTAAGGAGAAACAACGACTAATAATGAAAAAAAGTTTGTAAAATATTTTAGCTTAGAGAGTTTTAATTACTTTAAATAAAACAAAGAACGTAAATTTTTACCACAAATTATAACAACCAATGAAAGGAAAAATGTAAACTTATTTTTGTTACCGAATAATCAGCCGAATTGTTTGTTATTTGTAAAACTAAAGAAGTAAATACATATGTTATAACGATTTTTGGTAAGTCTATGAGTAGTCCGATATAATATCTGCTAGTATGTAAGTTTATTTTTACGTGATTAGAATTAAAATTTTGGCTTATAATTATTATACCAAATTATTATTGACACGAAAAATAGGTAAAAATATTTTACCTACTTGTTTTTTGTTAGCAATAATTTCCCAAGTTTATACGTAGGCTAAGCATCACCCTGTATTTAAATAACAGTAGTTGTACAGGATGGCGCCTTTTCGTTAACCTTCGATGGTATAGCGAAAACTAAAAGAAATCGAACAAATCTGATTGCGCAATCTCGATTTTAATTTTTGAGATAAACTTAATACTGAAAGTAAATCATGGCTAATTTGATTCGTTTTGCAGATACAGAGTGTTTTTTAAATTTTGTCAATTTGGCCAGGCACTTGTAACTCTCTTTGATATTATAGATTAAAAAAAAAAATTGTAAATAGAAAAGCTTTAGGAATTTTTACGGAGAATTCAGTGGCGTACCTATATTTTGTTCCATTGACTTCTATTTTGGAGAACACAAAGTTTTTTTTCTATCAAACAACCTGTTATATTTTATTACTAATAAAAAGGGCCTTATAGAAGCCGTAAAAATACCACATTTGATATATTTAATTTGCCATAGTTTCGGAAATGTAGCCACCGTCAGCAGTTTGATTTTAAATGGCATTCTTTTATTAAAACACTCCTGTATATTGTATAACCATTAAAAAAATTAAGATCTTTAAAAATTTACTACATTTTAAATAATTCTTCTCTAATAGTTTTGAAAATATGAGCTTCCAAATCTTAGTGCGTATATCTATTTTTTTTTAGATTTATATGGTCATATTTCAAAACTATAAGAGATAAATATAATTAATGTTGTAACTTGTTATTTTTTGTTTAAAGTATTTTTACAACGATATTATAATATAACAGGGTGTTTCGTTAAAAAAAATTGATGATGGCCATATTTCCAAAACTATTAAAAATATATACTTATATCAAATGTGGTATTTCTTATAGTTTTTAAGAAGACCTTTTAACTGATGATAAAATATACAGGATGGTCTATTTAAGACACCTTACTTTAAGGTATAACTTCAAAATAAATTCAATAGAAAAATACACCTAGATCACTGAGTTTAACGTAAAAATCCCTAAAACTTTTGTATCTACATATTTTACCGGCCAAATTGACAAAATTTGAAAAACACTTTGTATCTCTAAAACAAATTAAGTTTATTATGATTTACTTTTATCACTTAATTTGTTTTAAAAATTGAAATCGAAATTGTGCAATCAGAATTATTATATATTTTTTTATTTTTTGCTATACCCCCCAAAAGAAGTGTGTTCTTTTTAAATATAAAAACAAATATCTATCTATATTCTGAGGAAGAGCAAAAAAATGTATTTTTTTAATTCGCGCCTTTATTTTTCATTTTCATTAGTCCCTTTTCTTAAAATTTACTGAAATTTCTTTACTGTGTTTAAAAATAAATTTTGATTTAAAATATTAAATTATGTCTACAAAAGTTTAAAATTTAAATGGCTTTCTCTTTCCATAAAATGTAAAATTCAAATTAGTATTATGTAGGTGAAATTACTCCAGACAGAAACTGAATTTCACCGTTTTTGGTTAATATCTAAATCGGTCGAGCGTTAACCAACACCGGGGAAAACAAGCAGACCATTCTTTAGCAAAAGATTTGTAGCAGTTAAGCTGCAAGATCTCGGTTCTGCTTACGTCAACATTTCTCCGAATTGCCAACGAGTCGTTCTCACAATGTAAACTGTTAATTCCTGTGTAAAGGGCTTTTCAGGAAGCCAACTTTTCTTTACCTTAGAAACAAAGTATACCAAGTTAAAAACAAGCCTTTTGAGTTGGCCGAGAAACAAAACAAGTTTCCAACGAGTATTTTTTAATATTAATTAATATTAGTTTGGTAAAATAATTAATTTTACTTTAAACAGTAAAAGAAAACAAATTTTTACTAATTTATAAAAATATTGGGTAATTTATTTTAAAATAATAAACTATTTTTTCTGGATGATCTTCTCAAGAAACCAAAAAAATTAGATCATCCACGACTGTTATTTCTGATCTTTATAATAGCGCAAAAATTTTATACTGTGTGCTGTAAATAATTTTAACAGATAATTTTTAAAGTAATTTTAAGTCAGTTTATACAGGGTGTTAAGTACTTTATCCGACATATCAACATATGTACTAAATGTCTTAGTTTTTGAGCTACGGTCAATTAAAAATGTTAAAAATTCCGTTTTTAATAACAATTTTTATGCCAGTTCAGACATTTTAAAAAATTTGGAAGACGCTTTGCAATAAAAATACACCTTTATTATTTATTTTTTAATTAAATAGGATTTGACCATTCCAAAATTATTTATTTACGCCAAAAACCGTACAATAAATTTAAAAAAAATAAAAAATTAAATTTGTTCCAAAGTAAGTGAAAATTTTAAAAATATTTTTATTTTAGAAAAATGCAATGAAATATAATTTTTTTCCTAAAAATATTTATTTTAAACCCTCTATGGACGATATTGAAAAGATTTTTTTCTTGTATGCCAAAAAATGTCTTTTGATTCATAAGAGGCCTCCATATTTTTTTATAAATATCTGAATTGGTATAAAAGTTATTAAAAAAAACAATATTTTTAAATATTTTTATACTCTGTAACTTTAAAAAGTAAGACATTTAAGACATATGTTTATATTTTTTTCTTATTTTCATTGTAGAATCACCCTCTAAAGTCTCGGTTGGTTTACTGGATACTTTGTAAAAACATGGGTCCGCTAATGCTATGTTTTTAAAATAGTAAATTTATTGAAAATTTTTATTTTTTTTAGTAAGTTAGCTTTTTTAAAAAATCTTTCTTTAATTAACATGCTCCAAAAAGTTTCCAGTTAATAGTATGTTATTTGTAGCATTAAGGGGCTAATTTGGCAATAACTTTATTAAATTTTTAGTCCAGTGGCGTCTCGAACAGAACCTGGGCAAATAATTTGGTTAAAAGGAGTATATCACTCATTTTTTATGTTTTGTAAGATAAGGCAAATAAAATTCAGCTTCTTTCTATCTTATTAATTTTTATTCTCGTATCTTGCTTAGTTTATTCTTGAACCACACAAAAATTATAAATGTTTCTCTTAAAAATTCAGAGTTCCATTTTTGTATTAGCAGTTATGTAACAACAACCCAAAGAAACAATTTACCTAAAATAATGAAATTTTTAAGACTTGAAGTTTGACAACATGTATCTTGAGAACAAATGTTTATATCAAATTTTCAATCACTACTTTAACAATCGTCTGGTAAATTCACTTACATAACTTTGAGAAGACCTTAAATAAAAAGATTTTTTAAAAAGTGTTAAAAATTTTGAGGATATTAAAAAGTATATAATTTCTAAAATTTTTAAAATTGGTTTTATGTGTTACTATTACACTATTTTCGCTGGCACAATAAATACTTACATATTGAACAAAAGCTGCATAATCATGTTTTAACACGCTGTAAAACCTTTTATGTTTGATCGAAACTCCCGCAAAATTAAAGCCTGAGGTGACAATGCGCTCTACAATAATAAACAATAATGTTTTAAATAAAAATACTTTGTTGTGATGTAAGTTAGGCATGAGTCAAAAAATCTAAAGATATCTTTTTTTTTTAAATCAACCCTGTTTCACAACTCCATTTTAACAAAAAATTAAACTTGTCAAATTATAAATTCTGGTTATTTTGTCACCCCCTTACATTCAAATAAAATGCAATTTAAAAGTTACTTAAAAAATGCATTGTATTCCTAATAATAACACACACGTCCACAAAATAAAAAAGTTGTTTGTGCTGGGTATCAGACAAAAACTTTCTAACGTAACGCTGAACACAAATCGTCAAAATTAGGGCCTTAACTGTAAAAAACGAATTTCTGGTGCCATGGGCGCACTAGCATGTTTTTTAAATAAAAAGGAAATTATGTAGTACCTTTACTAAGGGGTCTTAATACTCTAAAATTGGCTCAGCCGTTCCAAACTTACAAGCTAATACCATTAAAAACGCACAGTTTGTACCAGTATAAGCCAAATTTAAAATGGTTCCTGCTGTGCTGATTTTTTAAAACAAACAAGCGTTAGGTAGAGAATCTAAATCCAAATAAGGTTTAACATAACCACCCTTTCTTTTGAAAAAATGCGAGTGCCTTTGGTACCAGCAAAATAACCCCTAATTGTGACTTCAAATTCGTGTTCAGCGGGAAAAAATATGTGGAAAATCTTAATCCGATTCTCAGCACACAACACTTTTTAATATTTTTGGACCTGTGTAATTTAAAGGTAAAATATAGATAAAAGCTTATTAGGGTAACAAACTAAAGTAATGGGTGGCACCCTTTAGATACCATTTATTTCTGATCTTTGCAATTAAGGGACTAGAAAAATACACTAAAAGTTATTTTAAAAACTATTTACTTTCAAACATTATATAACTTTATGCTGCTTCTTCTTACGAAAGAGAAATATTTACTTTAAAATCATCATATCGAAAAAGGTAAATATGTAAAATCGAGTCTATAATTCTGAACATGGAAAATGTTATTAGAAGTTTTCCTGTCAGAGGGAAGCTTTGGTATAGAAAAACCTATTTACTTAGATTTCAAAAGCTTAAATTATTTTATTTTTTAAGAAACATAAGAAGGATCAATATTTACATTACTCAGCTATAAATGGCAAAATAATCCTATTACATGGATACAGTGAAAAGGAAACGCGAAAAATGTGTGGAAGACAGTATTACAATTATTGCACGATATTCTTCAATTATTTGTAGTGGAATAGACGCCCGCTGCACATTGTAGCAAATGATAGCAAAATTATTTAGGAAACCTTTTGAAATAGCCCCTACTAAATGGTGTGCGATAATTGTACCACGAGCAATTTAAACTACAGAATGCATCATTATAACGGTTAATACAATTGAATGTTTCCTTTACCACTGCTCTTTTATAATATACTTCACAACTTGTAGTAAACACTATACTGCACAAAAGTTAAGACTATAATTTTGAATTCTAACCACAGGTTTATTTTTTAAAGCTAATTAAACCACAGACCGGTCCCTTAAAAACGCAGCAATGTCAAATAAATGTAGTTGCTTATTATCCATTACGCCCTCTTTCGACAGTGAGCAAAACTAGTGAACCCAGGTCCCTTAAACCAGTTATTATCCTACACATAACTACTATGTTAGTAATTATTGCTACAATGATTATTTACCAGTATTGTCCAAATTGAGTTTACAGCAATAAACCATCAGCATCCTGTAGTATGTGCCACAGCTATGAAGTATCTTCTATTCCTTAATATATTACACACTGCTACACAAAGCTTTCTAAAATAGTGTAGGATCCACTCTCTTCATAGATTATACGTTATTAAACAAAAACTAAAATCGGTGTGCTGTTATTTTTTACTATAAATTACTTAAATAATTTTTTTTCGTGTAACTATAAATGGCAAAATAATCTTATTACACTAATACAGTGAAGCGAAAATGTTTATGAAATTAATAATTTAGAAAATGTTTAATTAGGTAGAAAAACAGTGTTTTAAAGCCAATGTTAGTACTTTTACTGACATTGTTGCTTGTTGGCATTTATATAAACTATGCAGATGGCAATAGAAAGTTAGTAAAGTGGAATGCTATATGAAATATAAATTGATTTGCCGTAGTGCGATTTGACGAATGTTCCAGTGTATTTCATCCAGTTAATATACAGTGACCGCCAAAGAGTTGGACACTTATGGGAAAAAAAATTTTAGAAATTATTTAAAAAAAAATTTGGCAATCGTTTATTTGTTTTAAAAATTCTCCAAATATATTATATTATAAATTCTATCTTTTAGTTCTTCCTCTGCTTAGTTTTTGTAAAAATAATACCAAAACAATATAAATTTCTTTTTACTTTCTAAGTGATTAAAATGCGTTAATACTATTAATTTTTGACAATATCTAATAAATCTATTTGCAAACTGTCAAATTTTAAATTTAAAAATACACATTATAAACTAAAATAAATAATGGCAATATCAAAGGTAACCTTCAGATGAAGTCTCGCTTTACCATTTCATTTTTTGTTAAATATAACCCAGTAGCTTAGGCCAATTTTTAATTTTGGGAATAAAAATAAGGTAAGTTTTTTAGCGATTTCTATACAAAAAAAAATGTAAATTTTTGTAGATATTTAGGGTTTTTGAAAAATGTATGACAAGTTTTTTTTTTGAAAAGAAGAACTTTTTATTTTAAATGGAACATTCAGTATATTAGTCAATATTCCTAAAATTTCATTTTTTTTCTTTACAAAAAATGTAACATAAGCTATGGTTATTTTCATTTATTGACCTGCAAAAAAATTGTCCTATACCTATGTTGTCACATTTTTTGTAACGATATATTATAGCTATATTGTTTAATGATATTCTTAATTTTCATGCAGTGAATTTTTAGAGGCTCATAAATGCTTTATTTTTATAAAAATAATCATAGCCTATATTACATTTTTAAAGGAAAAATTAAATTTTAGGATTATTGAAAAATATAATGGGTGTTCCATTTAAAATGCCAATATCTTTCTTATTAAAAATTCTTGTCATGAATTTTTAAACAACTTTAAATATCTAAAAACCCTACATTTTTGTATAGAAATCGCTAAAGAAACTAACATTATTTTTATTCCTAAAATCTAAAAATGGCCTAATACAGAGTGCCCCAGAATAGATGTTACAAGAGGACAAATGGACCAAAATAGTTAGAATTTTAAATGTCCTTTGAGAAAACTGGTCGCATAGTCCAAAACTGATAAATACGAAATTTTACTCCGATTGGTAATCATACAGGGTTAGTTATAAATAAAAATATGAAAATGCCTAGGATCTAAATACTTTTATTTTAAAAATAAAACAAAATTGTATTGGTAAATGTTGCTGAGAATTAAATTTTATGTCAAAATGTGAAGTAAAAAGCATAAAAGTAAAAAAAATGTAAATGGTAATTTTTTACATTACGCAATACAACTTAAATAATGGGCAAGAGAAAGCAAAATTTAAGACTTAATCCTAATAGTGAATCCGACTCTGTAAACAAAAATAGGGCGCACAACATGTTTTTTTACGAAAGTTTTCGAAATAATAAATAGCGTAGCAACATCACCACAAGTACCAAAATAAAATATTGTACTATTTGCAAAATTTTATGCTGAATCCGATTCTGTAAACAAAAATAGGGTTTACAAAATGTTTTTTACGAAAGTTTTTGTAAATAATAAATAGTGTAGCAACATTGCCACAAGTGCCAATATAAAATAATGTACTATTTGCAAAATTTTATGGTGAATGCGATTCTGTAAACAAAAATAGGGTTTATAACATGCTTTACGAAAGTTTTCGTAAATAATAAATAATAGCGTAGCAACATCGCCACAAGTGCCAAAACAAAATAATATACTATTTGCAAAATTTTATGCTGAAACTGATTCTGTAAACAAAAATAGGGGTTAACATTTAAAAAAATTCTTAGCCATAACTTTTTTTTGATACCCTGTATACATTAAAATATTTTTGGGACATGACTATTTAAAAACCGTACACAACCTAAAGCCTGTAATATTATTAACGACAATTCACTCACTGATTTTCGTAAAATATCTTTTATTATAAGGAAAAATTGTATTTTTCTTAACAACCTAAAAGCCTGCAATCTTATTGGCGAATTATACTACTCTCAGTTGCGTCCAAATTCACATGAGTTTTAAAAAAATTTAGAAAGCTTAAATATTAAAAACGACGAACTTTTAAAAACTTACCTTTTCCACACCTCATGTAGTGCACTAAAAGTAAGTACCTTATATCCATGTAACCGATTAGAAAAACAGCATTTTTTAACGGTCAACCTAAAGCCTGAAATATTATTGACGAATTATACTGCTCTCAGTTGCGATCAAATTCATATAGGTTTTAAAAGATTTTGAAAACTCACAAATAATAAAAAGCGACGAACTTTTAAGAAAAACTTACCTTTTTAACACAATACCTTTATCTTTGTGTTAACAATTTATAAAAACCGCATTTCTTTAACGATCGCGGAAAATAAAATTTAATAACAAGTGATTAACTCCTACATTTTAAAGCTGTAAAGTCGTTTTCAAAAGCATGGCACAATGCAGCTATTAGAAGTTATACCAAGGCAATATCCAGAATTCTAAGAGCATTAGATGTTATCAATAGATTTTCGCTGGCGTATTAACAATGTTTCCTAAACATGTGCAGGCAGGTAACTAGCTTGTTTGTTATCGGGATTACCAAATACGATTAATTACGTACAAAGGAACTTACTTTATAAACCGATACAACAAAGTATCTCTAGCTGAATAATACGCGTGACTTTACAGAGTGCATCTTGAAACGGTCTTGACAGTTGCTTCTAGGTGCAAAAATTACCTCTGCAAAAGCCAGTGGTGCACAGTGCAGCGAGCTTATGGGACCGTTGGACAAAATTTATATATCCAAAAGGCCATAAGAACTCACGCAAAAACATTGTGTGAGTAATGTATGGCGAAAATTATTTCACAACGATTGGAGTTTAATTTAACAGTTTTTGTTAAAAAAAGTTTCACCATGAAGCTAGGTGAGATCTCCTACACCTTATTTTAGGAAGTGTGTAGCAGTTAGTGATATATTAAAGAAGAGAAGGTGCTCCATTACTGTAGCACATTTATTATAGAAAAGGGATAACTGTCAGTTTGTTGCTGTAAACGTAATTTGACAATACTGTAAAATATACTTTGTAGCAATGGATTACTAATATATTGTAGGCATTGATAATTATTATCTAGGTTTGCATTATGGATAGTGGGGGGAGGATAACCATCTGAATGTTTTAAAAAGTGTCCGTCGAAAGGAACAACTTAAGGTGGCGCCACCATAGCCAGAGGAGATTTTTAACCAATGAGCATGAATTATTAGAGTGAGATACAAAGTGAAAAAGGACAGATAGATACAAAATAAAAAAGGAAAGAAATACCAAAATCCCTCCACTGGCTACTGTGGCACCATCCCAATTTGTTACATTCCGATGGCCACTTTTTCAACTTTTCCGGCAATAAAAGATGGTTATCCTCCCCTCTACCATCCATAGTTTGCATATTTGGGTAAGTAAGTTACCGGACCTAGGTTTACTTAGTTTTTCACACTGTCGACATAGGGCGTGATGGACAATATGCTACTACATTTAGTCGACATTGCTTCTTCCTACAGACTGCGGTTGGTGATCTCTAAACGATAAAGCATTGGCTAGTGTACAAATTTGCATCTTTAGATCGGACAGATGCATGTTTGACAAATGCAACCTTATAGTGCAGTAGGGAATTTTTCCTCTTTTATTTTTGTAGAATTTAAAATTTTAGTCTTAACTTTTGCGTCGTGTAGTGTTTAATACAAGTTGTAAGGTATAATATAAAAGAGCGTAGTGAAGCACACATTAAATTGTAATAACCGTTTTAATAATGAATTCTGTAATTTACAATTGCGTTTGGTACAATTTTCGCACAATATTCAGTAGTGGGTATTGCAATACGTTTCCTGAATAACTTTGTTTCCATTTGCTACAATGTGCAGCAGGCGTCTATTCTACTACAAATAATTGTAAAATTTTGTGCAATTGTACTTTCACTTTTTTTTCGTGTGGTATTTTTGTAAAGCTTTTTAAACGTCTTTATAATGATGATATCATATCCAGGGTGTGGCATTTAATAATATTATACTTTTTGTCATACCCTGTATACCTTAAAAGATAATAAAAATTTGATAAATCATTCAAAAACTACCGAATTAATAAATTCCAAATTTACACATAATCTATACAGGGTGTCCGCTAATTAATGGTGCACAGAAAAATCACAGATTCCGTATATTAAAATATTAGAAATAAGATTTAACCAAAAATACCTATATTAAAATGATATTGAGAAGAAAGATACAGGGGTGTCGAATATTAATATGATATTAATTTTTATGTGTTAACTATAAGGGGCTAACTACACTATTTAAAGCAAAGATAAGTTAACCGGTTTACTGGATGGTACATACAGAGAAGCACAAAAAAATTTGAAACGTTTTGTAAAATTTAAATAGTGTAGCCAGCCACGTTTAGTTTACACAATAAAATTATTATTTATTATTATATAATATTAAAAAAAACTACAGCACTGGATTGTACGTAAAAATATCTACCATTATCAATTGGTACTTTTGTTGTAAGTTACAAGACACCTTAAATACGGGAGAGGAGGATCCACAAATGAAATAAAATAAATTTGGGCCTGTATGTCAGAAACGAAAAAGGCCATAAAAAATATTTTGGTGTCATCTTATTTTTCATAAAAGGTTGCAAAAGTTGGCGAAAGCCGCAAGTCCTTATCTCTAATAATCACCAAGATACGCTGCAATTGCAATGAAATATGAACACCCTGTACAGTAAAACCGTTTAAGATATTTTTTATATAATTTTCTAAAAATTAAATATTGTTTGACTTTAACTCTATCTTTACCCGCTTATTTGCAAATAAAGCTTTTCACATACAGCGCCAAGTTTGCTTAAATATACGTATTGTTTTTGCTGTTTTGTTTACAGGATAAATTTTTAAATTGGAAATCCCACTTAAACCCTTTTGCTGTGATATCAAGTTGCTATTTGTCTTTCCTACCCATACTTTGTCGTGTATGTTTTGATTATGAAACAAAAATATTTACTTTAAAATTTGTGTTGATATGGAAACAGGTAAATATGTAAAATCCAGTCCATAATTCTGAATATGGAAAATGTTATTGGAAGTTTCCTTTTCGAAGGAAAGCTTTAATTTCAAAAACACTATTTATTTTAATGGAGTAATATATAAGTATGTAATCAGACTTTGGGAAATGATACTTCATCTGATTTTAAGACCAACAGTTTCATATTGGTAATGTATAATTTTTACTTTTGTGTAAAAAATGTTAGTAAAAATGAATTTTATCATTTAAGGAAGATTAGACTGAGCCAAAAAAGTCCACTATTTTTTTTTTAATGAAATATAATAATAATATTATTCAAGGTGACCGGAGAAAAAATCGTGAAGGTTTAAGCCCTTAATATTAAGAGGACTATCTTTGAGAGAAACTAAGATTTTGCTTTGACAAAAATCTTTTTTAATTTAAAACTCGCAAATTGTTGATCTGTAAAATTTTACCCAGAGAAATTTGGCGGAGTTAAAAATTGTTAAGAGCCCTTATTTTGTAGCGCATTAAATTTTCTTTAAAAATATATTAAATTTATTTAAATATTATGATTTGTAGTAGTAGTAACAAAAATTCAAACTCTAGAAACAAATTTAAAAAAAAATAATGTTAAACTCAAAAGTAAATGAGTATTTCAAAAATAACATGTATTCGAAGAAAACGCCGTGGCGTGCTATTTTTTTTTTTTTTTGTTTTCAAAAAACTTTAATACAAATCTTGTTCAAACGCCACTGGTACATTTTTTAGCTTTTACAGGAAAAATTGTATTGTGATGGTTAAAAAAAGTGTACCAAGTTTTGAGTAAATATCTGGAGTGGTAAGAAAGTTACGATAAAAAGAAAACATTTTTTTTCTCAAAACTTTAACACCCTATATCTCGGAAAGAAAGCATTTCCGGGCATATTTATATTTGATTTTTTTTTATTTTATTTTATACAATGTTACAAGGGGAGTATAAACTTAAAAATACCACTATAGAAGGAGATACCCTATACACCTCTACATACAGGTAAGCCTAATATACATAAAACATTTTCTAGAAAATAAAAATTAAACAGGTTAATTTTGCCAACATTTCATCGGTCGCTATATAAAACCTAAAAATAATTTGTTGTAATTTTTCTTTGTTTTCATTTTTCCTCTTCGTTTCACAGGAACAAATAAAACAAATAATGTTGATAAAACAATGAACGGCGTTTATTTCTTGCCGCTCTCGATCCATCTGTTATCTTTTCACTCAGTCATCTTTGCTACGGCCAAAATTGCGGCTAGCTACAGACACTGACTGATGACGTCATTTTTCGTCGATCATGAGCAGCTAGTAAACGATATAGCTTACAATGATTTAGAACTTTTGTGGTATGTGTAGGTAATTATTATTAGTAAGAAATTAATTGGTTTAATGTGTCTAATATTTCCGTTTTTAACAACGCCAATTGGGTATTTTTTATAAAATAAATAAGCTTATACAAAATACTTGGTTAGTAAAAAGTACCGCAACTCTAAAATATTTTTTAAATCGCTGAAACGGTTTGAGTAAAGAGTCAAAATTAATTTACGAAACTCTCAATATTATCTAAAAATAAAACATTTGAAAAATATTAAGTGCAATCTTTGCACACAAGTTAAAACGCCCACTTTTTGCAAAATAGAATGTTTTCATATCTTAGCAACTGTTGGAAGAGGAATTTTAAAAAATAAAAATACTTACTAACCAGAACTAACCAAAACAATGCAAACAAATCTGCCTTGACTTGTTTTTAGGGTTTATATAAATTTACATCGTGGAATAAATATTGCAATAAAGTATTTTTGTTGGTAAAATAAGGCTATTTTAAGTAACATTGAGAAAAGCTTAGCGAAGCTTTCCTACTTTAAATATATTATTAAGAACAGCTACTACTTTGTTATGTACTTGTTGACCTAACCTCGTAATGTAATCGACATTATTTTCTTATTATCCTTATTTAAAGAGGTAAACTGCTTAATGTTACTGCTTTATATCTTTTACCTTTTAGAATACGACTTTTCTATAGTTAAGTTAAGTTTTTGTCCATTTTTCTCTGTACAGACTGAATGCTTATAATAAATCGATACGTTATTATATTGGATAAAATCTTTTATACAGCAGATTGATGCGTTTTGTACGTTATCAGGCATTTTAATAAAATTAGAAATCCCTCAACGCCATGTAGACACCTTCAATAAAATGGTTGAATTGATCGGAACGTGCAAAAGAGTATTAAAAGACTATTCATCAATTAGCTTTGGACAGCTTTAGATGTTCATGAATGCAGTGGACATTTTAAAGAAAACCTTAATTTACTGATGCGTTAAATAAAATATATTTTAAACAAGAAGTAAATAAACATTGAAACAAAATACTGTTGATGCCCTAAAACACGAATTTAATAATCGAATACCTTAACTCAGTTAAAGGTCCCGAAGGTTCAAATCACAAATACCAACGTACTGTGGGTGCCCTAAATAAAGTAAGTAAAGTATACTTACAAGACTGAACCAAAAAATTTGACTTTTTTAAAAATATATCGAAAATATTATTTAGGGTGACAAAAGAAAATCTCGTGAAGGTTTGCCCTAAATAATATTATTTAGTGGTATATCTTCTTTTATTTAGATTTTTATTTGTACTTTTATTTTTGCGTAAAAGCTACTTAGGTAGAGGTAAAAAATGATTTGCATATGTGCTTTTAGAAAATTAAATTGCTTACAAAAAACGTCTTATTAAAAATTTTGCCAAACGAACGAAAGAATTTTGAAACCAACGCAAAAATAAATAGGTCTATAGAAAAAAACAACATAGATTCTTAAAGAAAATTCTAGTCTTTACAAAAAGTCTTTTATCGTTTTTACATAAAATCTTGTTTTTAAGAGTTATTCACAATTTAGGTTTAAGAAAAAATTAATTAATGTTTTCTTCGTGGCTAAACCAATATTTTTTACTCAGTGAAATAAATTTTGAAATTAAATTATTAAAAATATTAATTTTATTAATCTTATTGCTTAAAATAAGCAAATTTTTTAATACATTCAAACTAATTTTTGGTTAATAGCTATTTATTATACGAAAACGTAGATTTACTATAGAGTAAGCTAATCTAGGTTTTCGTAAAACAAATAGCCATTAACCGAGATAGGGTTTGGATATAATAAGAAATTTAGATATTTTAGGTGATAAAGTTAATAAAACCGTGATTTTCAATAATGTAATTTATTAATTTGTTTCACTGAGTAAAATAAATTAGTTTAACAAGAAATAAAACAAAAATTAATTTTTCCATTTTATATTTTAAATTTTGAAAAACGTTTAAAATAATAATCTATACTAATATATAAAGGGGTAAGTAAAGTTTGTAACTTTGTTTGTGAGTTTGCTTGTAGCCGCTAATCTTCGTAAGTACCAAACCTATCATAAAAATGCCTTTACAATTAAAAAGCTACACTATATTTTACTATGATTAAACAAAAAGTTTAGATAATAACGCTAGTTTTATATAAAGACGGTAACATACCTTCCTTGTAGAGCATTAAATTCGCTTTAAAAACATATGTTGTTTTTTTCTATCTATTTACTTTTCGTTAATTACAAAATTCAAATAAAAAGTTAAATTTAAAAATATATTTATGTTTAAAGCTTTATTATTTAGAAGGACTGGAGAAAATTTTCAATAAGACATTTTTTTGGGGAATTTAATTTTAAGTACCAATAAATCTAAGAAAAAAGGATATGGACCTCTAAATAATAATATTTTAAACTGAAAACCTCACGATATTTTCTTTTTGTCACGCTAAACAATAATTTTATAATATTTTTTTCGAAAAAAAGTAAACTTTTTGGCCCAGTTTAATATTTACACGGGATATACACGTCGTGATACTTCAAAACTTGTTATGTACAATGTACATACGTTTTGAATTTTTCTAAATACTGTAGTACTGAGCTGCACATAATTTTTAGATGCCATACTTTGCACTATCAAAGACATGTTATTTTATATTAAACCTAAACCATTATTTCTTGGTATTACATATCTCAACACACATGTAACATACGACGCGTATCTTATTTCTATGATTTACCGATTTGAAACACCGGCACTTCCATATTCAATATCGCAGCGAAATTGTCACTTTATACGTGCTCCATTTGCGCAAAAATGGCAATCGTAAAATTTTCACTTCATAGTAAAAAAGCGTGGGGTGCTTAATATATTAAATGCACACAACTACTATATTTGCCAATATCTATGATGGAAAAGTTATGAAAAATAGTAAATGCACCTATCTTTACTATGAAGGAAAATATTTTTTTTAATGAAAATTATTTTTAATTTTTAGTTCGGTTGCATATAAAAGCGTGTTTTTTTAGTTTTTAAACTATTAATTATTTTTCATTTTTTTAGTTCGTTATATTGCACAAAATTCTTAATATAACAGTAAATTAGAACATACTAATTAATTAAGCAGCAAAAAGAAAATAACCAGCCCCTATGAAATGACAATGGTAGCAAATTTTAAAATTTGCAAAAGATTGCAACTCACTAAAAATTTCTTCTTCATTAAGTAGCAAAGTTTCAAATTTTGCCAACAGATGGCACTCCAGGAAATGTTTGGACCGTTGTCAACACTTTGCAATCCACTAAAATTTCTTCCTCATTTAATAGCAAAGTTTGAAATTTTTCCAACAGATGGCATCCTAGGTGTTGTTTTTATAATATAATGGAATTTTTTTCCTGGCGATTAAAAAAAAAAGATAAAGGGATACTGTTTGCAGATTATTGCATTGTCATGGGTCCTTAATACGTGTGCAAAGTTTCAAAGAAATCGAATAGCTGGAAGTTGGTTAAAATTAGGCTCAAAGATTCCGTTACATAGGCAGCCAGATGGATAGATTGATAGATAGATAGATAGTTACAACCCAAGTTAATAAAAGCACGATATTTTCTTTTTGTCACGCTAAACAATAATTTTATAATATTTTTTTCGAAAAAAAGTAAACTTTTTGGCCCAGTTTAATATTTACACGGGATATACACGTCGTGATACTTCAAAACTTGTTATGTACAATGTACATACGTTTTGAATTTTTCTAAATACTGTAGTACTGAGCTGCACATAATTTTTAGATGCCATACTTTGCACTATCAAAGACATGTTATTTTATATTAAACCTAAACCATTATTTCTTGGTATTACATATCTCAACACACATGTAACATACGACGCGTATCTTATTTCTATGATTTACCGATTTGAAACACCGGCACTTCCATATTCAATATCGCAGCGAAATTGTCACTTTATACGTGCTCCATTTGCGCAAAAATGGCAATCGTAAAATTTTCGCATTTATAATGGATAGCTAAAGTTTCACGACCATGATTTCCAACATAATTTTTAGTCGTTAAAAATATATTAGAAAAGTGTTAGCCGGGTGTTCTTTTCATGGTAGCATTAAGTCGCAATGGCTTTTCATGTGGACGTGCGTTTCTACGTCTATATAAATAATTTTTTTAAAATGGGTATGGTTGGCTCCAAATCTATTAGCATAATCCATTTTTAAAATAGTTATGCCATAGACAAAATTTTTGTATAGGTGGTAGCTGTCTACATCATTATAGAGAAAAAACTTTAGAATACAACGATTTTATTATTAGGCTTGTATCAAGGATAAAATAAAAATTCATAATTTAATCTTAGATGATACACCAATACTTAATGAATGCATAATTTTGTAAATTATTAAATACATTTGTTTTTTAATTATATAAAAAAATAAACCAATTGGTAGGGTGTTATGGAAATACTTTAATATATTGAAATGGGTGACTCCTGGGACAGTGTAGAGACACACTGAGTACTTTTTTTGTTTAATTCAAACTTTTTTACAATTTGTAAAAATACCTTCTTTTCACCTATCTGCTACGTCCCTGGTTACGTAAATACTATAAACACAGACAGTAGACCTATTTGTTTGCGATGTTGCCAAACGTCCTATTTTATACCCAATAAACGATATAAATACATAATAGAATAAAAAGGTAAAATGTTATTATATTCTATTTTTTTATAAATTTACTTTAAAAAATTATTAAAAGCCTTATATCAAAATAAATTGTAACAAAAAAATATTTAAATAAAGGTCGATTTACCTTCAATACGGAATATGCCCTAAATTTCCATTCCAAACATGCATTTATTTTCCGCTGCATACTGACCTTAGCCACAGCGCAAATGTAATTGTTCCTTATTTGCTGAGCCGCTAGTTCACGATTTCTGCGCATACCTACATGTTATCTATCTATATTGTTTTTTAAAAGCAGTTTAATTTAGAAACCAACACACAAAGAAATTATCAAGACCACTTTATATACTAGAGCTGCTTTTTGTCTCAGCAAAATTTCCAAAAGGCTCAAAAACTAAGACATGTGGTTTATTTACTGCCAATCTTGTTGTGAAATTTACACATTATCAAGCTTTAATAAGTCCTATTTTTAAAAATATTTTAACTTTTTTTGTATATACACTGACAGGCAAAAAAATGAAGTAGTAGTATTTATCTTAAAAATGTAATTTTCTAAGCATATGTAAAAGTATAATCCATTGTTTCAATAAGCCCTGTTTATTTGTTCTTGAAGATATGTTATCTGTGACACTTCTTTTATGATGGGCTACCATCTACCTTTCAGGGACAAGTTGGGACCTTACACCAACTTTAGGAACTGGCCAGAAGGTAAGAGCTGTTATTTTAGGAGTGGAATAACGTTAAGCAAAATGTTATCCTTCATTTAATTAACTATATATCTAGTCGACTTTAGGCAGTCAGTAATGCAGGACAAAAATACACAATATTATTAATTTACTTTTCGCATAAATATAGTTTTTTAATTTAGTAGTAGACTAAAACTGAAATTTAATTTTAAAAGTAAATTTGTTGCTAAAAAATCAAAGAGTTATAATTATTTGTTTAAATTTTATTGTTTATTGTTAACTTTTGCTAACAAAAAGAAAGAAAATCCTAAAACATAAACCTTTAACTGATAAAAAAATAACGGAGAATTAATAACAAAAATAATATATTTTTTTTCAATCGTTTTTCTAAATTATTTCATTAGGTACGACTCTGTTTATGTTTATCAATATAACTTATCTAGTAGTTTACCAAAAGCCTTAAGGAAGTTTTGCTCTGACCTTACGCTATTCATTTATTTACTCCAAAATGACGACTGGAATTTATTTGCGCCAACAAAATGGGGTCATAACAATGCAGGCACATGGATATGTACAATATCCAGCAATTTAAAGCCGGGATAAGGCTGGAAGCCTTAGGAGAACGGACAGCGATCTTCCTAGAAACACAGAAGGTGATTTACTTTCCACACTTGTCGTTTCCCTTGCCGCGGGTCATCAAAGTCCAAATTTTAAACTGAATTCAATTGCCTGTTAAATAAATTGACTTATATAAAGCTTTTGGAAAGTTAGTAAGTGTATGAAAGCCAAAGTTAGGTAGATGACACTTAAATTAAACAATAATAAAACTGTTATTGGAGTTATTGTCCCTAAAGAGAGGTTCTTAAACTATTTTTTTAAGTTTTTAATAAAGAATATCTCAAGAATATTGTGTAAGACTTAAAGATAAATCAAAGCAAAAATAACAAAGATACAGTGGTTTCAGTAACCACGGCTCATCAATAACTCTTACTAACGTTTCTTCTAAATTTTTAAGGCCTAATTTGCGAGGTAACGCTGGGAAGGTTTTTTTAAATTTGTTATTATTTTTTGTCTTATAAAAACCTTTTTCTTTTAATTGCCTTTTTACTTTGAAGTGCTCCCAAAAAAAACAAAAAATATATATATTTTTAATTTCACATTCCCATATTGAGGGTGACTTTTCTAAAAACCAAACGATTTTAAAAAACTTTAAATTATTAGGAAGAGAATTTAAAACCCTTTAAGATAAACAATCACTTGACTTATTTTCCGATTGGAGCTTTTTGATATCTGTGTTAGTGAAGGAAGCAATAAACCTAAAATGAAAATTTTGACACAAAAATGTATCTTCCTTAAAAAATGAAAATTGACGTGTTTTGGGAATTTTTCGTAAGTGTACAAATATCGGAATTATACGGAGTGACTTGTTCCTATTAAAATACTCTAAATATTATTAATATTTAACAAAAAGTTTTTACTTTATTCTTACAAACAGAATCGAAATGAGACACGAAACGAGTCAGATACACGTCCGTAATAGGATTGTGCAGCAAAGCAATGATCTAATAAAGCACGGCACCTCAGGGATCTGGGAGACCGTGAATCGCCGCGCCGGCTCACCCCAAATCAATTTTGTAATTAGACCTGGCGAGCGCTGTGCCGGCCCTGCGTCCCAACTCTCATTTCTTGATTGGAAAATAACTTGTTTGCTGCCCAGGTGATAGCATTTAGTTCACGGTATTTTTTTATCCCATGGGTATCAGGAAACATGCTATTATTTTTCTGGATAAATTATATTAACAGAATGAAAGGCTAGCAAAGGGTTTTTATGTTTATAAGGTAATATCGGGCGACAATACTTTTAGATAGATAAAACAAGCGATATTTGTTTTTTGTAATAATGTTTGAAGTTAGTTGGCAGAAAAAGGCAGTGCTAATGAGTGAGAAAGAAACCAATAGCCGTCGACTATTGGTGTCATTCACAAACCATGGAATCCATATACCTACGTCCTAAATGGTTTAAGGAAAATTATGATATGCCACACAATGATTTATCCCTAGTAAAAACCAAGTGAAGATTTTAAAAAATATGTGACCAATTCTTATGAAGAACTATTTCCTGATTTTATTTCTTTAATAATTTATTTTTAATTTGCTTAAAATTTTAAAAATTTAAAGTCAAATTAAATTTTTTATTTTTTTTTATTTTTTGTGATGTCTACAGCATATTTTTTGATTTACTGTTAGTCAAAAACTACTATGTTGATTTTCCTAACTTTTTATTTGTTTTAAAGCACAGTTTTAGTGTTTTTTTGAATTAAGTATTTAAAAAGAACAACATAAATAAAAAAAAATGTTGTTTGATGTAAACCAAAAGCAGAGGTAAACTTACCTTTCCGCAACCTCACACAATGCGATTTTTGTACTAATATAAACTACAGTATCTCAAATTTATGACTGAATATATTATAGCTGCTACTATCTGCTACTCTGGCATTTGTGCTCCCAAAATAGTGGCATTGTCAATAACTTTTTAAAAATTTAAATAAAAAATGTTAAATATCCACTTTCTATAAATAACAATTTCTTTATAGGTATAGATTTTGTCATAGGGTATGTTTTAGGGGAATAAGGTAATGATGGTGGAAGAAGAATGCAGAAACAGTGGAAGAAGGAAAAAAGTGCCGAGAGAAATATTATAAGAGTATACAGGGTGATTTAAAAATCGATCACGAAACTTAAGGGGGTAATTTTACTTGAGAAAATAAGGGTAGAGCTTTATATAATTTTTCTTTAAAATGTCATTCGTTTTCGAGTTACAAGCCGTCAAAGTTTAATTTTTATTTTGTTTTTTTCGCCATATTGCATTTATTTTTTAACCAATCCAGTTGATAATTGGCACACAAATCGAGCTTTGCAAATTCAAAAATTTCAAGATAAAAGTATTTTTTAAAATACCGCCAGAGGGCACTTTACCTAAAGCTTAAAATTTATTTACATCATTATTTTTTTATTTTGACAGATATCGCAAAGCTGGGGGCGCCATTTTATGGACAATCAAAAACTTAAAAAATAAGGTACTCTTAATGAAAGTCAATAAACCTCACCGTTTAGGCACCAATAGACATCAAAGTTTTCATCAATATCAAACAAATTACCTACATACATACAGGGTGTCTAGTAACTTAACCGACAAACTTCACGGGGCGATTCTACAACATAAAATAGGAAAAAAACTTCATATAAATATATGTCCTAAACGTCTTGGTTTTTAAACTACGGTGTGTTAAATAATAAAAAAAAGTTTTTTTAGGTAGAATCGTTTGGCTAAGTTTGTCGGTTGAGTTATTGGACTGGTATGTAACCTTTTGTACCAAGAGAAACTTTTTATTATCTGTGCTCTTTTATTTGGGTACTAATAATTATAAAAAAATTAAAAATAAAATAGAAAACTGCTGGATTCATTAATAAATAATAGCAGGGTTTTAATTTTTTTCTAAAAGCAACTCTATGAATTTCTAATTTGTTCTTAAGTTTTAGGTCCATATTAGAGAAATCCCATATAAAAGGCGAGTAAATTAAAACTCAAAAGGGTGAAACATTAAATAACAAAATAATAATAATCTTCTTTTTTGTACTATGTTTAAGAGAACACTGTTGACAGGGTTGTAGAGGGATAGCTTTTTGCCAAAACGTTTGTATAACTGTTCTACAAATGTGTGCCAAATTTGGATTATATCTCTCTTCAGGTATTAAAAATATTTAGTTATTTCCGAAAATGGACCTTTTAAAACCACTATGCGCCACAGGATGACACTTTGCTTTGTCATTGAATTCGTCTCCTTTCCCCGAATTGGCAAAAGCGCCCATGAACGTTTTAACACCGGAAATATTTAGGTCGGTGTTCAATTTACTTTAGGCTAAATTGATGAAACTAAGTCTTCGGAGTAAAAATAAGAGCGACGCAATAGAATTATTATAACACTAATATGGTTTGTAACTTTGTAGATATCTTCTTTTCGTTTTAAAACACACCATCTACACATTATGTTTAACACCACAAATATTTAATTTTTTGCAAAATTTAAGAAATTCACCACTAAACAGTGTGATATATACAAACCTTAGGGTATACAGTGTGTCTCCGACGGCTACATATGGAAAACTTTTTATTAATAATTTCACGAAAAAAGTTACTCGTTACAAAAAGTTCTGCATGATCTTAAACCTAAAATGCAATCATTAAATATTTCAAAAAATATACATTTTGTTTAATAACTGTACCCTTATTTTTGAAAATATAGAATATTATTATTAAGAAGAAATGTGTTAAAATAAAAATAACTTTTAAATATGCAAACTCGGTTATTTACAAGAAAAAAGTTTTTCTTTAATTTTTATGCGATAACAAAAGTTTCTGTGACTTTTCAATATTTTGACAGTTTTAAGGCTTTCTTGAGATACTGCATTTTAAAATAAGTATTTACAAATGTACAAATTTAAATTTTCATCGTTTTATCATAAAGAATAAAAAAATGCAAGTGAATGAATTTGCATATTTAAAAGTTATCTTTACTTCCGAACATTTTTTCTTTAAAATAATTTTTAATATTTTCAAAAATAAGGAAACTTATCTTTTAAACAAAATTTATATTTCTAGAGATACCTCATATACCACTGAAAATATGAATTAAACAATACACAACTTTTAAGTCGGGTGTTTGGACTAACCTCTAAGGCATCAGGTCATTGAGCGCACAGCCGATGTGAGGTGGGTTCGAATCCTGCCGGCGGCCAAGGTAAAAAATTTAGTAGTAAGCTAAACAAGACGGACAAAGTGCAAAATGTATCGACGCTAATAGCCAGCAAGTAGCGCCGGAACACACTTTGTTGTGTCCTGCGCAACCTTAGACATGCAGACCCCCGCGGTAGGTTTAGTACTGCCCCCTGGGTGGGGACGAGGTCTTAAGTTGTGGTTGGACCGTGGTTTGGAACCCACGTTAAGCTGTAGGTCCCGTCTGGCTGACATCACCCAGACGTAAAAAGACAGGACGCCCAATAAGCCGAGCGGCTTCAGTGCATGGGTTATCCCGGCCCTATTCTAAGGTCTAGATGCACAACTTTTTTCTAAAGAATAACTTTTTCGTAAAATAATAAAAAAAAAAGTTTACCATGTGTAGAGAACTTAAGCGGACACGCTGTATATACCATTAAAACAATAAAGTGATTTTAAACACATGATAAACACTTTTTGGGTTTTTAAATGGAACACCCTAACCTTATTGATTATGATACACACCATTTTGGTGTGTATCATAACAGACAACGCGCGATATTCATATGGTGTTAAAATTGTCACGAAATTTTTATTAGTGCATGTAAAGTTTTAAGAAGCATATTTTACATCCAAGTAATCTCTTAATACCTCAACCACAATGTGGCAGTTACATTAAAGCCTTCAAAGTAAACAAAAGTAGGAAAGTAATCTATAATTTAACAAACTTTGTCCCTAATCTTAATTTACATTCTGTTTTCCGTATGCACGTTACACTCCGGTTTAGTTAAGGCAGCAAAAGTTCAGAAAGTATGTGATTTTATTCGAACAGACGCCAAATGTCTCTCGGTAAAGATATGAGGCATGAAACTGCAACTTTTGTGGTCCTTTAATTCCGGATGTATTTCTCAAAAGACTCGTTAGTTCCCTTTGGAACATAACTTTTAATGTGTGCTACTTTTAAAGTAACCTTTTCTTTAGACTAACTTTTTCAATGGGACATTCAGAGTTGCATAAAGAAATGCTTAAAATTACTGCTTTTTTCATTGTTCTATGAGCTGCGGTATTTTCTCAAGTATTGTACAAGACGCGTCGAAATTACGTGTGCCTTTTACTTGGACCAGCCTTGTAATGAGAAACACAAAGTTGTACAAAGATATATACACGTCTAGTTACTTCATAGGTATAATTACGCATTAAATGATTGAATTAATGCGTTGAAAAAGACGGTCTAAGCAACAACAAAACGAGCGCGATTAATCATTGTATCGGTAATGTTTACATGCAGGCATTTTTTATTTAATCTCTACCTGGAATTGTTAAACTACGGTATTTTTTAGAATACTTATACGGGGTGTCTAAAAAGAACTTGAGCAACATTTTATAAAAGGTCCCACACTATAACTAAGACGCTTAATTTCATAAAGGTAATTTTAATTACGCTAAACAATCCTGACAGATGCGGTGTACTCCTGCATGGTTTTGTTACAGCCTATTAACGCACGCTTGTGCACACCCAATTTGCTTTATCCTTTAATTTGATTAACTGCATGCACTTTGCTCAGCTACGAATATCGTATACTTTCCATTAACGGTTGGACTAAAATTGTCTTTAATAAAATATTCCAAGTAAGTTTCAAGCGTGTATTTTAAAACCCTAAACTGGGTTTTTCGGAACAAGAGCGGATCCACACACAATCAGTCATGCCTGCGAGCCAACCTGAACTAATAGAAAGCTCGTGAGGAGGTGCGGTCGAGTATATACTGAACCGACGGCGCGTTTCTATGCAAATGATAGTACAGCCTTAAGTTTTAGGGTAGTAAAGAATTTTTTTTAAGAATTTTTACGTTATCACAGACACAGTGTATATTATTTTGTATCCGTAAAAGTCAATATTTTATTTTAAAAAATATTATTTAAAAATCCCATATCACCCTTTAATAAATTTTTAGATATGTTTCGCTATACATTGTACAAACCCCACAAAAATATCGCATATGCTTAATTTTTTTATAATACAAAAATGCTTTTATTTAAATAGCCATAACTTTCTTACTAATGAAGCAATCAAACAATAAAATATACATCCTACAAAGTAATAAAAGTTTTAAAAATAAAGTAAATAATTTTTAATCGCTCGGTATGATATATTGTTGAATAATCAAAAGACCCCGCACCACTTGCATTGAAAACCGGCAAAAATAAAATTATTTAGGATTGTATTATGATAGAGTCCCATTCCAACTGGTAGGTATTATTTTCATATAACAAATATACAACATAAAAAATATATGGAAATATATGAAAAATTATATTAAATTTTTAAGGAAAAATATATTAAATTATAAGTTTCTTTGGAAATATACTAGGGTTTTCATTTAAACTAAATACTTTGCCCTATATCAAAAAATTAAGTTTTGTTTTTGTCATAAATTACTCAATACCCCAAATTCTTAAAAAAAAAACATTATATTTTTGTCATAGGAATTACAAACAGAAACTTATCCCATTTTTGTCCCCAAAATCTAAAAATGGGATATTATAGGTACAGAGGTGTTTTGTTTTAAATAAGCGAGTAATTTCCACACTAGGCTAACTTATATTAAATATTAGTTTTTGGACACCCTGTATAATTTTTAATAAAAAAGTTATTTGAAAGTGATGACGCAGTTAAAATTCTAGCAATGTGACATAATATACAAAGTCAAGCATATGTAAAGTACGATATATTAAAATTTTGATCTGGTCTGGTGATCTGGTTTTTTCTAATTTTAAATATCTTAAAACCTTATATTTTTGGTATAGAGATCGCTAATTCATTATTTTTATTATTTCTACAATCTAAAAATGGGCTAATATACAGGGTGCTCCATTAAAAAAAAAGAGATTAATATGGATCTTCTTTTTTAGAACCCTGTATAATTCTCCATAACTTAAAATTTTGCTTTTAAAGTACCTATATAGTACATATACTTATAAAAAAAATAAAAAATTGTACTCTATTTGTACTAGAGGCCGAGGCGTTTGTGGTGCGCCATTCTGTATAAGTCAGTAGCCTTATTTTTGAATCTCCCTGTAGTTGCCTTAATTTAATAATTAGGTAAAATAGTATTTCAATATATTTTTATGCTTTGGCAGTTACATTATTTACAATAAATCCAAATAAATAATTCGTTGTAAGTAATATTTATTTTAATTTTAACTAGCACATCCTATAACTGTGTTGCAAAAACTTAAACTGTTAAAACCTATTAAAGTGTGAAACTGTTTTGCTATTCATTTTATTGTTTAAATCATTTTAAATATGCTTGTATTATTACAATTGTTCTAGAATATGATTTGGACCACCCAGTTAATTCTTTGCTGGTTAGCAAACTTAAAGACTTAATTCTTTAAAGATATGCATTTTTAACCAAATATCCCCAATTTTTATCTTCTATCTTTGTTTTTCAAAAGTGCATTATTAAGTAAAAGAAACGTTGTTCCGAAATACCTCATATAAAAACACGTACCTTCATTTTTATAGCTTTATTAACAATTAAACGTACTTGTCAATGTCTCAAAGTTTACAACACAAAAGTCGAATCTATACTACTACTTCGAAGGTTTTCTGTCGCCCTTTTATAGGAATGTGAAAGATTGAAAGATAATCTAGAATTTTGGAGAAATATCGCGAAATTCCATAGTATAAGATGGCATAAAAGTTCTCAATGAATACTCCGGGCGTTTTCGAAAACCTTCTAAAGTGATGAAAGAACTTGGAAAAATTAAGTTAAATTATTTAAATAAATTAGCAAACTAAATTAAATGATCCTAACTCTGTAAAATTCCTTAACGTAAACACATTTTTGAAAGTCTGTAATAATATAATGTGTCTTTTTATCATCCAGTGACGTCACTTTGGGCAGCTTTAAATCCAAAATATTACCAATAGAGATAAAACTCTAACATACTACAATCTTAAATAATTTTACCGATGCCGGTTTTCAATACAAATGGTACGGGGTCCTGTGTGATTATAAAATATTATAAATAATTAATGGTACACTGTGACAAACAATTTCGTGAGTAGCGACAAATTTTAAGATTTAATTTTACCTGAAAAAATCAGGTGTAAAGCTAGGATAGACAGTATAAATTTTGTAAAAATTAACAAAACAAAATCGTGATTTCTAAAGTTTTTTTTTGCAGTAACAAATTGGGAGGAAATTAGCAACAAATCAACTTTTATTATTTAATGTATAACACCTTTTTGGCGTAAATTCATGCTAATTTAAAGGAAACCTGGAACTGTTACCGATTCTTCCTGATCGGTTTCAGCAACAAAATCGTTTATTTGGCAACTATTTAGCAACTAAAAAGCATCAAATTTTGACGTTTTTTTTAAATTCATTTTCGACGATTTTCCATTTTCAGTTTTCCAGACCTCATCATAAAGGGCAATTAAAAATTATGATTATTTTCAAAAACTTTTAATCAACCTATGTATATGCAGGGTGTCCAAAAATATGTGAACAATATAATAATGTGACTAGTTTATATAAAATATTTTTCTAAAGTCCCTCTTTACAAAGATATGTGCCCTTAAAGGACACCACTGTAAATCGGCTTTTCTTGAATAACTTTTATATCACTTGGTATAATGTAAAAAAAAATCAATATGATAAATACCAGTTGAGACTCCATAAAACAATATCTTTGTAAAACATTTGCCTTCCTTAGTTTGCCAGGGGCGGACTAGCCCTTACACAATAGTACTAATTATATAATAAAGAAATAAAAATATCAGTTTTAAATAGCTTAAACCCTCAGCTAAAAACAAGGTGCGCCTGTCGGATATCGATTAAGTAAAGCGATTTCGAGAAAAACAACATTTTGTTTAAATAGGGTTGTATTTAATAATTTTGTTTGTCGGTTCGACATAGGCCGCCTCTTATTTTATGCATTCCCTAGCTTTAATTATCGAAGAATATGGGAGCTTCCACAATGCTGTAACATTATTTTTTACTTTCATGTGAAAATATAAAAAAACTTTTTATAAGTTTTTTTAGTATCATTTTCAACAGAATAACCTATTGTTTTTAGATGTCCCTATTAAACAAAAGCTGGTTTTTGTCGAAAACGCTTTAATTTACCAACATCTAACACAAGTACCTTTTTATAAGTGAAGGATTTAAGCTACCCAAAAATACCTATTTTTATTTCTTTATTATACAGGGTGTTAAAATAATAAACAATATTTTGTAAGGGTTAGTCCGCCCCTAGAGAACTAGTCAAGGTATATGTTTTACAAGCATACCGCATTTTAAAGATTTCTTACTAGTATTCATCATAATAAAAATATATTTTAATATATTAAGTACCACAAAAGTTATTCAAGAAACACGGATTTCCAGCGGCGTCCTTTAAAAGCACAGATCTTGTAAAGAGGGGCTTTAGGAAAAAAATAGAATCTTGTTACATTATTTTTACGTGTTCTATATTAATCCGAGCGATTGTCCACATATTCTTGAATACCCTGTATTGTTAAAAGTAAATAACAATTGTTTTATGCCGAAGTTATAGTTTTACCTGTCTTTATTAAAAATAACAAAATTTGGTTTGTTACTTTTGGGTCTTAAACCCCTAAAAATGTTTATTCTTTACAAAAAGGGTAATAAAATTTCTGTAACAAAAACGTCTTTTTCAAATATTTTTTATACAAACTCCTTATTTTATAACTTTATTCTAGCACTCCATAAAAAAGGTCTGCAGTGTCTCACGTCTCAAAATGAGGTCGTCGCGCGGTAGATTTCTCTTTTGGCCCGATGAGTTTTGGATGCCATAATGGATTTTCAGTGTTTCGAAATGCAGAACGAGTTAAAGGCGTTAGTCCCATTTTGTGTGGCCTAACCAAACTTTAAACTGGATAGCTACAATCGACAATAAAGTTTATAATGTGAACTTCATCATAACTCCCCTTAAAATAAGATTAAAAGGACATTGTCAGATTAGGGTTATGAATCAGACCTGTCTGAAGTTCGTAAAGTTGTTAGGTTCATTTTTAAGTGAATTTAGCTTCGAGGAAAGTGGTATTACGACCGATAAACTGTCTGCCAAAGTTAAAAATATTAGGGAGACGTAGGGAAGAATTACCTAAATTACAATTACTTTGAAACCAATTGCCTTTATTGAGGGTAAAAGGAAAAGTATTTAAGACGAAAAGTTTATTATCAAAGTTAGATCATTGGCGGCTCGTTGTTTGTCTAACAAGAAGTGGTCAAAATACGCAATCAAAAACATACCATATCGCACTACCGCTAAAAAAGAGTCACAGCTTAAGCGACTTTGTTAATATTTGGACTTTTTACCTAAAATTTAGCCTTGCAAGTAGCAAATTTTTATTGTCAAATAATACCTTCTATTAATTGCCATCAGTTAATTTTTTATAGGTCAATAAATCCATTATTTTTGGAGCTTATATTTTTTTAAAGAGAATAATAAAGTTTAAGACTATTAAGACTATAGAAAAATGTACAGGGTGCCTCATTTAAAATAACAAATTCTCCATATATCTTAATACCGGCCACATTGTTTTTGTGCTAATGATATGTTACTCCAAAATGGCGAAAATAAAAAAAAATCCAAGGCCATTTGCGAACACCGCATCTGGATAGCTTTAATTATTTAAGAGTTATTTGCGATTAAAATGGGCCAAAATACAGACAAATACCCTGTATTAACAGTCGCACCTGAGGCAGGGGGGTCGGTGACTGACCCCACCGTAGTTTTTTGCTATAACTTCTTGGATTTTTTCTTTTCTTAATATTGTTTTATGACTTTTATATATGATCCTGAAGAACGTTTTTAGGATGGGTTGCAATGCAAAAAATTAATTGTTTGTAACTAAAAGCGGTCGTAATATAACCAAACGATTACAAAAAGAAGTTTGCAGTAGTTAATACTAATAAAAAATATTCTACATGAAATAAAGCGCCCTGTCCAAAAAAGGGCAGATTTGGAACCGTTTAATTTGCTTTTGGAAAAAAGACCTTAGCAAGGTATCTTTCAAAAAACGTTGTTTTTGCCTTATCTAGCTTTAGAATATTATAAAAATGAAGACCAATACACTAGAATGTTTAAAGCAAATTGGGATGAATAAAACAACTAAAAAATGAACTATGCCAATTGAATATGGAAAACGTCTACAAAACAAAATTATTGTAAAAACTATATTGCAACATAAAACATGGATCTTGATTTATTGTCATAAAAACGTTCCAACGATGTTTCCAAATTTTTGAGGTTAAACGCTGATACACCACATCTAAGTAAAAAAAGTTGGGGTCAATCACTGACCCCCTGCCCCAGGTTCTCCGGGTACACAAGTATGCCCCAGGTGCGACTGTTATGTAAAATAAAAATTACAAGAGCGCTTGTTATTAAATAGAAATACAAAATCTTTGTCGTTTTTACCTTTATTTATGCTGCGTCAAACAGTAGTATTACTAAAAGTTTTTGCATGAAAAGTAAACATATACGCACTCGAACACCATAGTATGCACCCCTCCTTTAAATTTTTACCCTAAAATTCCCCAAAGTAAAGTTCTCTGTTTTTCTGATTACCTCATCATCATTTTACATACACAATTTAAACTAAGGGAATCAATATAGTAAATGATGCTCTTATCTCTCTACTTCGTGCGTTCTTGTATTTTTAATGCCCTAAGAAAGGAAAAACGTTTTTCTTTGGGGTATTCTTGGAAAAAATCGGCCCAGTGTTGGAGCGCTTTATTTTCATGTTTAAATAATGATATCTTGACACATATGTGTAAAAAGCACCCAGTAAGATGACTTTCAAATTGAATGTATAAATGACGTCATGGTCACCAAAACAAGACAGGTCACGATTTTGTTGTTTGGTTATGATTGCCTTTAGATTATAATTACAAGATTTCAAAATAGTCAGCAAAGAGTATACAGAAAGTTACAAATTCGAGGGTCACCTGGGCACCATAAGCATCTTGGTACCGTCTCCAAGAGATACAAAGAAACAGGGTTGGTTATTTTGGGGCAAAGCTGCGCATTTTTATAGGTAATGATATTCCGCAATTACCCGAGAAAAAAACGAGCAAAAGAGTTTCTATTTTTCTCTCAGTTTAGTTGTGGATATTATTTAAAACAGATTACACATTATTATTGTTATTTTTTTATTTTATAAAAAAATGTCAATAAACTTAAGATCCGACGTTTCGCACCAAAAACCATCATTCACTTTTTCGCTTTACAAACAACGATTTTATCCCAAACGTGCGGGAAAATTTTTGTCCACTGGTAAAGGTGCATCCATTTTTATGACAGGCTTCATTAAAATTAAGGCGTTTAATTAATTTAAATGCTTTACTATGATACGTATAAGTAAATGTATGCAAATAAATGAATTCCTATAGCTTGCTAGTTAAATTATTATTAATAAATTATTAATTTAAAAAAATAATAACAAGGTGTAATAAAAAAGAATATTTTACTTTCAAATGATATTTTCCACGATCGTTTGAAATAAAATTGTAATTTTACTAGGAAAATGGTAAATGATTCTTTGTCGTTTTGAAACGTCGCATATATATAAAGTGTAATATGTTGTTGGATTAAGATTTAAAATACAAGTTATTAGGTTTAAAACAAAATAATTCGCCCATTTAAAAAACAAATTTGATGATGGTAGCTAAAAGACAAGACGTCGGATCCTAAATTTATTGACATTCTTTTATAAAGCAGAAAAAGTGGCTATAATAATGTGTTATTTGTTGCAAAGTATCTCTTCAAATAAACTAAAAAAACTGTTTCGCAAAACAATATTTTGTTTTTTTTTCGATAATTCCGGAGCGGCTGCAAATATGTAAATTTTGGAACGGAATATTGTTAGGCATAAAATAAAGCAACTTTTTATCAATTAAACGAACCCTTTATCTCTCACCGTGTCCGAGATCCTAATGGTTCCCCTCGCATTTGTAACACCCTGTTCAATTTTTTATTTTGGAAATAGCAGATATCAAAAATGTAATTAAATAATTCATATTAGCTTTAAGAATAAAAGACTTTATTTTTGTATTACTATGTATTATTGAAGAGCATGCAAATCTACGTACATGGTAAAATTTTTAGATTTTTCGGGTAACCCGTCTGCTAGTTAGATGCTAATATATTTTTAAAACTTGTTACATTATTATCGCCTTATATTATGAACAACAATAAAAATACCAGTTAGCGTAACATAACGTTGTCATTTTGAAATTTAGTGCTTTATTATTATCAAAAAACGTACAGTGAAAAGAGTAAATTTGTATTTATACAAACGAATTAAGTTAAGTTAAACTAAACTAGAGTAACAAATTTCAAGAACTTATGACATTTATAATATTTACATGCTTCAATAAATTATTAATATTATTACAATAATTAATATGTTGTAAATAAACTTAAGATTTAAGAAAATATTCAAATATTCCTCCATTGACTGCTAGCCAATAACCCAGACGTTCATAAAATTGTCTTCTTACATTGGCTAATTGGTAAATTGAAATTTTATTGCATTCTGCAGAAATAGCATTTTTTAACTCATCTAGATCCGAGTCATTTTTATCCTTGTATATCATGCTTTTTAAATGGCCCCAGAGGAAGAAGTTATTTGGCGAAATATCAGGAGACCTGGCTGGCCAATTTATGGTGTGATGTAGGCCAATAACATTTCCATTAAAAGCATTGTGTAAATATTCTCGAACAGCAAGGGTATTATGTGCCGGGCAGCCATACATTTGGTACCAAATTTCCTGATTTTCTCTGGATACATTATTTAAAGCGGGTTAAATTAGTTTTTCGAGTAGTTCCAAATAAAATTCTAAATATTAATATAGGGGTGTATATTATTTTGGCGTCCGATATGTTATGCCCCCGCCATACATAACGGCGTCAAAATATTTATGGCGTGGTATATCCGGACGCCGTTGTGTATGGCGAGGTCCTGTGTTATGACGCCAATTTCACCCAAAACTTTTCAGTTTCCAGAATTTGTCCATTATTTTGCTTTTCTCCACCGAACCCATTATTAATTTTTCATACCGGCCACGTGTTTGCTATAAACTAAAAAAAAAAATGGCTCCTTCGTATCTTCCACAAGAAAAGCGCGGTGATTCATGTAAAAAGTAAATTCATTAGGTATGTCTTTCCGCCAAGCATTCCTGCGTCAGCCATGCGGGCTAAGCGTAAGCCCGCTCTGTAATTTTTGCGACAGCTGACAAAAAGTTGTAAAGCACCTGCATCTGAAATTTGTTTTAATGCAAACCAGTTGTCTGACGTAGAGCGTACAATGCGTTCGACGTCTTATTAAAAACGGCACTTGCGACCAGCCACTGTATATTTGTTAAATTTCTTGAGTATATACAGCATAGGTGCCCAACTAGTCGATGGCGACTATTAGTCCAGTCAATTGTGTCAAGAAAAAAGTATAAATACGTAGAACACACTGCACAACTTTATTACCAACTGCTGAGCTGCACACATCACCTCACCGTATCATTTGTCAATTGCCGAAGTACGTAATTGGGTGTCGTTAGTAAAAAGTCGATCTTGGGTCGAAACAAGTCGGCCACCCCTGCATCCTTTAAAATTTGATCTTCCAATATTTTGTCTTATTCTGTTTTAAGTATAAGCATTAGTAAGACATTTAATTAATTATCAATTAAAGTTAATTATACTAGAAATATAATTTCGCCTACGTCGTCGGTCTGTTTAGAATTAATTGTGGCATTTAATGGAATTTAGATCTTTATAGTTTAATTTAATAGAAGCTCCAAAAAATTTACCTCTAAATCAATCTTAAAGAAAGCGCTTATTTGAAAATATTTTATTGGCTTTTAATTCATTAATTATTTTAAATGAAAAATCAGAATACTTTACCTTTTTAAATAACTTAACGTTGGAGGATTAATTAGAAAAAGTTTCAGAAATAGAAGTGCACTTTCTAAAGAAATAAATGAGTCGGTTTCTTAATTAATTACTTTATTTCGAGCATTTACTTGCCGCACCAAAGTTTTCAAAACAAAGAAGACAAAACCTCAACTCGTAACAAAGTCTACCATGGAAACAAAAACTTAGCAAAAAAGAATCTGGGTATTGATTAAATATATCTTTTATTTTTTGGGTTTGTTAATGATACTTGTCAGTTATGAACTTTGTTTTTGTAATATTTATTTATTTAAAAGAGTAGGTAGTTATTTGATTGATTGTAATCTGCAATGAGCAGAGCGCTTTTAACAAATTCAACGATAAAAGCAGAAAAATCCACATAGGGTACATCTCATGTACATGTAATTCCAATAACCCACAACATTAGGATCAGGCGGCAGGGTCACTACTAACATTTTTTAAACTTTAAACTGTCCGATAGAACATAGTTAATTTTTGTTTTTTTTATGCTTACAGTAAAATTCAGGTCAAGTACTATTCAATACACCATAATTTTATAATAACTTACCTCAGTTATTCAAATTACTTAAGTATTTCTGTTGGTTGTCCGACGGACACATATTAAAGCCAACCGCTCTTTTTTGCGAAACTTGGTCGACTGAGGTTGCAGTTATAATAAAAACAAAATGCTGGATGGTCGTAATCATTTACCAGGAATACCGACTTACCGACAGTGTATACACCATTTTTTTTTCTCATAATAGTATATCCATAAATTATTTTTCTAAATTACAGTTATTTAAATAGAAGCGAATTTTAGAAATATTAACTTATAAAACACGTCACTTTGAATTACTTTAAAAACTAATAAAAAGCAAGACTGCCTATAAAATACATTATTTTTCTTTAGGGTTAATTTTATTCAAAGTAGCTGTGGATATAAATAAAAGCTATAGATTTTGGTTTTGACTAATGTAATTTTTTTTTTTTTGAACCAAACTTTGCATGTTTACACATTTTGATAATAAAAATATTTTTTGACAAAAAGGTTAATACAATAAAGGCTATATTTTTTTCAAATGATGTCACCTTTTTTAAAAGCAAAATTTAAATGGTTATACATTTTGACAAATAAAATATATTTTTGTTAAAGGAGATTAGCAATAGGTTAATATGCTTAAAATAGATATAGTTTTTTAAGGTTAACCGATTTTGAACTTGCTATCCGAATAAAAGCTATACATTTTTGTTTCCACTGAAGTCACCTTTTGGAAAAGCAAAATTTAAATTTTTACACATTTCATACAAATTAAACATATTCTTTGTTAAACAAGGTTAATGACATACTAACATAGTTAAAATGTATCGTACTCCAACCCAATTTAAACTGGCTATAGATGGTCGAATTAGAGCTACATTTTTGTTTAAACTTATGTCACCTTTTGTTAAAGCAAAATTTAAATGTTTACCTATTTTGACAAATATAAAATAATTTTTGTTAAATAAGGTTAATGATAGGCTAATATAGTTAAAATACATAGTTTTTAAATAGGATTAATTTAATTTAAAGTAGCTATAGGTGCCCGAATGGAAGTTACAGATTTTTGTTTTCATTTATATTACATTTTGTAAAACCGAAATTCTAAAGTTTAGAAATTTTGGCCTATATAGGTATAACATATTATTTTTCGTTAAAAAACCCATTTTAAAATAGTTGTATGTGCCTTAATACCAGCTATAAATTTTTGTTTCGACCGATGTTGCTTCACATAAAAACCAAAACTGAACTTTTTAGAATTATTTAGCACATTGAACAATCCAGAAATTTTGAGGCTTGAAAGCGAATAGAGTAAAAGCTGAAAAAAGACTTGTCTGAATGTCTTATTAAATATGTACATTTAGCTACTGTAATTAAATTCAAATATTAAATAATACCATACCCTTAAACGCAAGAGAAAACAAAACCGAACTTTAAGGTTTGCCGTCGGGTTGCTAAGGAACCCACAATTATTTTGCGGTTTTGCTTCCTCTGCCAGAGGTCACGAATGCAAATGTTTACATTTTTCTTGTGTACGTTTTCACTGAGAGTTTTGCAAAACAGAGTTATTTACTTTCATCTCTGCAGCCTGCAAACCTGCCGTGTGTACCTGTCTCTATTCAAACTTTAAAGGACTGCATAAAATATAGCTAGTTGGCAGTGAATGAGGCCCATCTGGTGTAATAAACTAATTATATTGAAGATATTTTTTACTCTTATGTACAGGATGTCCCATATTGTTGTTATCTCAGTTATTATTGAAGTAAGAACCCTGCGATTTTCGCGCACTTGAGCTACTTCTTTGTGAAACGAAAGATGCCATATACAAAGCCGTCTTGGTAAGCTACAGAGTAATTTTAAAATTTTGCATTTTCAGGTACCAGTTGTCTCAGTTGACTGATAACGTATCAAAAAGGAAACAACTAATTCTAACATAATTTTTTTGGTGAATGCGGTGGCGTAGTCAAATTTTTTCCAAAAATTATTGTTTTTGAAATATTAAACAATGTTGAGTATTTTTAAATGGAGCACCCTGTATATTTGTCAAAAACATAATTTTTCTTTTTACGGGCTTTTTTAAAATATATAACATTGTAAGTTTATTTTTGCAAACATCGACAAAATTCCCAAATTTTTATATTTCGTATCCAAAATTTTGCAGTAGGCCATGCAAAACAAATCAGCTACCAGTTTTTTTATTGACTTGATTACTGTAGTTATCCTTACGTCACGACTTTTAAAATTGGATTTTGCTTTTAAACTAGTAATGTTTTTTCTCTTGTTAAATAAATCAAGGTAGGTAGCACTTTCTTGTGCAAAATTTTTAATTAGTTAATTTATTAAATATTTTTCCTAATTTATGGTAAGCAAATTCTACTTGTCATTTTTATTTAAAAAGAAAAACCTATTGATCTATTATATTTACTGGCATTTTCAATCAATGCAACACGTTTTTTTTTTTCTTGAAACTATGATTTCTTACTTCTTAACCCAAAGTAATTCATTTTTTCTTTTATGTTCTTCAGAATTCAGAATAAACTAAATATATTATGATAACAACAAATTAGGAAAATTATTAATTAAAAACTATTTAAAAATTAATAATATTGCTTGTGTAAGTACTACATACCCAGGTTTATATAACAAAAGAAAAACATAATTAAATGATAAAGCAAAATTCAATTTTAAAATTTGTAAAGTAAGCACCACTACAATAATCAAGTCAATAAAAAACTGTTAACTGATTTGTTTGCATGGCCTACTGCAAATTTGTGCTGAAATTTAAGTTTATAAAGTAAATTTACACCGAAAAACATATATGGCATGTCTGAATGATATCTTATTTGGTTAATTCTTCACAAATCCTGGATAATTCTTCACAAATCATACTTTTAACCTTGGGTATTTTAAGATTTAGAAAATGTTTTTGTGGTAAGATGGCAAAACCCGATATGTCGCTTTAAGTAAATTGTTCCGAAGATATATTTTTATCTTTGATGCATCCTGAAGAACACAATTTTTAGTACCATATTTTAATTTTGCAACTAACATAACAACAATTTTTGCAAAATTTAAATATTGTACTAAAATTGTGATTTTTAGCCTTAGTTTTTCAAAAAAATATTTATTTTAGGCATTTTGGATTTTGGCCATTGGGAAAGGAGCAAAGGAGAGGTAAACTCTAGTCATCCTGCGTGTCGAAAAACCTTTTTTTTTGCTCTTAAAATTTTTTTATTATTTTTTTCTTTTATTACTTTTTAATTAATCATACTTACCAATGTTGACCATTATGTGACCAATTGCATCCTTTTCGATCAAACCATGTATAATTAATTTAAAAAGCTAAAAAATTTCAACGACCTTGATATTTTAAACACGCTGTAAAAGTTGGTAGATGGTAGATTTAAGACGGGCTGGGATAACCCTGCACTGCAGCCGCACGGCTTATTGTGCTCCCTTGTTTTACTTCTGGGTAATGTCAGCAAGACGGAACCTACAGCTTAACGTGGATTTCGAACCGGAAGGCAGTAAGAATTATAGTGGGTTAATTAACAGGTCATTGCACACTAAAAACACCTCGAATCCATGGGCCTGGCAGAAGAAAGAAGAAAACCTATGCAGGCCTGCCAGGACGAAGAAGAAACTGCAGAACACTTATGATGCTATTGTGAAGCCCTTTTTCGTCTGCGGTTTGCAAGGATGGGTGAGGAAGAACCTAAAGCAGCAAGATTTACCAAAGAGCCAGTCTCAAGCTTGTGGAGTCTGATTAAAAGACCAACTTGAATAGCGTGCTCTAACAAATGGACGGAGGACACACAATAAATCTAAGCAGGTTGCAGTAATAGAGGATATACAATTTACCTCCAGGCTAATCTAATCTAATCTAACACAAATCCTGGAACACACTGTAATAATAAACTAAAAGAGACAATAAACATTTAAAAAATTGAGACGACATTAAAAAACTACACAATAGTAAAACTTACTAAAAAGACAAAAATAATAAAAAAAAAAGAAAAAAAGTCGGGTCGGTTAATAACTAAATTTAAAAAAGTTTTTATACTTTAATGACATGCTATTAACCAACTTCTTTTTTATTATTCTTATTTTTAACTTTTTGGTTAGTTTTACATTTTTAAAATATTTATATTAATTCTAAATGTTTGTTTAAAACTTCCCCTGCTTATAAAAGTGCACTTCTTGACCTCGTAGTCCATATTTATTTTACGTCAGCCATCTCAGAGTTAGTTTGCAAGCCTGAAGAGATGAAGGCAAATAACTCTGGCTCACAAAACTCTCAATGAAACTGTACATAAGAAAAATGTAAACATTTGCCTTCCGTGAGCTGAAGCAAAGTTAAAAAGCCACAAAAATGACTGCGGTGTCTTTAATAAACCGAAAATTTCTGAGTTTCGTTTTGTTCTGGGGTTAAAGGGCATAAAAATTAAATTTGGGGAATTGGAATTAAAATGTTTATTTTCTTGCCTTTCTGGCTTGTGTAATTGTTGATTTAACTTTACCCAGTGTAAGGGTAAGTAATTTATACAATTTGGTTTACGACTTATTATTAAATGGATTTAATACCACATTTGTACTTTTTGTAAAAAAGATGTCTTTTTATTTATTTTTTATGCAGGGTGCCCCAACTCTATTTATACTTAAAATGACTTCGCCCCTGTACAACATATAAAAGGCACTAAAATAAAAAAAAATGTTTTGATGCTGTTATTTTATTGGCACTATTAGTTGATATATAAGGCGTCTGATAAATAGAATTTTCACTGTCAAGTAGGTTTGTAGTAGGTCAAATTTCGACTTCCTGTTGAATTCATTATGAAGAACTTTGGTATTTTAAATGAAACATCCAGTATATTTGTCAATATTTTTTAAAAAAGTTTTTTTCTAAAAAATGTAACATAAACTATGATTATTTTTAGAAATAAACACGGGAACGTTACATTTTAGAATATTGACAAATATACTGGGTGTTTCATTTAAAGTACCAAAGTTCTTCCATATGAAAAAAATACTTGTCATATATTTTTCAAAAACTTAAATATCTAAAAAACCTTAAATTTTTGTATAGAAATTCCTAAAGAAACTTACCTTATTTTTATTTCTACAATCTAAAAATGACCTCATATACAGGGTGTTTCATTTAAAAAAATTGGGATATAGCATTTTAAATATTGAGATGTTGGCCATGCTATAAGAAATACCCTGTATAAGATCTACTTAGTAAATTGTCTTTGGATTTTTTTATTATCTTTAGTTTATTAAAACACCTAGGTAAGGGTTATTAATAACTAATCAATTCCCGTTTTAACCTAATTTTTGGGTAACATGTTTTTTACGGAAGTTTCAGTAAATTATAAATAGCGTAGCAACATTGCCACTAGTGTCAAAATAAAATAACGTTCTATACGCAAAATTTTATGCTAAATCCGATTCTGTAAACAAAAATAGGGGTTACAATTTAAAACAAAATAGCTTTAGAGCCATAACTTTTTTTTGAGACACTCCGTATATATAAAAATATTTTTAGGGCATGCACGTTTAAAATCCTACAACTTTTATACAAACCTTTTGTCATATATTGTTAAACAACAGAAATATTGGACTTTCTGGGACAATTAGGCCACCCTCTATATATAATACACTATAAGTCAATTGTTGCTGGTTTTTAAGCTATCAACAGCATGTTGATATACTAATTAACAGAAAAAGCAGAGAAAAAATATTCTTTGGTTTTACTTCTTTAAAATACTCATGTCACTGTCAAAGTAATAAATAATATGATATCTAATATTTAATTAATTACTTTCCATTGTAGAAACTGCTGATAGATAGATGTCAGTTATTTTGATTAGGTTTGATAAATATTTAGTTTTTAACTTAGCAACCAGCAATAATTGACGTATTGCTAAATTTTAGGCCAAGTAAGTAAACATGTATCTAAAATAGATACACTAAATTACTGATTATCTTTTAGTTGTTCCTAACATGGAACGTATTTATTTATATGTAATCAAATTATTTGTCACACCGACAGTGACAGAACAATTTTCAAATTATGAGAACCAAAATATTATTTTTTAACCTCAATTTTTAAATTATTGAGTACATTGATATGCTACTGATATCTCAAAAACAAACAATAATTGACGTAGAGTGTATTATACATTTTGAAAGTAGAATTCAAAAAAAAAAATTGTGCAAATATACAGGATGTTCTATTTAAGAAAACATACTTGACAATAAAAATATTGTTATTTTAAATTAGTGTGACAAATAAATATTTAGATTTAGATGCATAGATAATAATTAGAGCCAAAATATAATTTTTTAACCTTAATTTTTTAAATTAATCAGTACATTAATATGCTACCGATATCTCAAAAACCAGCAATAACTAACGTATAGTGGAATTCGGAATTTGGAATACATATTTATTGTAGAATTAAAAAAGCTAAAATTTGTCCAATTATACAGGTTGTTCCATTAAAAAAACGTACTTGACAATAAAAATATTGTCTTTTTAAATTGGTGTGATAAAACAAACCTTTTTTATCTTAGGTTTTTCGTAGTTTGTACATTAGCAAAATTTCTTTAACAGTTCTTTAAGAAATAGAAAAGGGACACCCTCAATATTTACCTTACTTTCTTGAAGGTGTTTTTAGAGTTGGAAATATATTTTAAGTATTTTTTTGCTGCAATTTTTCTAATTGCATACGCGCAATAAGAAAGCGGAAAAAAATAATAAAAGCAAAACTGATTACGAATGTGCAGAAAATACAGGATGATTCTTAACCTATACGCATAAAGTTAAAAAATTATTGCTAAGGACCAACCAAAACTAAAAACCAAACTAACCAAAAATTAAAAAAAAGTAACTAAAATATTTTTAGTTAGTGAGAGAACTAAATATTTAAAATTAAACAAGAGAAGTATACTTTTAGGGACAAATAATGATTAATTATAAAGAGCACAGTACTGACTTATCATTAATAATGTGGTATATTCCCTATACCGGGTGACGAACGAAATCACTATCCAGCAATTTATTTTCTTCCTATTTTACCTCTACAACACTCAAAATTTAGATGAAAAGGAACAGAGATAAGTAATAAAAGCTGTTTTATTTAAACAAGGAGATAGATATACATACATTAAACATAAGACTAATCTGGACAAAAATGCTTTTATATATTTTAAGAGCATGAAAAGTGCTTTTTGAATTTTTCGAATTATTCTACCCACTTTTCTCTAACATTGTAAATCTGAGCTCGGTGCGGCCTCGGTGCGGTTATGTGTGGCCAGATATTAAGTACGATCATGTGTATACGAGACCGACGGCGCCTTCCTGCGCATATTATAGTACCAGTCTTAACTTGCAGACTTGCCTCTTCAGATAGACATGAAGGCATGCCTTACCGTGTGGATACCCATTATTATGATATTTTGCAAGTCAACCTAAGGTGATTTTTTTGAGTTTGTGACTTTCGCAAACAAAAGAGTTTAAGAATAAAAAAATATGAAGAACTTTTGTTAATTTCTGCCAGTATTTACTTCAGCTACAATTAACTTGCAAATTAACAGTATCACGATATACTGCAGATTAAAAATATTTATGTCGGCCATCGTAAAGAATTCCCGCAGTAACACGAGAAGTAATTAAAGTAAAGGAAACCTTTAATTTTCATTGCAATTGCCCCTTCTTGAGCAGTAAATATGCACCAATGTCACCCTGCTTAACGTTATAGTATTCTAATGAAAACAAATGGCTTAGAGTACATTACAATATTTATAATGTTGGCTCTTTGTTTTATTTTAATTGGCTGTTTTGATTAAATTTATTTTATCGCAAAACTTTTTTTAGTGATTTAATATAAAATTTTGTTAGAATTACACAGGCAGTCCCAACTCTATTTATCTGCTAAATAACTTCGCCTGTGTACAGAGTGGCGCCTTTTCGTTGGCTTTGCAGGATATAGTGGGATCTGATTGCACAATCTTGATTTCAATTTTTGAAACAAATTCAGTGTGTCACAGTGTGTCACACAAGATTGAGCACCGCCCCATTATCAAACCAATCTCCAGCAGTACCTTAACTAAGTATTTCCAAAATCGTTAGATAGGAATGGCCAGCACAATTCCCTGATCTAACGTCATTTGACTTCTTATGGGGGTACGTAATTAATCTACATAAGTCAACCCCTTGAATTAGCAGCTTTAATAAGAGGAACAACGGTTGCGATAAGATCACGCCTAAGACGTTGAGAAACATTAAAAAAATATATAATTAGTATGTTGTCGGGATGTTCGCGGCAGCAATTTTAAATATCTCTTACATTGACATTGTTGTAAATTTTGTACCCAAATAATTTTCTTGGGTTTTAATGTTAAAGTTTTAAAGTTGAGTGTGAAAGTAAATTAATGCAAACTTTATTCGTTTTGGAAATACAGAGTGTTTTTCTAATTTTGTCAAATTGGCCTGGCGCTTGTAACTCACTTGACATATTTTTTTGTTATAATTTAATTTCAAGTTTTTAGATTTGTTGTAAGTTGATACTTCCCATTCTAATAAGTTCATTTTATGCCTCACTATAACTGACCAGAACTAACCAACGATTTCTTATTTGTCTGATCAATATCTCATACAGCGCCTATTTTCCACCAAGAAAATTTTTGAAGAGCAAAAAAACAAAGTTCATTCCCTCCTTTTCGCGACTATTTCATTCCAAAGCACCTTATTTACAGAGAAATTGGTCACCAAGAATCACCACCGACCTGAACCTTTTTAAAACTCCCTGTCTAGCGCCTATTACTCCCTGTCTGGCGCCTATTTTCATGGCACCCTGGGCTGGCCAGCCTAGTCAGCCCCTAATGGGTTATACGGCATTAATACGGCACTGATCCCATACCCTTGCTGGGATCCTGATTTCTAGGTTAAAGAAGGTGTTTGTTTGGAGTAGTAAGTACCCTACTGGTCTAAACTATTTTAATTCGTTCAAACAAGCTATTCCTATTAAATACTTTCATAAGGCCACCCACATTGGGAGTAGTTATTGAAAAATATGTAATCCCTTGTTTATTGTGACGGCCATCTTAGACTTTTTTTATAATAGGCTCTATTCTGCCAATCCAAATACTTTCATTTATTTTCCAATGAGTTTTATTAATGTATATAATCACTCATTTTGTATTGGCTGCTCATGCGGGGTTACAATCACCTGGCAATATCATTATAGTATATTGTCAATAGAGATAAGTGTGTACCAAATATCAGATCGATCTGTCGTCGGAGAGGGGCTAAAATTCCAATTATTAAATTTGACCCAAACAAACACATAGCAAATTGAGTGAACCAAACTAAGTAAAACCGTTTAAAAATAGTAAAGTAGAAATTTTATTTCTCACACTTCCCTTTGTTCTGGCGTTGCTTGTGACAAAACCATCCCAACCCAAACACTTCACTTTGATAATCAAACAGGTTTTTTGCTCTCAGTTCCACAGAGTACGGTCGTTGTTTAAGGTTTTGGTTACGATCAGCCTGCTCACGTAAGACCAAATGGAAAGTCGAACATTAAAAGTCGCCTTTTACTGTTTTTGTCACGCATAGTAGCAATAACAATGTTTGTGCGTAAACCGACTGACTAGTAATGATGAATGACAAGCGCCAGTTTACATCTGTGACTCAACTCATCGGCTCATTAAGTCATAAAAGTATCGATCTAATTCTCCCCCAATTAAGCAAAATAAGCGACAATAATAACAAAACAATTGAAAAAAAACATTAAAGAAACTTTCATACATAAAACGGCCGATAAATAGAAATTTGGTTTATCATTTTTATAAATCGTTAATGCAATAACTACGACAGTGTGTTCAACAGGCAAAAACACAATTTCAAACATAGTGTAGAGACAGACCCTTTTATAACGTTTGTTTGTCGTAACATCAGTGTTGGGCGGAGACCCACAGCACAACAGCGCCCTAGTAATGTGGATGCTCACCGGCATCGGTATTTACATGTGTCACAGATCATTTACATTGATAAAGATCGTACAGCAAGGTCGTAATAGCTGTTTCCGCGTTGAATTGTACAGCTGTGTTGTTTTTATGGCGGCTTAACTTTGCTGTTTTTTGTTTTCGCGAATGGGGATATTAAGTGATTACCTTCATTTAGGTGGTACCCAAAAATCATAGTTTCTGTAATACTTTCGGTCACAAATGGAAATGTTTTCATTTTTTCTAAGACTAAAAGCTTCTGAATGCACACGACTCAACAACGATGACAATTTGCCAATTGAAAATTTATTGTGGTACAACGTTGTAGTTTGTGTTAGCGTACAATTAGTTCACTATTTTAGGGGAAACTTTTTGTAGCAGTGTGTTATTTGTGTCTATCAAGGAAAACTCAATTACTGTAGCACAGAGTTATGGTAAAGAATACTAACGGTTTGTTGCTGTAAACGCAATTTGGACAATACTGGTAAATATACATTGTATATTGCAATGAGTACTAAAATATTGTAGGCATTAATAATTACTAGCAAAGTTTGCATATTTAAGATAAATACTGGTTTTACGGTCCTGGGTTTACTTAGTTTTTACACCGTCGACAGAGGGCGTGATTGACAATAAGCTACCGCTCATTCGCCATTTTAATTTCTTAAATGATTCCGTTGGTTTTTTGTTATTGCTTACACCGTACTACTAAAAGAAAAATAGTTTGAAACCGGACTTCGTTGGATGATCTCAATTAGCTCTAAAGAAAAACCTGTGTCTAGTGTAAATCTCTGCATCCCCAGATCGGACAGATGCAACCTTGCAGTTCAAGGAAATAACAAACGGTAAGAATTTTTTCTCTTTTATTTTTTAAATCTTAACATTTGTGCAGTGTAGTGTACACTACAAGTTGTAAAGAATAATACAAAAATGCAGTGGTAAAGGAAGCATTAAATTGTAATATCCGTTATAATAATGCATTCTGTAATTTACAATTGCTTGTGGCACAATTTTTGCACAACATTTAGTTCTGTTTATTGCCTAAATAACTTTATTTTTATTTGCTACAATGTGCAGCAAGCGTCTATTTTACCAGAAATAATTGTAGAATTAATTTCGTGCAGTTGTATAACTCTCTTCCACAATTTTTTCTTCCGTGTACAAGTTTACGAGCATGCGTATTTAAAAGCCATGGTCAAATACAATAGTAGCTCACCGTCCCTCACCGTGCTTCCCGTACTTCGATAACACTTTTAACAGTAAGCCCAAACAACGCGTTGATAAATTATGCCAGATAATGTCGATAGCCCGTAAGGCGCCAGCGCGTAACCATTCATTGACGACGAAAAATGACTGTTACCAAAGCGGACAAACCCGTTTTTTTTTTTGCTCATAAAACGTAACTCTCGTTCGGCCCAGTAAATACTATTAGCAATTCATCAAGATCAATGGTTTGGGCAAAAACTTAGCTGTAATTTTTATGCCGGGTATTTCAATATTCAGTTTAAATATATTAAGGACGTAATTTTGAGGTCAAAATAAGACTATTTTTCTAAAAAACATGTGTTCTGAAATTTATCCCCTCCAAGCTACATCCATCGTAATTTGCCCCCTTCTCTCTAAACAAAGAAGAAAAATAAAATGACAAACACCAAGGGATTATTTGACACAAAAGTTATTTAACAACGTAAATAAACATAACTAAAACACGCCATCTGAGGCGGTCTCAGCCCAAAAGCTTGTTTTTTCTTAGATTCTTTATTATACTCAATCGCTTCCAATTTTAATCAAAGCGATTTTCTTGAAAACTCGTTTGCTATATCACAAAAATACTAGAGACTAAATATTTGGGACTAGGTCATTATGTTTACCCCCTTAATCCCCCCTAAATCTGGTTTTTACCTTTTGAAACAAGAAATAAGTATATTGCCTAAAGTTACAGAGGTGTGAAATATGTCCTTAATATATTAATAGCGAATTTTATATCATTTTATACATTTTCTATCAATAAATGATTTTTACAGCATTTTTTAAGTCTATGTTCTTTTTCATCGTGGTGAAAATGTTATAATATCAATTTGATTGAATGCTTTGATGGAGGGCGGAACAGCATGCACAAACTTGACAACAGCATCTACATTTAAATTTGTGAGAAGACGGAAAAATAGAAGTATAAGGTGGATGTTAAAGAACCTCCCAGCCCTATAGTTCTTAATAAGAAGCATTACTTTTCTTTGAAGGTGGTAGACAATATTATGGTTCTTAAGTGGTAAACCACTTTTCTGTTGGTATGCTTTCCCAACCATTTTTAGTATCTCAGTAATTACCTAAAAACGGTTATTACAAAACAATAATTTTATTTTTCTTAAGCACTGGTTATTGAACCATATATCTAAAAAGAAGTATGTTTTTCTGTTTTAAGTGGTTAAATTTAATTTTTCCGACTAAATATGCCAGACTGGCTAAATCTAATCAGAACTAACCAAAATAATTTTATTGTTGTTAAAACTAATATTTTTGTTATTAACTTTAATAAAGTTAAATTCAAATAATCAGTTGAATATGACGGTATATGAAAAAGAGCAGTATGTGGTGAGAAAAACTATATGCCTATAATTAAATGTAATATAATGATATATAGACCTTAATCGAAAATCATTTAATTAATGCAATAAATTAACCTAATTAACTCGATGCTATTTTTGGTTTCGAAATCAAGTTAAATTTGCACATTAATTTGTCAATATTTTATTTTCACGTGAATTTAAATTAGAACAACTAGACAGCTGTAGTTAAAGGCATTTGCATATTGTAATATTTTCACCTGATATTTTAACATTTTATCATAGTTTATCAAAAAAATAGTTTCTTTATCTAGTGGAAATATTAGATAGTAATTTAATATTATTAAAGGCGGTTAAGCATCCAAAAATCCGACAACCATGGAACCCACTTTGGCTAGTTACATTTTTAAAGAATGTTACGGCACAAAACAAAATTTTAGAAACATAAAAATCTGTAAATCTAAACACGCGGCAGCGTGTCAAGTCAAGTTCAAGCGCGCCGAGTGAAATATTACACAAACCACTTGATGCTAGTTTTGAGCTCCCCATAACTCAAAACCTATTTAATATAAACTTATGAAACTATGTGTGTTTATTTATATTTAAAAGGACAACTAGAAGTCCAAATTTTAAGAAGGTAGCTTAAACGATTATAAAGATATGAAGGTCCAAAAGTCATCAATTTTCCACTGACTGTCATATACATTGATCAAAAACCTACCCCTACTTCCAGATCTCATATAAAGATAATATTTGGAATCCAGCTCGGTAATTTTATGTTTAAGCGTAAAAAATCTGAAAAAAAAAGTTTAAAAATAAGGGGGATAGGGAGAAGTCCCCATACAAAAAAGTGTTTTTAAATGTAGCGTTTAAACCGTAAAGCCGGCATCCCATGTGCTGAAAAGCGGAACGAAATTGTCAGTTTCTTGAATTTAACTAGCTCTTTTAAATTTCAAAAAGTCACGTGGCTAAATGGGCCAATCAGATTCAAGGAATTTGACAGTTCCGTTCTGACTTTACGCAGGTGGGATGCCGACTTTACAAGTAGATATTTAAAACTAATATAGGTAATATTGTGAACACCTAGTATAAAAAAGTATACATTTTGGGAATTTTAAAAATATACATTTTTGGGAATTTTAAAATAAGTATACATTTTAATTAGGTTACTTAACATTGGGAATTTTGCTAAATAAAGATATACGTGAGGTGTCAAGGTTTTAAAAGTATAAATTAAACAATTTTCTAGGTTACTCCTATAATAATAAAATAAAAACATTAAACAAACTGGGTCGCCTAGAAATGATAAAGTGAAACACTGGAAAATTTAATATTTAAAGAGGGAGAAAAAGCGATTTAAAAAGAGATTAGATAAGAAGTAGGTAAAGGGAAGTCAAGTATAAAGTTAAAGTTGTAGTTAAGTCCCGTACGGGCTACCCCTAGTGGGGGGTATGCCCGTACTAAATTAAGTTAGTTAATAAAATGGAAAGTTAGTTTTTTGTCCACCGGTCTCATGATCCAAGAAGATAGTTCCATATGGTACATTTGCCCCGGTGACGTAAACTGGCCTATATGTTTATTTCAAAATTTACGTCACAATATTATATTTGCTATATAACAGAAAATAAGTGGTGTCCCCATACAACAAACGTGTAAAACGCGCTAATAAACAATCGTTAACAAGATCGTTATATTGCTCGGACTTGGCTAATTTAAGCATAAACAGGAAGCAAGGTAAAAAGGTAGTGGTAGCAGATAATGAATGGGCAATGAGCACTGTTACGCACGAAAAATATTAAATCTAAATACCCGGCTCGCTTTTTTACAATAACTAGTAATATCCCACCAAAAACATAAATGTGAGACAGGTTCAATACTAAAATTATGCTTGGCTGTGGGCTTCGCCGCAAAAAGAATTGAGATCTAAATGACTTCCAAGTTCTGTACTAAATCCAAATATGTATGAGATCTTAAAGTACGTTAGATTTGACTTGTCCAGTTTTAATTAGAATTAAATAAATATATACAGGGTGTTATTTAATATGTGTCCGATATTTCAGAGAAGTGATTTTTCAAGTATTTTTAAGGTAAAAAGTTCCTATGAACGTGTGGTCTAAGATGCTTCGCTTTCAAGATACAGGGTGTCAAAGTTTTATTTTTATTTATGTTTTTTCTGCATAATTTCCTAAATAATGCCGATTTCCGAACGAAAATTGGTACCTGGGGTTTTGACATGAGAAATTTGAATTTGTTCTTAATTTAGCTCTTACTTGAGAGGGCGCTAGCCACATGTATATTCTCACTTTCAAAGGCTCATGACTTTTTGTACAACCCTGTATTTACATTTTTGTTAAAGAAATGGATTCCCTAGTCATTTTACGTAAAAGGTACTCTTATTAGATGACGCTAGGAGCAACCGTTTTCGAAATATTTTAGTTTAAAATAATCGATGCATACGCTTAGTAATAAATATGCTAAGTAAAGACCGCCGAAAATGACGGTTTTATCAAGTAGCCGGTCTTTACTTAGCATATTTATTACTAAGCGTATGCATCGATTATTTTAAACTAAAATATTTCGAAAACGGTTGCTCCTAGCGTCATCTAATAAGAGTACCTTTTTACGTAAAAATGACTAAGGAATCCATTTCTTTAACAAAAATGTAAATACAGGGTTGTACAAAAAGTCATGAGCCTTGAAAGTGAGAATATACATGTGGCTAGCGCCCTCTACAAGTAAGAGCTAAATTAAGAACAAATTCAAATTTCTCATGTCAAAAACCCCCAGGTACCAATTTTCGTTCGGAAATCGGCATTATTTAGGAAATTATGCAGAAAAACATAAATAAAAATAAAACTTTGACACCCTGTATCTTGAAAGCGAAGCATCTTAGACCACACGTTCATAGGAACTTTTACCTTAAAAATACTTGAAAAATTACTCTCTGAAATATCGGACACTTATTAAATAACACCCTGTATATTTAAATAAGCTGATTAACTTTATAAAAAAACTGATGTGATAAAAACTGGCCAAGTAAAATCTAGCCTACTTAAAGATCTCATACATATTTGGATTTTGTACAGAACTTAGCACTTATTTAGATCTCGATTTTTTTTGCGGCGAAGCCCACAGCCAATCATAATTTTAGTATTGAACTTGGCTCACCTTTTTTACATTTATGATTTTGATTGGATTATTTTTAAAATATTAAATTTAGGTAATTTACAAACTAATTTCTCGTCTGCTGTTACAATACACATCTTTTATATTTATGAATTTAAAAAAATAGGCACACAATGCCTAAAAAAACTATATGCCATGCTATTGTAAAATGAGAACTGTCTAAACAGAACGTATCTTCTACGTAAATGAATTTTCTTTATTTAAGGGCAAAGGAGAGCAGTACAATGGAAGATATAATAACGTTTTACAAGGGAAAATAAATGTCGTAGGCAGTGGTGACTCGACAATTGGGCGCGTATGTTTTTTCGATCAAGTTAAGAGCATGTACTTTTTAACACATGTAATTTCGACCATACGTAAAAGGGTCCTAGTTATCTTATATGTATTTAGGACCAAAAGGATACAGGCGATATTATAAATATAAATGATAATCCCTAATAACTTCGTTATTATCATATTTTTAATTTAATCGATCAAATATAAAAAGGGAGTGATTCCTGCACGGTCCGACCGTGTAATTTTTTTATACCTGCACGGTCTGATTTTATTTATAAATGAACAAAAGAAAAAATTTAAACAATTCTTAAATGGATAAAGTTTGTATTAGTTTTAGGTTTATTAAAGATTTTTTTTTTTTTTTTAATTAACTAATCAGAACTAACCATGACCCCCCACCTATACTCTGTCTTCGGTAGAAAATATTTGTCTTTATGCGTTGGTCGCAAACGAAATAATGTAATATATTAGGTTTTTAGGCGAATTTTTGTCGAAGCCTTTTATTCCTCATTAGAGTATTAGATACTTCATTTAATACTTCTTTTATTAAAATAATAAAGTAAATCTAATTATAAACATTCTATGACCCGTATATTCTTGGTCGAAAATGTACTTTTCCTTATTAGACTCTTTTTGTTGGGCAGGTAGACGAGGAATTTCTGGTCAAAAATACACCGGCCGACACTCGGATAGTATTCATTTTATAATATTAGTCAATAAAGTTATAATTATATTTTTAAGGGATTCTAAAGCAACAGTAAGATGAACGATTTGGTTTACCCAATAACCTTGCATTACATTTTCTACTAAAATTTAAAATAGTTAATGTCTAACGACATCAGATTTTTTTTAAAGTTCGTTTTGGTAATAACTGAAAAGAAGAAGCATAAAACTTCAGTACTACCGTGGTTCCCCTATCTCTCAACCCACTGTGCAGCGGACCCGCTTTGTTATTGATTTACTAGCTTTTATACCTTTTCACTTTTTGCCTATATATTTATTTTATTTTCAGTAGAAGTCTTGTAAAATTTAAAAAATCTGTTTTTGGAGAAATGCTTTCAATATGTGTAATTAGAATTAAAAATAAAAATTTAAAATTAGTGTCAGTTGTTTGCGTTTTTTTATTTACTTTAGATAAATATATATGGTTAGTGTGCGATGTTTACTTGTAATTTTAAGTTGCACAGCCCACGCCTATAAATCAGTGGCGGCGAGTACGTGGGTGCACGGGGGCAAATGCACCCAAAGAAGTGTAATGTATGAGTGCAATGCACCCATATGAGAAATGAACATTTTAACATTTTTATCCTTAAAGACTGTTTGTTGATGTGGATGGGGACCTTTTTTTGCTCTTTAGGTTTTTATTAGGTAAGAATAGAATAAATCTTTAGCGCCCTATTCTTGTGAAAGTATTTAAAGTTTTAATAGTACGTAAAATTTGAAGGTGGTGACCTTTTTTTTACTTGCTCTTCAAAAATTTGTCTTGTCACTTGGCGCCGGCACCCATATGAAAACTCAAAACCCGCCGCGTCTGCTATGAATAGTTTCATCTTTTTGTGTCCGGTATAATTCGAGCACTGGCAAACAAATAATTGATTTTATGTGTGTACTGCTGCGCAAGGTGCAGAACTGCCCGGCCAATGTCTGTACAAGTAACTACACCCAATGCACATCTACACGTTAGATTTAAGTACTATGAAAATACAAACTAGACATTTTCTGCATATTATTTTTGAAGCCTCCTACACAGAATAATTCGCTTATCTGAAAAAAAGACACCACTCAAAAAATGCATAATTTGAGTTATGTTCTTAAATTGGCTCCAAAAATCCTTTTTGCTACTTATACAATTAAAAATGTTTCTTATTTATGTTCTTTGTTTGTTAAATTGTCTTCAAAAATCCTTATTTGTCACTTATACATTTATAGAAGTTAATTATCCTCGTTCTTTCCGAAAAAAGCTTCTTGAGTTGTGTCATTTTTTTCGGATGAGCGAATAAACAAACTAAACTGGCTTGTGCCGTTAGCTGTCAAATTAAACATATTTCAAATTAAAACGTTTAAGCTAATACGGAAAATATATTGGAGTAATTAAAAGTTCTAAATTAAAATAATGTGGTATACGCTGCGTGAGATGTGGTTTTTACTTTTGACGTATACTTATTAAAATTATATTTTGCATCTAAATAGAGAGATTTAAAATTAAATAATAAGTTTAGGCATAGATGTGTTCAGGGTGATTCTGTCGGAATGCAGGTCGCTCCAAAGGCATCAAGGAAACCAGGTTAATTAAGATTTATTTACTGAATGTACAGGGTGTCCAGACACTCTACCTATAAATCCTAGGGGGTAAGTCTTCATTAAAAAATAGGAAAAAAATTATATGAATATACATTCAGCAAAAGAAAGTCTTTATACACAACTTACTTTTTATTTATGCATTTATTTATTTCTTTTAGATTTTTCTTAATATACAGATTTATTAAAAAAATATAATTTATTTTATGTTTAAGGCTTAGTCGATGAAAGAAATAGTTTGAAAACAACTACAAAATATTTTAATGAGCGCACAAGTAAATGATGCTTAAAGGTTGTTAATAACTTTTACACCAATTCAAATTTTTTGACAAATTTGGAAGACATTTTTGAAATATGTACAAATGTAAAAACAATTTAGTAAAAATTTATGATTGACCATTTTATAGTTTGGTTTTAGCGATATTTTAATATTTACAGTTGACAAGAAATATAATACTTACGTTTCTAAATCAAACAAAAGAAATACGTTTTTGTCTTTGTCACCCGGCACTGGCACACTGAAATAAATGTCGCGAGGTATTTGCTTACCAGGGGTTTTATTAATATATTTTTTAATCAAATCTTTTTAGCAACTGCTCTGTTCCAGATGAAAAGAAAATGAGCCAGAGAAATGGCGACCTGCATAATAGAATTAATTTATTTTTTATTCTTGATTCATAAAGGTAATTTAAACAACTAAAAAATATTAGCTCAAAAACTGTAATTTATTAAAAATACTAAGCAATAGGTAAAAGGTTAAACAACTTTTATAGTATTTTGTTATGAACTGAGTACCTTATACCTAGTACAAGAAGAATTTCGGACTTCCATTGTCTTTAATAATTTATTCACACAACGTTTCGGGAGTAATATCTCTGTCAGTTCTTAAGTGTAAACTGAGTTTACACTTGTGACAATTTTGAAAATAGGAGTACGTAGTGCCTTTTTTAACCGACTTTAAAACGAAGGAGATTATTAATTCGCCTGGATGTTCCTTTTTTGTGTGTATATTACGAGATTACTCCATCAATTGTGAACCGATTTTAAAAATTCTTTTTCTGTTTGAAAGACTACACGCGGTGATCCCATAAAAGAAACAAGTCAGGATTGCAAGGGAGGAAAGTACTAAACCTATCGTTTCTCTCTGCCATACGTTGTTCGTGCGGCAAAGCTGCCTCTAGTCTGGTATATGCTCAAACGTCAAGGGTGCATTGAGAATTGACAACCTTGAGGTAAGAACGTACCCTTTTTACCCAATTAAAAGGCTACAGTAAAAGTACAGGTACGTGTAATTTGATTGATTGACATTGGGGAGTGGGGGTCAAGGTTTTGGTTAGTTAAATCTTTTTTTTGTTAATTCGTTTTATTGGCAAATTAAAAAAAAAAACAAACCAGCACTGACCATGACCCCCTCTCCCAATATGACAGTTTTGCATAACCGTCTGTAACGTTTCAAACTAAACTAACCAAATTACACGTCCCTGTGCTTTTTACTGTGGTCTCAAAAAGGTACTGTTATTGTTTTTTTGTGTATGTTTACCGATTTAATGGTAATATTAATAAATAAGAAAATTAAACCGACTTCAAAACAATAAATAAAAGCCACTAAATAGTTAAAAATAATAAATAAAAAAATTAAAGAAATTAAGTCGGGTAATAACATATGCGCTAAACTACTAATTGTTAATAACTATGTAAGTATGGATGGTGGAGGGGACGATAACCATCTTTTATGGCGGACAAGTTGAAAAAGTGGCCATCGGAATGTGGCAAATTGGGATGGCGCCACAGTAGCCAGTGGGGGGATTTGGGTATTTCTTTCTTTTTTATTTTGTATCTTACTGTCCTTTTTTATTGTGTATCTCGCTCTAATAATTCATGCTCCTTGGTTAAAAAATCTCCTCTGGCTACTGTGGCAGGGTAGGGGAACATGGTGCAATTTTTTATGGAATATTTTTATGTTAGTCTTACGTTTTATCTAACGAAAAACTTAAAACGATCGACGTTAAAAACACTACTATAAACAGAATTCCAGAAATGATCCATATAAAAAAGAAAAAAATTGTGTAAACAACAAAAAAGACATCGAAAACTTAAGTCAAATTTATTACAATTTAATAAAATAATAAAAGTATCTATCTCAAACATAACATAATTATCTGCACTACATAGGATTAGGATTACATTTTTTGAATCCGTATTAACACAAATTTTTAAGTTAATAAAAAATCAACTGAAATTCTTATCCTGCCGACTACCAACAAAACAGTTGCATTAATCTCTAATAAATATCTAATATAAAAGGTATGTTTTCAAGGTGCGTATCCCATTGTTTTATTTTATTAGTTTAATGTTTTTAAAATAAAATTTTAATTGTCTTATGTCTACCTTTGTGTCAGTTTTATTATATAAATATAAGAATTTTAAATGTAAAAAAACATCCATTTAATATTTTGTAAATAATTATTATTGTTTTAACTCGTTATTATTTTGTAGGAACATGCCAAAAGACTATCGTTAAAATAAATAAATAGATCTTTGAAAAAGCCTTTCATGTAAGGCGAAACGTCAGAAAATGTAAATTATTGTTTTATTAATAAAAGAAAAACCTCAATCCCAAGAAACAAAGTAAGCAAAAGTAAATTTTAAGAAATGGTTTAAGAAAAAATTGAAGCATATACCGGGTGTCAATTTGAAAACTTCCCACCCTTAATATCTTTCTTGGAGTTAAAATATGACAAATCGGAAAGACCCGTCAATTTTATTTGTAAGGGGACACTTAAAATGAATATTTTTAGCCTTCTTGTTTCAACCCCTAGGAGGGTAGATGTCACCCTTAGAATATTAAATGGGAATGGGGGTCAAGTGATACATCATTTTAAAGCTCCTGACGAGTACTTTATAACCCTAGAATATGAAGTCAATATCTTCACCTATAACAAAATGGCGGTACTTTAAAATTACCTAAATACCTGATTTGGATGGCCATATTTCGAAACTAATAAAGTTAGATGTACCTAATGTGGTGTTTTCTTAAAGCTCTTTTAAAGGTCTTTTAATGGTAAAATAATATACAGGGTTCTTAAATAAAAAAATATGTACTTTTTCTTCTACCCTGTATATTACTACCAGTATCACCATTAAAAAGACCTTTAAAAGAGCTTTAAGAAAACACCACATTAGGTACATCTAACTTTATTAGTTTCTGGAAATATGGCCATCCAAATCAGGTATTTAGGTAATTTTTAAAGTACCGCCATTTTGTAATAGGTGAAGATATTGACTTCATATTCTAGGGTTATAAAGTACTCGTCAGGAGCTTTAAAATGATGTATTACTTGACCCCCATTCCCATTTAATATTCTAAGGGTGACATCTACCCCTCCTAGGGGGTTGAAACAAGAAGGCTAAAAATATTCATTTTAAGTGTCCTCCTTACAAATAAAATTGACGGGTCTTTCCGATTTGTCATATTTTTAACTCCAAGAAAGATATTAAGGGTGGGAAGTTTTCAAATTGACACCCGGTATATATATATATATATATATATATATATATATATATATATATATATATAAATGTTTATTCCAAGCTCCCATCTTACGCCTAAATGGCTTATTATTTCGATTATTAAAGAGTTTTACCAATATATGTTTTTTCTAAAGTTTTAAAGTTAGGTTGTGCATTATGCAGTTTGTATTTCTGGATTTTGTTTTTAATTCCAATCTTGCCCTAGTTTTAAAAGTCCCTGAATCCCCCATAGCAATTTGGGCCCATTTGAATTATTTCATCTAGTAAAGTAAATAAGTAGTGGGGCAATTTTTTGAGATTTTTTTATTATAATTTTACGCTAAATATACTAATTTAGTCGTAAGAAACGAAAAAAAAACATTTTACTTTTACCAATTAAAGAATTTTACCATCACGTCCTATTTCCAAAATTTCAAAAGTAGGGGAACATGGTGCAATTTTTTATGGAATATTTTTATGTTAGTCTTACGCTTTATCTAACGAAAAAAAAAACTTGAAACGATCGACGTTAAAAACACTACTATAAACAGAATTCACCATTATCGAAGCAGACAACGTATTTTACAATATAATAAAAAGAATTTGCCGGAAAAATCCCATTAAACAAAGATTACCGTACCTGTTTTATGTTTCTTCCTCAAGTGCTCAAAATCCCTAAATCCCCCAAAGCAATATTTTGGCCCATTTGCAATATTTCATCTAGTAAAGTAAATAAGTAAAATTTAAAAGACGGCTCTCCCAGGCGCTCGCTACCAGTCTGATATGTTCATTAAATAGGTATTACGGTCCCGCTTGTCAACGCCGGAGGGAAAAGAAGTGGTTAAGCCGACGATCCCTCTTGATGGTGATTCGTGGCCGAGTAAACGGTTGTTATTGTCTGAGGACGACGATCTTTTTGCTACCTTTTATTTTTTCTTTTAAGCCTTATATTAAATGTGGATTTATTATTGCGAGGTTTCCATCATTGTTGTACGAGGGATCGTTTGTTTGTTTTGACCTAATATAGGTAAACAATAAGCTTGTCGTATACATTTTTTTATGATTTAAAAACCTTTGGATTTTTGTAAACATTTTATATAAAATCCAATAAAAGTGTAGTTTTAGAGAGGTAATAAGTAAAACGTATATTAAAAAAGCAATACAACTTTTCTAATAAGTAGGTATAAGTAATATTTTTTTAAACTTGACATTGGACTTCTTTCACTTCAACCCTAACAGAATTATTGTGGTCCCTTTATACTTTTATTAAGTGCATCTTAAAACTGGAACATTGCACCAGTACACTGGCTCCTCCATATAACTTTTTTTCTCTGCGCTTTTTCTCGCCAAACTTCAAAAACTTAGGCTAACATATAGCCTTACAATGGTATCACGACACCACACACTCTATGATATATTTTTATTCTACAACCAGGCGCTGCATAGGTTGCCTTTCGCTAGACTTATTCTTTTATGTTATTACACAGTTTAAACGCAAATATCTCAAAAACAGCGATTGTTACCAAGTACTTTTTTTGTGTTGATAACCCTGGAATTTTTCTTGAGGGGTGTCGCAAAATTAAAAAATTGGTATATTTTATTTTTTATCTTAGTATCTCAAATGTCTAATGTTGCGTCCAGACTTGCAACAATTCGCCGCGCCTATTAACGCGCCACATAGCCCCACATAGCGCGGCCGTGGACGTGGACGAAATTCACATCGTTTCATGGGCTGAGCGAATGATTCCGCGTATTTTTTTTGTCCAGTTGTAGGTCCTTTTATCAAGAATATTATTTTATTAAGGGATTGCAAATTTTTTATAGAATTAGGTGTTATTTAGGGAGAGCGAAATATTGTATTTGCCCAAATTTTCGAACACCCTGTGGAATAATTAAACGTCACAATTTTTTACCAGTGTATTGGATTTGAAGTACTGTTTGTTAAGTTGGTTTCGTAGTCTCCAAAACAGTAATAAGATTTTTGTTATCTCTTTACATATACTGAGTACGTCAAAAAGTTAAATTTAAAAAAACACCCTGTATATTATATCACCAGTAAAAAGATATTTTAAAGGCCTTAAAAAATACTACATTTGTCATAGGTATCTTCATCAGTTTCTGAAAATATGACCATCCAAATGTATATATATGTATATATATATATATATATATATATATATATATATATATATATATATATATATATATATATATATATATATATATATATACACTACTCAAAAGAATTATCGCATATGCTCGATTAATTTTGAATGGCCCTGTATGATGTGCTATTGAAAGGGAGTAGTCAAATTTGTGATTATAAAATATCAGAAATGGGTAAGGGTGTAAATTATTAACAAATGAGATTTCTCCCTTTTAACAGCACATTATATAGGGCGATTAAAAATTATTTATTTTTTCAATTTTTTTTTTATCACCCCGTAGGATGTATTGCTAACAGTAAAAAACAACGGTTAATATAAAGTTATAGCTTCACGTTTTCTTAACATTTTCTTTTTTTAATTGTCTTAATAACTTAATTATTAAAAGAGATTTGGCCATTTAAATCAAAGCATTTTTGTATTAAAGCTTATGAAAGAAATTGAGCATATGCGATAATTTTTTGAGTAGTATATATATATATATATATATATATATATATATATATATATATATATATATATATATATATATATATATATATATACATATATATATATTCAATACACTGGTAAAAAAATTTGACTTCAACAGGGTGTTCAAAAATTTGACCAAAATGTAACATTTGGCTCGTCCCTGTACAACACCCAATTCTATAAAACTTTTGCAATCTCCATGCTAAATACTAATCCTAATGAAAATTACTACAACTGGACCAAAAAATCATTAAAATCTGTCAAAAAACAAAAAGTTATTTAAGATTAAATTTGGACAACATTTTGTTTGTCCGTTTTTTTGTACAGGAGTGTAGTTAGGACTCATTATACTAAATAATATTAGTGTATTAAACTACACATCCGGTTTTGGGCACAAGAAAAAAGTATTTATTTTTTTGAAGACAAAGAAAATTTTTTTTATAGTTTCTTGCATACATTAATGCAAGTAGTGTTTACGGGAATTGAAATCATATTTTATGTTTATTACTGTATCAGTGCACACATTTTGATACATAAGAGATGTTTTTGGACGCGGGTATTACAAAATGTTTTTATTTACGGATAGGCTCATTGCAATTCTGAAGAAGCTAGACGCATTTACGAAATATGTTTTTCTGATCAAAGGCTTCCACCTAGAAGAAAATTTATAAAAGAGTCCTAAAAGCTTCAGAACCCAGGGAGCGTAGTGCCCAATTTTACCAATCAGGGAAGACATCGTAAAGTTAGAGTGGAAACCGAAGAACAAATTTTGAATTCAATTGACGAGGGTTCGTCACGAAGTACAAGAACTATTGTGATTACCAATACATTTAACTGCAACTTTATGTGATTTACGAGTGTTTTTTTTTCTTTTTTTTTTTTTTGGTTCATCATATCCTTTTAAATAAGTTACCTATAATCGTTGATATTGATGGCGTGTATTGCTACGTATGAATAAATCCTGTTTTTTTTTGAAGTTAATGAAATGTGTTAAATTATTAGGATCTAGAGTATACTTATTAGATTATTTTAGTTGAAATTAGCAGTGACACTATGTTGACAGTAAATAATTTTTTTATTCCACACATGACAAACACCAGACACAACAATAACAAAGACTAAATCATAAAGGTATGGTCATATTACGAAAATGTATTATACAGGTCTTCTACTTCAACACCTTCCCTCATTGAGTAATTTGACCATTCCCATGATTTTACATAGATTCTGTAGTCTAGGTAGAAATAAAGGTTTTGTCATAATATCAGCAACTTGAGTTTCTGATGGCACTTTCTTCACAATAATTAAATTTTCCATCACCAACTCTCTAACAAAGAAGTGTCTGATCTGAATATGTTTGGTGCGACGATAAAACTCCAGGTTTTGTGCTAACCTTATAGAAGCCTTATTGTCAACCATTAAAATCGGAGTGCTTTTTAAAGGCACAATGTCTTCGTACAGGCGCCTTAAACAAACTATTTCTCGGGCAGCTTCACTTGCAGCTACTACTTCAGCCCCTGTAGAAGATATAGCCACTGAATTTTGACTTTGACTACGCCAGGATACCGCACCACCGGCAGACATACATAAAACACCGGATGTGGAACGACCAGTTGTTTCATCTCCACCATGGTCTGCATCACTGTATGCTTGTAGTATAACCATCCCCCCAGGTTTGTAGAAAAGACCAACCTCTACAGTATTTTTCAGATATCGAAATATTCGTTTGATTTTCATACAATCAACATTGGTTGGATTTTCCAATTTTCTGCATACTACACTAACTGCATAGGCAATATCGGGTCGAGTACCAGTCATTAGATACATAAGAGCACCAACTGTTTCTCGGTAGGGAAAAGAGGCATTCGATTCTTCTGTCACTTCCTTCCCTAATTGAATACCTTCTTTGACCATCGATGTGGATACCGGGTTACAATGTTTCATACCACAACGTTCAAGTACTTTCTTCGTGTATGCAGACTGACTGACACGTACTAAACCATCATTGTCGTGTTCAATTTCAAGACCAAGGTAATATGAAGCGGGCTTAATGGTAATTTTGAATTCCAGTTGTAAACTTGCCAAGAAGAAATCTTTCATGTCATTACTGGTTGAAGCCATCATCAACATATAAGACTAACAAAAGCATGTCTTGACCTTCCTTCTTCACAACTAGACAGTGATCAGCATCACTTCGTTTGAAGCCAAGTGCTTTGACGTAATCACGCTTGTTCCTGCACCTTGGTGCTTGCTTTAACCCATACAAACTGCGTTGAAGATAGCATAACATACCGCTTCCATCATCATAGCTTTCTGGTTGCTTCATGTAAACCTCTTTATCAAGTTTACCATAAAAAATGCAGTACACACATCGAAGTGAGTAAGAGCCATATTTCTACTTGCAGCAATACTTAACAGAGCTCTTATTGTCCCACCTTTGCTACTGGACTGTAGATCTGATCATAGTCCTCACCTTTTCTTTGTGAATAACCCTTAATAACCAGCCTAGCTTTGTACTTGTCTATTGAACCATCTGGATTTGTTTTCAGCTTATACACCCATTTACATGAAATGGCCTTTTTACCTGGCGGTAACTTCATCATCACCCATGTCTTATTTTCTTTAAGAGTAGGGAAAAATAGGGAGTTTCACGCCCTCCGTCCTCCGGCGGAGCTTATTATCTCAAGATCTCTGACGTCAACAATTATTTAGGAATCTTACGCAACGCGTTATTTAGGGCGTAGCCCCTACTATATGTCAAACTATAAATGTCATCTGTCAAATGTCAAATGTCACCTGTCACCTGTTATATGTCAAAAATCACGTGACTTAGAAAATGGCCGCCATGCGTAGGACACTTGCGCTATGGTCATAAATTGATGTGCGCAAACGCGAAAATCCCGGGTTGTACCGTTCGGGCGCTATCGACAAAAATCGTAATTTAACCCTGATGACTCATCATGGGAGAGCGGTTTAAATTTTTTAAATATAGTATTACGTCATACCTATCGAATAGTGAAAACCGCATGACGCCATCTTTAGCCATAAAGGCGTTACAGCTGTTTAAAAATAGTTGAGAGATATCAATTAGCGACTAGAACGGTAACCCTAAGGTAAATCGGTCATTGTAGCCTTATTATTAAACTTAGAATAATGAAACTTGGCAATAGGATAGTCGACGACGTTTCGCCAATGATTTCAAGGTTATCAATCCTAACATGTTAGGCACTGCGCCCTCCGCACCTAAACCTTGGGCTTAAGCGCGGGTCTTAAGCGCAGGTGCAAAATCTTAGCGTGTGCAATCTCGGATATTAATACTAAAATTTTTAATAATTATGTTATTTGAGTGTAAATAGGGCCTTAACAGTTTTTAACGTATATCTTGGCTTCTAGTGGTTTGATTTTAGTCATTCTTTTTTTAAACAATTTATTTTTAATAAATATATTAACCTAATTTTTTAAATAATTATGTTATTTGAGTGTAAATAGGGCCTTAACAGTTTTTAACGTATATCTTGGCTTCTAGTGGTTTGATTTTAGTCATTCTTTTTTTAAACAATTTATTTTTAATAAATATATTAACCTAATTTTTTAAATAAATATGTTATTTGAGAGTAAATAGGGCCTTAACAGTTTTTGACGTATATCTTGGCTTCTAGTGGTTTGATTTTAGTCATTCTTTTTTTAAACAATTATTTTTAATAAATATCTAGTAACACTAATTTTTAAATAAATATGTTATTTGAGTGTAAATAGGGCCTTAACAGTTTTTAACGTATATTTTGGTTTTTAGTAGACCGATTTTAGTTGTTCTTTTTGCTAATAATTTAATTTTTATAAATCTACAAATATTAATACTAAAATTTTTAATAATTATGTTATTTGAGTGTAAATAGGGCCTTAACAGTTTTTAACGTGTATCTTGGCTTCTAGTGGTTTGATTTTAGTCATTCTTTTTTTAAACAATTTATTTTTAATAAATATATTAACCTAATTTTTTAAATAAATATGTTATTTGAGAGTAAATAGGGCCTTAACAGTTTTTGACGTATATCTTGGCTTCTAGTGGTTTGATTTTAGTCATTCTTTTTTAAACAATTATTTTTAATAAATATATGGTAACACTAATTTTTAAATAAATATGTTATTTGAGAGTAAATAGGGCCTAAACAAATAACCTCAAAGTTCTTACACAGCCGTTGTTATGATTGACAGACAAGTTATTAAAAAATATCAACAAATTCGAGGAAACATATTTCAATATAATTTGTAAGAGTATCAGCCCTAATTTTTAAATAATTAGCCGAGCGCTAAAAGAAGAGTATACGAATGTCAAAATTAAAAAATAAATATTTTGGTTTCAGTACATACGATATTTACGATTTTTGTTTAAAAGCGAGATTAGGACCTAAGAAACATATTTAAATATAATTTGTAAGGGTATCAACCCTTATTTCGAAAATATTAGCCAAGCGCTAAATTTACGTGAGTCAAATTTAAAAATTAAATATTTCGGTCTAGGGTAAGAACGCGAGGCGGGTTCATCTGTCATTCGAAAAATCTGACGTCATATTTAGAAATCTTGCGCAACGCATTATTCAGGGCGTGATCGCCTGTCATCTGTCATCTGTCAAATATCACGTGACTTAGAAAATGACTGTTCGAAAAGAAGAAGAATCACAACATAACCCTACTTTTAAACAAGAGGGGCGCTAGCAACATTTGGCTTTAGTTGCCTTTGGCATTAGCAACTTCCAACGCTCAGGGCTCCGGGCCCTACGATAACGCCCCCCGCCTAAGCCCTGGGGCCCCACACATAGAAAAACTGTGCCGTATTTTAGAAAAACAGTACCGTATTTAGAAAAACAGTGCCGTATTTTAGAAAAACAGTGATGTATTTTAGAAAAACAGTGCTGTATTTTAGAAAAACAGTGCCGTATTTTAGAAAAACAGTACCGTATTTAGAAAAACAGTGCCGTATTTTAGAAAAACAGTGCTGTATTTTAGAAAACAGTGCCGTATTTTAGAAAAATAGTGGTGTATTTTAGAAAAACAGTGCTTTATTTTAGAAAAACAGTGCCGTATTTTAGAAAAACAGTGCTGTATTTTAGAAAAACAGTGCCGTATTTTAGAAAAACAGTGCTGTATTTTAGAAAAACAGTGCCGTATTTTAGAAAAACAGTGCTGTATTTTAGAAAAACAGTGCTGTATTTTAAAAAACAGTGCCGTATTTTAGAAAACAGTGCTGTATTTTAGAAAAACAGTGCCGTATTTAGAAAAACAGTGCCGTATTTTAGAAAAACAGTGCTGTATTTTAGAAGAACAGTGCCGTATTTTAGAAAAACAGTGCCTTATTTTAAAAAACGGAGCCGTTTTTTAGAAAAACCGCGTTCATCTTCCGAATAACACAAATTATTAGGTCAAATATTGTGGCAAAAATTATATATTAAATATATAAAGGGTTATCTTAAAACAAAAACAGCTACATATGAAACATAAAGATACATATTGTACTTAATAAAAAATATATACAGAGTACATACGTAACATGTTTATCGAGTGTGATTACTATTTACCAAAAATTTTAAGATTATAGTGATTACAAAGCGACATTGTATTTTCTAATGATTGTACACTTTTCTTCTACGGAAACCAGGAACTTGTAGCAACATATACGGGGAAAGATCTTCATAGTCTATACCTCTAAAGGATAAATAATTCTTTAGTTTCTTAAACTCGGGATGGATGTCAATTTTGAGAGGTTTTTTTCTACGTTTTACATCTTTAATCGTCACTGCTAGATAAATAGCAAACACCAATTGTAGTTCGTGAAATAGCTCTCAGGCTAGGGGTTGTTTTATATCTATTGATTTGTGAAGTGGAAATCGTCTCGTCCGTCGATCTTCTGATGAAAAATATTCTGATAGCACCTCCTTTACCCATGGCATACCATAATGTGCCTTTTTGATAAGGTACAGGTAAATAGCAGGAGAAAAATAAGGAGACTCTTTATTCGATATTTCAGTTTTAATCTCATAATCCCAGTTCCATGAAATGTTTTTATTAAACAAAGAGAGTGTGTAGGACTTCATCGGGAACTTTAGAATTCTTATATAATTTTTGAAAGTCTTCAGAGACGATACTCATCTTGGCAAAGCTACTACACAACTAACGAAACCAACAAAGATTAGAACCTTTTAAGGATTTTAAGCCGTTGAAAAGAGCTGATCAGTAAATAACATAAATTTTATTTAAAAAACGCAAAATTACTGGTTTTTAAATAAAATCACTCTTTATACCGTCTTTTAAATAATTATACTGTAATACACTGTTTATTAATAAAATAACTGTGATATAATTTAAAAGACGGCAAAATTACTGCTTTTTAAATAAAATCACTGTTATTTGCCGTCTTTTAAATTATATCGCTGTTATTTTATTAATAAACAGTGTATTACAGTATAATTATTTAAAAGACGGCAAAATTACTGCTTTTTAAATAAAATCACTGTTATTTGCCGTCTTTTAAATTATATCGCTGTTATTTTATTAATAAACAGTGTATTACAGTATAATTATTTAAAAGACGGCAAAATTACTTCTTTTTAAATAAAATCACTGTTATTTGCCGTCTTTTAAATTATATATCGCTGTTATTTTATTAATAAACAGTTTATTACAGTATAATTATTTAAAAGACGGCACAATTACTGCTTTTTAAATAAGAACACTGTTATTTGCCGTCTTTGTGGGGGGCCCCAGGGCTTAGGCGGGGGCGTTATCGTAGGGCCCGGAGCCCTAAGCGTTGGAAGTTGCTAATGCCAAAGGCAACTAACGCCAAATGTTGCTAGCGCCCCTCTTGTTTAAAAGTAGGGTTATGTTGTGATTCTTCTTCTTTTCGAACAGTCATTTTCTAAGTCACGTGATATTTGACAGATGACAGATGACAGGCGATCACGCCCTGAATAATGCGTTGCGCAAGATTCCTAAATATGACGTCAGATTTTTCGAATGACAGATGAACCCGCCTCGCGTTCTTACCCTAGACCGAAATATTTAATTTTTAAATTTGACTCACGTAAATTTAGCGCTTGGCTAATATTTTCGAAATAAGGGTTGATACCCTTACAAATTATATTTAAATATGTTTCTTAGGTCCTAATCTCGCTTTTAAACAAAAATCGTAAATATCGTATGTACTGAAACCAAAATATTTATTTTTTAATTTTGACATTCGTATACTCTTCTTTTAGCGCTCGGCTAATTATTTAAAAATTAGGGCTGATACTCTTACAAATTATATTGAAATATGTTTCCTCGAATTTGTTGATTTTTTTTAATAACTTGTCTGTCAATCATAACAACGGCTGTGTAAGAACTTTGAGGTTATTTGTTTAGGCCCTATTTACTCTCAAATAACATATTTATTTAAAAAATTAGTGTTACCATATATTTATTAAAAATAATTGTTTAAAAAAGAATGACTAAAATCAAACCACTAGAAGCCAAGATATACGTCAAAAACTGTTAAGGCCCTATTTACTCTCAAATAACATATTTATTTAAAAAATTAGGTTATTATATTTATTAAAAATAAATTGTTTAAAAAAAGAATGACTAAAATCAAACCACTAGAAGCCAAGATATACGTTGAAAACTGTTAAGGCCCTATTTACACTCAAATAACATAATTATTAAAAATTTTAGTATTAATATTTGTAGATTTATAAAAATTAAATTATTAGCAAAAAGAACAACTAAAATCGGTCTACTAGAAACCAAAATATACGTTAAAAACTGTTAAGGCCCTATTTACACTCAAATAACATATTTATTTAAAAAATTAGTGTTACTAGATATTTATTAAAAATAATTGTTTAAAAAAAGAATGACTAAAATCAAACCACTAGAAGCCAAGATATACGTCAAAAACTGTTAAGGCCCTATTTACTCTCAAATAACATATTTATTTAAAAAATTAGGTTAATATATTTATTAAAAATAAATTGTTTAAAAAAAGAATGACTAAAATCAAACCACTAGAAGCCAAGATATACGTTAAAAACTGTTAAGGCCCTATTTACACTCAAATAACATAATTATTTAAAAAAATTAGGTTAATATATTTATTAAAAATAAATTGTTTAAAAAAAGAATGACTAAAATCAAACCACTAGAAGCCAAGATATACGTTAAAAACTGTTAAGGCCCTATTTACACTCAAATAACATAATTATTAAAAATTTTAGTATTAATATCCGAGATTGCACACGCTAAGATTTTGCACCTGCGCTTAAGCCCCGCGCTTAAGCCCAAGGTTTAGGTGCGGAGGGCGCAGTGCCTAACATGTTAGGATTGATAACCTTGAAATCATTGGCGAAACGTCGTCGACTATCCTTTTGCCAAGTTTCATTATTCTAAGTTTAATAATAAGGCTACAATGACCGATTTACCTTAGGGTTACCGTTCTAATCGCTAATTGATATCTCTCAACTATTTTTAAACAGCTGTAACGCCTTTATGGCTAAAGATGGCGTCATGCGGTTTTCACTATTCGATAGGTATGACGTAATACTATATTTAAAAAATTTAAACCGCTCTCCCATGATGAGTCATCAGGGTTAAATTACGATTTTTGTCGATAGCGCCCGAACGGTACAACCCGGGATTTTCGCGTTTGCGCACATCAATTTATGACCATAGCGCAAGTATCCTACGCATGGCGGCCATTTTCTAAGTCACGTGATTTTTGACATATAACAGGTGACAGGTGACATTTGACATTTGACAGATGACATTTATGGTTTGACAGATAGTAGGGGCCACGCCCTAAATAACGCGTTGCGCAAGATTCCTAAATAATTGTTGACGTCAGAACTGAGATAATAAGCTCCGCCGGCGACGGTGGGCGTTGAACTATCTATCTATCCCTACTAATAATAAATCTTGTATGGGCTATAGGTATGTATGTATAGTGGTACCTAATAATGTAAAATATTAATTATTTTTTCTTAAAACTTGGTCTTTTAAATTGCTTTCTTAAAACACCTATAAATTTTGTTTTTAACCACGCTGCATAACAAAACCTGCCGGTCCCAACTGCCATTATTTAGCGCATGTGTAGCATTTGAAAAAAAAAGGAATAAAGTAGAAGTTCAATCATTTTATTACCAAATTTAAACATAAATTGCAGGTAATAAATCAAGGTAAATTGCAAAATGGCTTAATAATAAATCTTGTATAATATATGTACGTATGTATTTTAGTACCTAATAATGTAAAATTTTTACTTTGCAACTTTATAAAACCAAAATATTTTAGCAATGGAGGTAAGTGCGGTAGTATAAGAATTTAAACCTTTTTTTTTAAGCCCAATAAAGTAAGAAAGGTTAGGTTAGATACTAAAAAGAATATTACACAGTTTAAATTTTGTTTATATATTTGTTTTATCAAAATTTAGGTGAAGTGCATTTAGGCAGATTCTAAAATTTTATTAAAAATGTTGTAATTTTAACCAATTTTAATTAATAGAGATACTTTAATTTAGATTTTTTTTTATACTGTTCTATAAAGTGAATTGGATTTTAAAAATACGAATCCTTTACTTATAGTACTTTCTTGGACTTATTTGTAAATTGTTAACATTCTAGTAATGTGTATCTTCGTGTATTATTAGGTAACTAATTATTGCTTGTTTAATAATAGTTCGAGATACATACTAACTAAACTGTAAACAAATTATAAATATTTTCAATGAAAGTCCAAAAAGTATTACTGGTAAAGGGTAATTAGAAAATGTTACAGCTTCATTCAAATTTTAGGTTTATAGTACATATTAATCAATGTTAGGTCCGGTACATTTGGGAACATTAAATAAAAATACTTTATGCGACATCTGACTAACATACGGAGAAAGACCTTGTTGCGGAAATTTGGCAGTCGCATAATACGCAAATACATGAATGCCTACCGTACATTCGATAAGAGGTTTAATGTATCATGCGGTATGTTGCTTAACATACAGGTAATGTTTTTGTGTTTGTTGGGTTTTTTCTGGGAAGACAAACAAAATTTAATAGTTATTTTTGTAAAATGGCACTTTTACGTCCGCGTTTAAAAGTTGTGGGCGTAAACGTGCTTTACGCCAGAGGTGCGAAAAATATTTTTGTACGACTATAATTAATATACAAGCACTCTCTGTAGTTAGGAGGAAATTTCCCAGCTTTAAATGTTTTAAATAGTAATTAGTATACGTTTAACATATGTTTATTTAAATAAATTGTTGTGTTACCAAAGAAAGGGGCATTATTCAATTTTATTTTTGTTTTATAAATTTAAAAATGCGGGCATTTTTAATACTTTTTTTCCCTAGGGCGTAAATGTGCTATTTAACGCTCTCATTTATAAATGCGGGTGTTTTTAATACTTTTTGCCCCAGGGCGTAAAAGTGCAATTTTACGCCTTAGCCTCAAATGGGGGCGCAAATTGTATTGTCGCCCGGTCGTACAAAAATTTTGTTTTTGGTAAAAAATTTGTAGTTGTAGGAAAAACAGTGTATGTACATTACTGGTATGAAAATTACTTTCTTACACTTGTAGGTTTGTAGTATTCGTTTGACGCTTTGTGCAGTAATATTCCCTTTCGTGTGAAATTAGAAAGTTTCCACACTTGTAAAGTAATATACAATATTTGTCCATATAACTTAACTTTTATTTCTTGCAAGATACTGCATTGTCAAGTCATTCAGATCAGTAAGTATAGTTTAATGTGTCGTAATCAGAACTTTTAAGTAGGTCTAATTAAAACAAAGAGCAGATAAAACTCCAGCTCTTTATAGAGCATATTGTATTTAAATACAGAAACACTTAAAGTAGATCGTTACCTTTATCTCTTTAACAAATCGCAGTTTAATCGTTAGTCCCGCAATTAAAATTTGTCAACGGGTATGATTAAAATTAGAAAGAGCCAAATATTTTACCTTATGTTTTATACAGGGTGATTTTTAGGTTGGTAGTTTTTCTTAAAACTGTATAGAATGCAAAAATATTAGAAAATTTTTAAAATAAAATTATGGCCAAAAATGCTTGGTTTCCAAAATACAGAGTGTTAAAGTTTAAAACCAAAATGCCTTTTTTATCATAACTTTCCTACCCCTCCAGATATTTACACAAAATTTAGTACACTTCTTTTAACCATTACAATACATTTGCTGTAAAACATTTTAATATATTTCTACCAATGACGTTCCAATAGGAATTGTATTACATTAAAAAAAATGCCAAAATGAAATATGGTGTTTTTTATCTAAAATTAGTTTTTTGCCCAATCCACAAATACATTGATTTTATTATATTTAAATTTTAGTTCTGTAAATATTTGACCCTACCCAAAAACAAATTAGACACAAACGAATTTAACATATAAAACACTATTATATAAGATTTCAGCGATTATGCCACGCATCAAAATTGCTCTTATTTCTTTAAACAAAAACCGTTTCTCACACAAGCAAGAAAATTAGGGGATCAAATAACTCTAAAATTAATTAACCTCCTAAAAATAGTATTGTTTTAAAGAAAAAGCAGAAGCGTACTATTTTTTTCTTAAAAGAAACCTAATACAATTTTTTTTAAACACCACAGGTAGATTTTTTAAAAATCTTTTACAACAAAAAATAAGAAAATATATTAGAGTTTACATTAAAAAATATAAAATAAAGTTTATATAAACATGGGTCCGCAAATTTTTCGGTTTTAAGATACAGGGTGTTAAACTTTTTTAAAACCTAAAAAAAATATAAATATTGATTGTACAGAAATTAAAAATTATTATTTTTTGTTTTTTTGAAAACCTTTTAATAACCCTGCAGAATGTATTGCAACAGTTACGTAAAAGTTATAGCTTCACCATTTTTTAACATTATCTTTTTTTAATTGTCTTAATAACCTAATTATTAAAAGAGTTATGGCAATTTAAATTAAAACATTTTGTATTGAAGCCTAAAAGTGTATTTAAATTTTTGGTTTATTTTTAAAAAGTTGATTAAAGAGGAAACAAAAGTGGCAATAGCTATATATATTCAATGAGGGTACTTAACGAGAGCTTGAGGACAGTTTTCTACTAATTCGGTTAAGTGTTCGCATTTACCGTGCTGAATAAATGCTTCCATTAAAATAATAATTGTTACTAAAATTGAAATATTATTGTTTGTACTTGTTAAGAAAGGTTTATTACTAACGTTATTTGTTGTCCAATTATTCAACATTTTTATCTTGAAAGCAATTTACTAGAAATCGCATACAGTTGCTCCTTACTACCAAATGGACAACTCTCAAAAATTTGACATTTTTTTATTTTTTTTTTATCTTTGGACAAACCACGAAGGTTTTTTATCTGTCTTAACAGGTCTGTACTAAAATGTGACTTTTCATTAAATTACTCTTTTCTTGTGGAAAAAAAGTGTGTACTTTTTTCCCGGACGTACAAACACGTAAGTAAAGATAAATATTTAATTTTAGAATAATTTATTATACAGAAATTACATTTGCCGTATATAAGGAGAGGAGTCAAATATGTTTTATCTTTGTAATATTCCAAATAACTACTAAACGACCGCTTTAAGTTTTAACTTTTTAATTTCAACACGTCAATTAGAGAATTATTGCACAGTGAAATAAGGCCAGGCACTAATAATACCAGCCTTATTTTGACATCTGAGCTTGCGCAGATGCATGGTAGGATAAGGACCCCTTAATAAGTATAGTACCTGGCTTTATTTATGTCGGTTTTAGGTCGTGCCTTATTTTGGTCTTATTTTAACTTCGAAACAGTTCGTCTAACCGAACGGCTGCCGACCACAAAATCAAAAAGTTTTTAGAAGTAAAAATACTTAAAACCTTGCTTTTTCAAATGTATTTCCTTAATTGTGTAAAACAAAACCTTACAACACAAAACAAAAACAAACTAATTTTTTTCTTCTTTTTTAAGTTAATGGTACTGTCAACATAATTTGCAATAACTTTAAATTATTATGGGTACAAGCACCATTTAAATAAGGCCGGTATTAATAATACCCGAGCTTAATAAGGCAACTTGCAATAATTCTCTATTTTCAGATACTAAATAATTTGCTAAAGGGTTTCCCCAGTAATGCAAGGTCGTATTGTGTTTTAAATATACCAGTCGATTAGTTTAAAACTTCAAATTTATTACATGTTAAATTTTCTGACTTTATTATTATGTTTTTTTTTTTAATAATAAGGTGTTTTCCATCACAGAAAAAAAATAGTGTATTATACACGGAAAAAAATAGATTTTAGCTCTCGGTTTATTGTCAACAAAACCTGGAGCTAAAACCTTGAACTTTTTCCCTTGTATAATAAGTAACAACTATTTCTTTTTTGAAGATATTCATGTAAGGCTTTTGGTTTTACCATATTTTTAAATTTTATTAACTGGAACCGCGTATAGCTCTATTTCCAAAAATGCATATTTTTTATATATATATATATATATATATATATATATATATAATGTCTGCAGCTTTTTTTTTGTTTTATGGATTATTTATTTTTTGTGTTTACCTTATTTATATTTTTAAGGGTGTTACAATAAACAATGTTTATTAATAATGTGTTTAAAAATTTATTATAAGACATAACGATAAAAGGCTTAGGACTTACTCAATGGACAATATTAGCCTTTATAAACCCGAACCTGGTACAGATGAACCCCAGACATGAATGTTTGAGTATATGTTTTAAAATATTTTTTTTTCTTTTTTTTTTGAGTTATGATTTTTAAATATTACCACGCGTTTCTTTGGTCCTTCTTTCTTTTCTTTTTTAAACAAATAAATAAAAAAAAACTTTAGATAATAAAATTATTGCATAAATACCATATTTTGGAGTAAAATTTAGAGGTGATAATTTTAAGATGGCGGTAGAAAAAAATAGGAAGAGGGTCTTGTGGCAAGTACTCGTCGGGAACTTTAAACTGATTTGCCAAATTTACAATTTACCTTTTTTTTCAGGATGGTGCCTACTATGTATTTTGAAATTTGTATATATCAATTTATCACTAACTAGACCTTTGAAAAGGTCCGGGAAAATAAATAATAATTACCAAATTATAGTATCAATGCAATAATTTTATATATAACTTTTTTTAAATTAAACCGTTTACAAAATTAAAGAAGTAGGGAATGTTGAAGAAATACATTGTATATCTAAATTGGTAATTATTTTTAGAACAAGCTTTTATGTAAATGCTCTTAAAAGAATAAATAAGACTCTTTCCTTAAAACTTTTGCTAGCTAAATATAGCATCATTAGACAATTTATACGATATAAAAGCTTGTTGCAAGATTTGAGTTCTCCTCTTTACTTACTTGATCAATATTATATTTAATTTATTAGTTTATATCTCTAACCTTTTTATTTCATAGGTACCCATATTACCACCATTTTTAAAAGTCCGCCATATTGGATTAAGAGTGAGGTTACTTTATTTTTCGAGTTACTCTCAGCAAGCTTTTTTATTTAATACCCATATTGTGGGGTGCATTGAAAATATTTAGTCCGCCATCTTAAAGATCCCGCTATGTTGGATTTAGAACTACGTTACACAGCTATTTATGCATTGTCATTCAAACAAAACTCGTATAGGTACCAAATTTTAGCCTAATTGGTTAGGGATAAATACTTAAAAATTGAGTTGCAAGTTTCCACCCGTACATACATACATACGTACCAAGTTAAATAAAAGCTTTTTATAAAAAGGAAGTCATAAAAAGCTTTTGATCACACTTTTAATACGAAAATCACTTTACATGCTTTTATCTGTCCCTTGTGTTTTGGTTTATTTTATTTTAGTACATTTACAAAGCTTTAATAAGCGTATTTCAATTTAGGGATTAAAAGAAAAGACTAAAATTGTGCTTTATGACACACCGGTTATTATTTGATCTTTCAAAAATATGCAAATAACTTTTTGTTTCCTTTGTCAGCTTTGATTTTTAATTAGTCCATTTTTTGTTACATGCATATTAATTTTCTTTTTTAAAAGGCATTAGAATGTTAATGCGTAAAAATATTTTTTCTTTTAAAAGATTTTTGGGGCTTTTGGTTTTACCATATATTAAAATGTATTAACTGAAACCGCCCGCGTACAGCTGCGTTTTAAAAATGCATATTGTGGTAAAATGTTTTTTACTCCTTAATTTTTTTGTGGATTATTTTTTTTTGTTTTAAACTTATTTTTATTTTAAAGTGTGTTACAATAAACAATGTTTATCATTAATAGTTTTTACAAATTTGTAACGAAACACAACACATACAGCTAAACCCCAGACATAAATGATTGGGTATATTTTCTAAAATATATTTTCTTTGTCTATGTTTCTTTAATATACAGGGTGGTCCAGATCTTAACTAAGAAATTTTAATCACGTTTTCTACGTCAAAAATAAGCTCTAGTTTGTCATATGAACATGTGCGGGAAACAGGGTTTAAAATTTTAGAAAAAGAGGTTTTTTTAATAATAGCTTCTGCACTACTTAAAATATTTCTATGAAATTTAAAAAATACAAATCACTTTTTAATTAAGATTACTATTTTTTTATTTTACCAGTGGCGTTCGGACTGCATCAAGGGTGAATATTTTTAAACAAAAAAATGATACGCCACTGGCTTATTTAAAAATAAAAGTTACTTTAAAAATCCCTATTTAATTTTAATCAAATTTGGCCTGTACGAGGCACCGTTTTCGAGTAAAAAAGTAAAACATATTCTCATGCACGGATAAATCGCTAAAATTTGATAGCAATAATAGTAGGGAAGCCCACGATGCTAAATGGGGATTTACTCGAGCGTCATAGTGACCTATTGGGTTGGCAAGCTTAGATGATAAGAAGAAAATAATGTTATATAATGTATTCCTTTTCATCGGTGGTGGAAGCGGCTATAGACTTTAAAATATGTCAAAAAAATACTATTGTTATTTCGGCTTGTGAAAATCGTTCGGGTCGTATCATATAATATATTTTTAGTTATCCCTAAATTATTTTCTTTAAAATTAAAAAATAGCCGCGTTCGAAAATGCTAATCCGACTTTTTTTGTAGCTCTCTGTTTCCTTTACGTCACTCTTAAATTGTCAGATTAGTGGAATATACACTGTTTAGCATGTAATTAACTCACCCTATCTTAATCTGACGAGCTCGACAATTTCTGATAGATATATTTTTGTTTTTTATGATCAGCCCTGTATACGGAGCTCATATTTGGTGGAGGTACTTAACCAGCTACAAGGTATCCTTTGGTATATTAATCTTTCGAGCTGTAGTAAATCCCGAAATTCTCTCTTGAGCTCCCCTACCATTAAAAGCTAGCCACGGTTTTGTAGCAATATTATGTACTAAATTTTTACGTTTTTTTGTGTATGAGAATCTGTTTTACTTTTTACTCAGAAACAGGGCCACTGGTAAAATTAAAAAAATATGCACCAAGTGCTTATTGATGTTTAAAACCTATGTCTCTAATGTCATAGAAATATTTTAAGCAGTGCAAAAGTCATTATAAAAAACAATTTTTTTTCTATAATTTTAGCACTCTGTATCTCGGGCAGAAAGAATTTCTCCACATATATTTATATGCCTAACTAGAGCTTATTTTTTGACGTAGAATACGCGATTAAAATTTTGGTAAAAATCTGGACCACCCTGTGTATCTAAATTGGTATAGCAAGTCTTTCCTAATTGCGGTAAAAAAATTTTAGGAGGTATTCCTAAGCCAATTTAATAAAAAAAAAAGATCATATAAACATGGGTCCTCAAATTTTTCGTTTTCAAAATACAGGGTGTTAAAGTTTATTAAAAACCTAACAATTTTTAAAACACTTTTTAGTAAAATTTGTTAGGCTAGATAATATCTAGTCTAATATCTATAATATAAACAATATTTAATTAAGTATTTGTTGTTATTTTTACATAATTTTTAATAAAAAGGTATAATACCTAATTAAAAAAAAATGTTCTAATTTTTTTGCATGGTCCAGGAATATGCGGTTTAGGGGCCGTTCAAGTATTACGTAAGCACTATAGGGGGCCAAGGGGTCTTAGTTTTGCTTATTTTTGATGACATGGGGGTCAAGATGGTGATTACGTCAGCTGCAGTATTTTTACTTTTTAAACATATGGTAGCTCACCCGCAAGATGGGGCGCATTCAGGAGTACTCAGCCGCTGGGTGGCTTTATTTTTATAGTTTTGACACTTCGCTTATCCAGCGCTGATTGTGCCCATGCTTCAAAACGATACACATTTTGAGTGATTTCCACAAATATTGAATACGTTTAGGTACTCGCTTAGAATCAAGTATGTGAATTACTGCGCGCAATGTCAAAATGTAGTTTTAAATGGATGAATCTAAGTTACACCAAAAATGTTTTAAAAGTTTTAAAAAATCTCATGCAAAAACAAAAATACAAAATGTAGTTAGTGAACGAAGTGTGGCGTAAATTTAAATTATAGGCAAAGACCTACAAGGAATTTGATATTGTTTCTTGAAAAATTAAAAAATAATTGCAATTTGTGACTAAGAATAAATCGAGGACTAAATTTAATCTATTATAGTTTTTTTTATAAGAAGAGTGTTAAAACCATTTAGGTAGGTATAAAAAATGAAATTAAGGAATCTTGGTTCTTGAGTTTAGAACGCGTCAAATTAAAATCATCTACCCACGTTTCGCCATCGATTCATCAAGGCTTCCGGGATCTTTACTCAGCGAAATGGAAACATTGACTTTATAAGACAGTTTGATTTAAAGATAGGTATTTTCTATACTGGTTAGGCGGATTCATTTTTTTCGATAGTAATTCGTTGTGTACACGCCTAAATCTAGTGTCCTGACACTAATGTCAAAAATATTATCAGAATTTTTTAAAGTTAAAACCCTAATTTTTTTAAAATTTAACTTTAATATTAGTTAACTTTAAAATTTTTATTTTACTTCATTTTATCTTGACTACGCAACGGTGGTAGATTTGCTACCAAAACGTCAAATTTTAATTCGAATTTTTTGGTTTTTAGGGGTTTTTTTCTTTATTTTGTTTCAGGCGACCGGCCAGTTCATAGGGGTCAATAAGCTGAACAGGGTCAGCTCGCTATACCCCGTGACCAGTACCAATGTTTCCTAGATTGAGGCGTGTACCCAACGAATTGCCATCGAAAAGATTTTTTCTTATGATTGACTCTGTCGACTGGTCACAATAATAACCAATGTCCTTTTTTGTATTTCTGTATTTATATGGCTTGATGTAGACATTCATATACAAACTTAAAATTTTTAAAAATTTTTGTTTTATTTATAATATTACCTAATATTGTAATATTTGTACCTTGGTCTATGTTGAATATCGTGTCAGTAAATTTTGTTTAAATGAATATTTTTGTGCGTTAAAGTCCTCTATCCTAAGACTATTTTCTTATTTCTAAAATTATCACTGCTGCTTATAAAACAACATAAAAAGACGAAATACAAAAAGAAAACTGCATATACAAATGTTTACGTAAGCATGAGAGGGGAGGGGTAAGACTTTTGTTTACTTTGACATGGGGGAGGGGGTGTTCATATTTCTGATAAATCTGCTTACGTAATACTTGAACGGCCCCTTAGCGGACTTTATTTTTTGTTGGAAAATTAAGCAGGCCGCGTTAAAATATTAAAAACAAAAAATATTGTAGTTTTAGGTGTTTTATTTAAAAAAATATGAAAGTTGCCAAAAAGTCAATAATATTAGATGCGTCCCACGCCGCCACTGGTCTCACTAATAAAAATTAATTTAGGGGTAAAATACCTTCCTAATTAAACAAGTACTACAGCCACATTTTATTAAAATTGGATATTGCATATTTAGAATATTCTTAGAAACCCAAAGTTTAACACCCTGTATCTTATAAACAAAGCATTTCTGGACCTATGTTTATAAAAACCTTTTTTTCATAAAATAGGCACAGGAATAAGCCGGTAAATTTTCCTACCGCAATTAGAAATTACCCTGTATATCGGGGTGGCCAACCGGTCGATCGCGATCGACTGGTCGATCGCGACTATTAGTCAAGTCGATCGTAGCAATGTCAAAAATATAAATACCTAAACCAGGGCCGTGCCTACCAGGTGGTGCAAGGCACCAGGGCGCAACGCATGTGAAAATGAAGTGCGGGTGGTTGTTACAAATGATTGTGATTTTGAAAAAATTAGGTGGGGACTTGTTTTTTTTTGCTCTTCAAAAGTACTTTATGAGGAAAAAGGAAGATAATGGGAGTTGGGCGCTCTGTAAAGAAAGTACACAATCGGGGTGAAGCAGTGGCGTATTTACCAAAAGGCTGAGTAGGCTGAAGCCTATGGCGGCATTTTTAGGGGGCGGCAGACGTTCTTTAGGGGGCGGCAGATTATGTCTTATGAATAATTTTGTTGGATTTCAAATTCAATTTTGTACCTAGAATTGAAAGAAATGGAAGTGAGAACCTTTTTTTTTTTTGCTATTCAAAAATATTTCTGAAGGAAAAAAGAAGAAGAAAGGGGCGGCGAAAATAAAATAGCCTACGGGCGGCAAATATGTAAACGCGCCTCTGGGGTGAAGACCTTTTTTCCGAAATGCCGAAATATGACATTGGTAGATCGAACTGTGTGGCGTCACTGAAAAGTCGATCTTGGGCCTAAACAAGTTGGCCACCCCTACTGTATATACAACGTGTCAAAGATAAGGAGGGCTTATATGGGCATTTTGGAATTTAAATATACGTATATAATGAAACGAATATGAAGTCGGTTATATAAAAACAAATTTGACGTTTCTTGTGCCCAATAATATGATGTGAAAAATTGAAACAAACAAGATTTGTTTTATTTATTTACTGGTCTTATTTAAAATCGGATTTTAAAAAAAATTGCACTTTTGCATTACCATTATTTCTGCTCTATCCAATGGTAGATACTATATTTAAACTGTGACGTTTCGTTTTCGTAAGACCAACATTAAATTTATTTTTTTATTACGGCCCTGATATTCTAATTATAAAGTTTAAAAGCCGCTTTTAATAGAAATTTAATAATGTATCACCCAATAAGGTATTATCCCAATAGGGACCCGTATTTTTAGAAATTGGTTAAAAATAATTAACTCTAAATTTTAAGTTAATAAATTACTTTAGTGAATTAAGCAGAACTTAACCAAAACCCCGTACCATAACTAACAGACATTTTTAAATACGGTCCTGATATTTTAATATCGAAATTTTAAAGCCAATTTTATTTAAAATTCACATTATGGTTTAGCCGTATTACGGACCTGTATTTCTCAGAATTCGGTAAAAAAGTAGCTTCTTAATTTTAAAACTAAAACATTAGTTCAGTAAAAACTTTAAGTGCACAAATAATAAATGATCAAATGATTTACTTAAACAATAACATTTTTATATAGATTTGGTTTTAGCTTTTGTCTAGTAATGTTAATCTTACAACAAGAAAAATATATTAGTAGTAAAGTTGGTAGAAAATAATTTGTTTTTCTTAACATTGCCGGTATTATGGTAAGATTCCTAATCTGTGCAAATGCAAAACAACTTGGAAAGCTTTTGCAGTATTTTTCGCAAATTAATGATCATACCGTCAATCTTAAGAAAAAAAATTTCGACGAACTTATTTATTTGTTTTTAAGGCTTTTTGATTTTTTAGTTGAATTACAGTTAAAAATTATTAAAGATCTTTTGCTTGTTGTTAGATTTACCTAACTAGACAAAAGCCTAAACAAGTTTCGCATAAAATTTGTTATTGTTTGGGTTAATCATTTTATCATTTATTATTTATGTTTTCTTAAGTTATGCTTATTTTACTAAACTATTGTATCAGGTTTAAATGTAGGACTTCATATTTTTACCGAGTTTCAGAAATACAGGTTCGTATTACGGTTAAACCATATTGTAAATTTAAATTTAAATGAATTTAAAATTTCGATATTAAAATATTTGCTTGGTTACTTGAAGTTATTTATTAACTTAAAATGTAAAGATATTTATTTTTAACGAATTTTCAAAAAACAGTTCCGTATTGGGATTAAACCTTAATGTGTTATACATCATTGAATTTGTATTAAAAGCGTCTTTTACATTTTAATATTAAAATATCAAGACAGCATTAAAAAATAAAGTTGATGATGGTCCTACGAACACAAACCATCGCAGTTTAAATAAAATACCATCATTGAATAAAGCCGAAAAAGTGGCAAAGAAAAAGTGCAATTTATTTTAAAATCCAATTTTAAATAAGACCAGTAAATGAATAAAACCTATTTTAAAATTTTCGTTTTTTCCCGGAGATTTCTGGCAATACACGGAATTTTAAGACTTTTCAAACAGCATACTATCAGGCACATAAAACCTCAATTTTTTCATAATTAACCGACTTTGTATCTCGAACCATTTCCAAGAAGCTCATATGGGCCCTGCTTTTCTTGGACTCGTTGTTTATTTTTTGTGTTTTTCCAGTTATCATTATTACGATGACAACTTTTTTATGTATTTATGCGCCAAAAAAATGTAACAATTTATCTTTTCTTATAGATACTAAAATGTAACTTTTCATAAAATTATTTTTTCCTGTAGGAAAAAAGTAATTATTTTTTTGTACATACATAAACATAATTAAAGGTAGATAATAAATAATTTTAAAATATTTTATTCAGAACTTACATTACCTTTATATCAAAAGTCTGATCAGATATTTTTTTAACTTTATAATATTTAAAATACTTATAAACAATTACTTTTAGTTTTAAGTTATCATTTAAATCACAAAGTACATTGACAAATATTTATGATTTTCTTAAAAGGTTTTCATAGTAACGCGAGATCTAATTATCGTTTAAATGCAACAGCCAAACAGTTTAAAACTTTAATTTTTGAACCTAATATATTTTATTGATCTGTTTTCTTAACATATTTTCCGCTGCCTGTTTTTGTCTCCTTTCGCTTCGTATCCGGAGACAACACAACTTCGAGCTAGAATCTAAAGCTTTTCTTCTTTATAATAAAAAAATAACTATTTTTCTACAAAAATGTGTTTTATTTTGATTTTTCATTTAATTACAACATAAGAAAAATAATAGGCCAAACCTATGTTAAGGTACAGGGTTTTCAGTTATATTTTGCCACCCACTTTTAACTGTAACCAAGAATGATGACAAAGAACGTCTTGTATTAAAGTTTCATACTGTTTCATCTTTTAAGCTTAACAAGGGAGACAAATAAATATCAAAAAGTAAGATAAATAAAAGGCTAACTTTTTTAATGGAACACCCTGCATAATAAGACACCATTAAAAAGATCTTAATAAAAGCTTTACAAAATACATTACATTAATTATATCCATCTTAAATAGTTTCGGAAATATGTCCATTCAAATCCGTATATATGTAATTTCCAATATATCTACAGTGTCAGCTTAGTGCCGTAGGAAGGTATAAAGAAAATTATGGCAACTCTTTTTCAAATTTAAGTGGTCATATTTAAGAAACTATTAGAAATATATATATTAAACGTAAAATTTTTGTAAAGCTTTAAAAGAGTTTTTATGGTGACATAATATACGGAGTGTTCCTTTTAAAAAAGTTTACCTAATCATTTTTAGGTTCTTAATGGTTCATTTGTTTATTTAGTTATGCTTAAAAGATAAGGAATAAAAATCTATTAAACTTTTATACAAAAAGCTTTTTTCTATCCTTTTTCGTTATCATTGTAATTTGGTGGCAAAATACGAATAAAAACCCTGTACATGCCAGAAACATGTACATTTGGACCCCACTCAGTATTTATTGTAAGTTTTTACCGCGGATTTATAAAAGTAAATATACTTATACGAACAATATAATTTAATAATCATTATTTTTATTGTCAAGATAATATAATAACTAGCTAGAATGGACAACGTTACAGTTTTTTATAATTTATTACACTGTCTGGCTAGTGTGAGTTATTTTTAATGTCTGTAATGCATCTAGTAAAATTATTTTATATTTTATGTATTTTATATAATGCCCAAGAATTAGGAATAATGACAAAATCAATAATATATTGTTGGCTATATACGGAATTATCCAAATTAGGCGTCTGTCATTGTCTACGTCTATGTCAAATAATAAATTATCAAATGATTTACTTAAACAATAACATTTTTATTATACGGAACTTGTTTTAGCTTTGTCTAGTAATGTAAATCTTAAAACCAAAAAAATACATTAATACTAAAGTTGGTAAAGATAATTTGTTTTTCTTATCATTGACGGTATTATGGTAAGATCCCCAATCTATGCAAATGCAAAACAACTTGGAAAGCTTTTGCAGTATTATTCGCAAATTAATGACCATATCGTCAATCTTAAGAAAAACATATTTTCGACGAACTTATTTATTTGTTTTTAAGGCTTTTGATTTTCTAGTTGAATTACAGTTAAAAATTAATAAAAGATCTTGTGCTTGTTCTTAGAGTTATCTAACTAGACAAAGCCTAAACAAGTTCCGCATAAAATTTGTTATTGTTTGGGTTAATCGTTTTATTATTTATTATTTGTGCATTCTTAAGTTATACTTATTTTAATAAACTATTGTATATATTATTGGCTATATACGGAATTATCCAAATTAGGTGTCTGTCATTGTCTATGGTTATTGTTAATATTAACAATACAAAATTGGGATATACCGTGTGGGCAAAATTAAACTTGCACACTTTTTAACTAAAAATAACTTTTTATCTGTTTCGCTTATCAATTTTATTTTTAAGGAACTAATGGGCAGATATTTTTTCTTTAGGCCTAATCAATTTTAGTCAAATAGATTTAAACAGGGCTAGACTTACGGGCTTTTTCCAAAATAATAAACTTTGTTGCAAAAAAATATCTACAATTAGGATAATACGTTTATTTTTAACTAATTTACTGTTAAGTTTGGTCAGCATTCAACTCTGTAACCATGGCGACCACACATTTTTAATTTACAAAGGACACTAAAAAAAGATTTTTTTTATATATCGAGAGGATGCTTTATGGGAAGCACTATTTATCAAAAATAGTTATAATTCCTAAATCCTTAAATTGTTGACAGAATCGCTTTTACTGAATCATTTTCCATAGTTTGTCTGCAAGAAACGTGTTAGCTTAATGAATTCAACGAGGTTAATAACAGTATTTTGGAAAAGTCCCGTAAGTCCAGTTCTGTCTAAATCTATTTGACCAAAATTGGCAAACCTGCGGAGATAACATATCCACCTATTATCCTTTTAAAAATACAAAAGATTGCCGCAACAGATAAAAAGTAACTATTAGTTAAAAAGTGTTCAAGTTTAATTTGGCCCACCCTGTATAGAAAAAGAAAGCGTTTTTAATAAAGTTTTGAAAAAACATTTTTTACACAATTGTAAATATTTGGCGACATGAATGGTGCTATAAATAACAAGTGTACATTTTAAACAAGTTCCTTTTTTTCATATTTGTTTAATAAAAAATTATTAGAAAGATATTTATTCTTTAAACCAAGATATTTGGCAATACAACTTAACATTAAACAATATTTTTATTGTAAGTAAATTTTTAATTTAAATTATTATTTTGTAAATTAAAATCTACATTGAACACAATTGCGCATACCAGCTAAGAAATAATAAAAAAGTATTTTTATAATAACTTAAGGTATGTAAGTCATAAAACATAAGAAAATTTATATTTATATTACAATTTAATTGACCATTTTTCTTACGTACACCTATAATTGGTTTTCCAGAAGCATAGCAAGAAAGTTAATAAAAATATGAAACCTACTACATTTGCTCTGTGGACTACAAAAAGAGAATTATTTTTAGTATAAACGAACATAATAAGTGACCCTTGTTTCTTCATTTATATGTAAATACATAAGCGTCGACTTTTGCTAAGGGGTTTTATTTACTTGCGATTAAAAAAACAATCGATTTTTTGTTTTAGCATATTTTAAGCTTACATAATACTAACACCGAGTGTGCTGAGCTAGTGGCTCACCCCTATAACACTTTGGTTTTTTCGATATTAAAATTTGGTTCGTAAGTATGTCACATAAAAATGCATTGTTTTACATATTTAGTTGTTTTCTGTTACTTCCGGTTTGGCCAAAAAGACTTTAAATTTCATATCTTAAATGGAATACCCTGTACATTATTACCAATTTAAATGGAAAATTACATTTCGAGTACAACAACACTGCACTTACAACTTTTTGACGCTAACCTTTATTTATTTTTAATTTTTAATCTAGAGTGCAATAAATTCTATAAAACGACAAATTTTTTATTAAGTGGTCACAAAAAATGGATGTAACATTTTTTTGTTGTTTTCTAGTAGCCTCTACACAGTGGCTTTTCGATTGCAAAATCGTGTTTATGGCCCTAAGTCAGTTTTTTCAAATGGATCAGAAGTAACTCCCTGTAATAGCTAATGAAAGTATTTTTTTGCTGAAAATTTAATACAACTTAAATAATATTTTAGTTAGAAGTATAGCAGAAAAATCCATATTGACTAATTATTTTTCCTAAAAACATCAACCAACATATCAACCTTTTTCTTTTGTGACAGTCTAGTAGAAAAGAATATGCACTTAATAAGCAATATTTACTTATTGTAAATTCTACGCCCCCCTCCCACGTTTTTTACAGTAATACGGGCTAGTTGCTGCTTTTAGTCCTTGTTCAGACACAGCTGGTAATTTAGTCGAGTAGCGAGTAATTAAGTATTATCGTGCGTACGGACAGTAAAAATAAGGAAAGTGGTTTAGTGTACTAGCTGTCCACACGCACGAGAATACTTAATTACTCGCTTCTCGACTAACGTACTAGCTGTGTCTGAGCAAGGCATGGAGAAAAAAACACATAATAAATTTTTTTGTGATATACTGCTAACTAAAATATTGATTGTGTGGTATTAAATTGTTGGAAAAAAATCATTTTTGAACCATTATAGCAAACCACCCTTGATCCATTATAAAAAAAATGAATTAGGACCATAATTACGATATTGGAAACTTTAGAGGACTTTGTAGAGGCTACAAAAAAACAAAATATAGTTGCATCTATTTTTTGTGACTACTTAATCCAAAATGTGTAATTTTATCGCATTCATAGCACTGTACAAAAAAAAAATATAGGTTAAATGTCAAAAAGTGGCAAATATAGTGTCATTGTATATGGAATTCTCTATTTAAATAAGTAATAATATACTGGATATCCCATTTAAAATTAGAAACTTAGGGTAGTAGAGTATGCGACGCTTGCGCGAGCAGATCTCTTGCGGCGCTTGCGCGAGCAGACTGAAGTTAGCTACAGTGCCTAGCGCCCAAGTTCGGCAACCCGCCTACCAAGTTAGGCACTCCACCTAGCATTGAGGCAACGTATCTAGACAGCTCAAGTTAGGTAACCCGCTTAGCTACAGGTCAGTTACAGGTTGTTTGCAAAAACGTGTGTACTTGTGAAATTGCTAAGATAGGAATGACGTCATAGGATCTCAACCCGTCTAGACCCTGCCGTGCTGAGGGCTAGGAGGATAACGTGATAACCCCCATAGCGTGAGAACCCAACGCCATATACCACTATTCCATCGGACCCTTTTAAAAGTCGTCCTTCCAAATAAATATGACTTGCCCAAGGTAGGGTGTATATATCAGTTTGTTGCACCGGTATTTGAATTTCATCATTATTTTTAAAGAGCTGGAGTACGGTAAATGGCTATGCCTTTCTATTTTTGTAATAGAGTTATCAAAGTTCAGCGAATCTGTCACGTTTAAAATGCTCATTTTCAGAGTTCTTAACAAGAAGCCCTATGGATGCAAGAAATCTTATATTTTCTTCTGTTAAGCTCTTTTTTAGTGTTCCAAAGCTGGTTAATTGACAATTTTCTTGGCGTTATATTTAACAACCATAACACGTGTGCTCTGCACAATGTTCTGCAGTATACTGACACACACATCACGAAGTAGTTATTTATAAAGACTTTCTCAAATGTAATCTAAGTCCATTCTCACACGGCGCTACTGAAACGTGACGGAACCAGTTAGTAACTGAAGTTACAAACTAATTAGCAACCACGCGTCGCACACCACGCTACTCAAATTTCACTATTTCCGTCACTGCCGCTATTTCTGCGCTGAAAAGTACAAGTGCTGTTAAAAATGGCAAATGTGGTTAGTGAATCGAGCGACGACGATGACGTTGTTTTTTATTATTTCTACAGACGCCGAAGGAATCGTCGCAGATTTTGGGTTCACCCCTATATTGAGAATAATATTTCCAATAATTGCAGATTGTCAGTGGCAGCAAGAGAACTGCAAGAATCAGACAAAAATTTTTGGCATTCTACAGAATGTCTAAAAATGGCTATTTAAATCTTGTAGAAATGTTATGTCCGGCAATTCAGAAGAAGAATACTAACATGCGTGAATGCGTGAGCGCCGACGAAAGAATTTTAATAACGTTGAGGTAAGAAAATACTTTTAATTTAGTTGTAATTTTTATTTAGAAACTTAAACTACAAAACACATTACAAATCCAAAAAGCGTCACAACATAATGTTATGTTTCATCTTCGTTTAACAAATTTGGCACTGATGTATAATATGTCAAGAGAACCGATTGATCTCCATCCTGGCCACAGCGGTTTTGTGTGGTTTCTGTCATTATTATATCCTGTGCCTCCAACCTTTCTGCATTTTCCTGTGTTGTTAAATTTTGCAGAGAACTCGATGATTCTTGTAGAATTTCATCTACTAAAACGAGAACTCTGCGCTTGAAGGTTCTCATTTGATGATCTGACATAGCGTTCACATCAGGAAGTAAACTCAGCAAAAACATTCGCTTGGGATCCTCTATCACATCAGCTTTTTTTCCAATTTAGCTTTCCTAGCTTGGAAGTATTCCATAATGCCTTCGTCGACATCTGTTTGTTGTTTTCTTTTACGACTACGACGGTCTTTAAAGCCGCTATCAGTGCTTTGAGGAGATGGGCTTGGGAGAGGACATGACATAGGAGACGGTGAAAGAACTGATGATGTAGATGCTGTTGGGAGAGGACATGACATGGGTGAAGGTGATAGGTCTGATGATGGAGATGATATTGAAAGAGGACATGATATAGGTGTAGGTGATGGGTTTGCTGGCGAATCGCCGGCTTCTTCGTAACATTCATGATCAGTCATCTCAGCAATAACCTCCTGAGGAATGTTTGGTATATTTCCAGATACATTCGCATTCAGCGTTCTTATAAATGGGATTGTAAATTGCATACAATCTGTTAAATAGTATGGTTTCTTCTTTTTTGCGGAAGAGCCACTTGGAGCCGGTTTCGTGTGGCGGACAAATACCGCGCGTAGATTTTTCCATTTCTCTTTACACTGACTTGCTGAAACAAAAGAAAAACTTTATTAATTTTTTGCAGGTACTTAGCAACTGGAGATACATTTGTGAATATCGGATTCTATTTTGCCAGAGGAGACAATACGGTCTCACTTATTATTGCAGAAACTACAGTTATTATATGGAATGTCCTGAATGAAACTTATATGCCAAATCCGAACATAGCTCAATGGAAGAACATATCAGAACGGTATCGTTTGTTATGGAATTTGCCTAATTGTATTGGTTCGTTGGACGGAAAACATATCCGAATAGAAAAATTCCCTAATTCTGGATCAAGTAACTTTAACTACAAATCATACCATTCTATAGTGTTGATGGCATGTAGTGACGCTGACGGGATATTTACATTAATTGAATGTGGTTATGCCGGCAGAAACAGTGATGGTGGCATATTTCGTGCTTCTGCCATCAAACATTGGATAGAAAATGATAGTCTGAACATTCCGGCACCCTCAAGTTTACCAAATGATGGATGTAATTTTCCCTACTATTTTGTAGGTGACGAGGCGTTTCCTCTGAAACGCTATTTAATGAGACCATATCCGCAAAGAACTTTGGACAATGTAAAAAGAGTGTTTAATTATAGATTAAGCCGAGGGAGAAAAACAGTTGAATGTGCATTTGGCATGATGGCTGAAAAATTTGCAGTGTTAGGAAGTCCTATCCGATGTCATGACCCAGAGAAAGTTACTAATATTGTAAAATCAGTATGTATATTACACAATTACGTACGGAAGAGAGAAGGCATTCAGTACAATCCACAACAATTTGAAGCAAATCGAGAATTGGTGCCAGATTCAATACCAGCTCCACAGAATCTTCAAATAACAGCGCTATCTTCGGCATATAATTTGAGAGATTACCTAGCCAACTATTTTATAACACCACATGCAGCCTTACCGTGGCAATGGAATTATATTTTATGAAATAAAATATTTTTTACTAAAGAATAGTTTACATACCTGTCAGATTAACCACTTTTCCCACTGCAGTCCACGCTTTTTCCGTTATATCCTTACGCGAATATTCCGCTAATTTGTAATTGTACAAGCACGGATACTTCTCTACTTCTTGTACAAATTTAATGTTTGTAATTTGCTCATTCATCTTCTTGATCTCAAAATACTTTCAAAAACCATTGATCGAACGGCGCGTCTCTCCAAGTAACCAGTAGCGCGGATACTGCATGTTGCGTCGCGGGGAATCGGTTGCAAACCCGTTCCAAACCGATTAGTGACCAATCGCGTCGTGTGCGAGCCGCTATGGTATTATATGAGCAGTGACGCTTAAGTAACTGGTTACTAATTAGAGTTTGTAACTGGTCTCTTTTGAGTAGCTCCGTGTGAGAATGGCCTAATAGTAATAACTTCTCCTCTAAAGTCAACCAATTCACCATCTTGATCAACCAGTTTTAATATAATGTTGCTGATAATTTTGGTGGATACAGGCATATAAAGCACATTTTGAGGAATTTCTATAATTTTGAAACCAGCTGGTACTGATGACGAAAATTCATGTATTGTATGAACAAGCTTATTATTGTGATAGGCGCCAGTAACGATATTACACTCGATTTTAATCACGTTAAATTAATTTTCAGAATGTGTACAGGTGTTTGCGATACATGTTTAACGTTGGGCTTTAGCAAAATATTATGAAATCCCAACATTTTTCCAATAGAATTTGTCTTAGTAAAGTCAACTGTATGAGAACATTCAAGCTCGCACTTGAGCGTATTAAAATTACCCTTTAGGCTTAAGGTACAAATAAAATTATTGATGGCTTTATTTTTTCCTGTATGGCGTCTTGTAGATAATCATTTATTGCACTTATTTCATATGATCCAATCGGGATTTCTAGAGTAATATTACCCACATAAAATTTGTTATTGCTATTATCAATGTTGGGTATGGCGTTAAACGTTTCTAAACTGACTAAACCAAGCTCGTATTCACTAGTGTCATCTCTCAAGTAGATGGGCGGGTTATAGGTTGCTTCTAAAATGGAACTATTACCACTCAAGCTAAAGGCATGACGGTTGAAGTAAGACTAAATTTATTTCTTGAGTCATCTGTACTTATAGGGTTTTAAATAGAGTCCCAAACCGTTTTTGTATGGTCCTAAATATAAACCGCTACCAGTTTTGCTAATCGCAATAGATTCCATTGATTTGTTGTGTCTCTTTTCCTCTTCTAATCTTTCTTGCGCCGCCTTAGAATCTTTAACAGCTTTTACGATCCCTGATATTCCGCCGCTAAGTGCTCCTACAGCACTTAAGCCGGCAAAAAGTGGTATTAAAAATGGTAGAAATCCGCCGACTACAGGTAAAGGTACTACATCTGCAGGTTTTTTTTTCCACCCCATTGAATGCTTTCAGAGCTACTTCAGCAGCAGAAAAAGATGTTGCGGTTTTTCCGCGTACAATGCCTCCCTCGCTTTTTGAAACGCGGTCGCGAAGGGAATCCCCTTGCCTCTCCGAGCAGTTTTTTCTTAATTGATTTTTCTTAAACTTCTGCATGACCGTACAGCACAAAGTCTTTGGCAATACTAAGGATTGAATCAGAATGTTAAGTATATTTATATATGTTACGCTATACTATAACTGCCATCATTTAGTTCCCACCCGTCATTGAGTCAACACGTGTCTAGAGCTACATAAAGATTATTAACAATAATACAGTATTTAAGAAAAACAGTACCGTATTTAAGAAAAACAGTGCCGTATTTTAGAAAAACAGTGCTGTATTTTAGAAAAACAGTGCCGTATTTTAGAAAAACAGTGCCGTATTTTAGAAAAACAGTGCTGTATTTTAGAAAAACAGTGCCGTATTTTAGAAAAACAGTGCCGTATTTTAGAAAAACAGTGCCGTATTTTAGAAAAACAGTGCTGTATTTTAGAAAAACAGTGCCGTATTTTAGAAAAACAGTGCCGTATTTTAGAAAAACAGTGCTGTATTTAAGAAAAACAGTGCCGTATTTTAGAAAAACAGTGCTGTTTTTCTAAAAAACAGTGCTGTATTTGAAAATAAAGACCGTTATCGCTTAATCTAATTATTAAAAATATATCTTTACCATGGATTTGAACAAGTTGGACAAGGATGTGAGGCGTAAAATAATTGAAGCTTCGAATAGTATTAGAAAAAATACCAGCTTTTAAAGAAGCAGCAACGTGAGAATGGTGAGCTAGATTTTGACACGAATGATGATGATCAGAAGATAAGCGGAGTTTGCATGAAGATCCAAACATTCTTCAACTCCTTGATAAACATTTGCTTAGTGAAAAAAATTATATGATTCAATAAAAGCTGGTCGTTATGAGAATGCTGTTATATTGGAAAATACTTATGAACCTTTGGCAAAAATAATATCCAAATCAATACAAAACACTCAATCTGTTAAACAACCATTTACACCAAAGTCCTTAAAAGACGTCAAAGCGAAAATTTTACTCATACAGTAATAAAGAAAGCACGAACTCCTCTTAACTTTGCCAGTCCCGTTAAAAAACAAGACGATATAGCTAAACAAGAAAAAGAATATATGGATGATGAGCCGTCGGAAGATGATCAAATGATGGAAGAAGGCGAAAAAGAGGAAACTAATTTAAACAACTATCTATGAGCACCAACCTGAAGAAAGTTACTTTGATGATGACTTTAGAGTCGACCCACAATTAAATCCTGTTCAGATTAATAGTATTCCGGAAGAATCCTTTCGAGAATATCTAGATCAGTATGATCCGCTACCTAGAGAATATGTGGAAGGTTTTATAAAAGATACGGAAAACGAGTACGATCGAAACTATTTAAAACATGATATGGCTACTGATCATTAACTTTCGGTGATTCTCGACTTGAATTTAACGGCCCAGATATTTATGTTAAAGGGGAAAAATTTATTGGAACTCCTGGTCTGTATGAACTTATATTCAAGACCAATCCATTAAAAAACAAATTTACAGCACTAGACGAGCGAGCATTTGCAAAATTGGTTTTGCTAACGAATGCTAGTTAGAGAAATTTTGATGAAAACGAACAGCATGCTGTCAACAGAGGTGTCAAGTACATGTTAACAATTAAACCATTACTCGAACGTATAAAAGAGGAGCGAATAAGAAAACAAAAAGAACGCGATAAACAGTTGCGAATTACAAGAGCACAAAATACTCAAGGCTATGGTTTACCAATTGATACTAAACATAAAATATTTAACAATAATAAAACTGATTATATTTACTGGGATGATCCAAATGAGCTTGTGGATAGTTAATGGCTAGCAAGCAAGTGGGTAATAATAACCACCAAAATGAGATTAAGAGTATTATTGAAGAGTTAAAGAAAGCCGATATTATTGAATAAAAAGAGTTGATTAAGTAACATAACATCATTTTGATCAAGATGACTCTCGACAAATTCGGACGTAATTTAACTCATCCATATCATTTAGCAAAAAGCTTAAAACAGAAGATGGTGTAAAGAATAAGCCCGAAAACAACTTGTATGGCTACATGAATATTATGTTGGTGTGCGAAAAGGGTTTGTCAAAACACCTTTATATAAATGGCACAAAATTTGATTACTATAGGTTTCCCATTACAAGTGGAATTATTGAATATCGTCCCCTTAGAATAACAAGGTTCTATCTGGACATTACATCATTTTGAGAAAAAGCTGTTGAAAATTGAATTACGCATAATCTGTGCTTTTATTAAACCGATTATATCAAAATTATGTATTATTTTAAAGAATTATTATAATTTTGGCCCCATTAAAAAGAAGTAAGATCAGATTACTAATTATAGGCAAAATAAGGGTGTAAAAATACAGTTAGAACCTTGTTAAGTCATTTTTTTCAAGATTCTTTACTCAACATAGTTGTAAGTGCCACTTACAACTTTGTTATGTTAATGTTGCAATATTAAAATAATAGCTTAAATAAAACACAGTTCTATGTTTTTTTAACTCTTTTTAATAATAGTAACTAAGTTATATGACCAAAACTTTAAATAGCCAATTCAAAAATAACATGAGTGAAAAAGAAACATTTTTAAAGTTTTAACAAAGCTTTATAAAATTTTTGATCCACTTCCGGCATACAGTTCATCATTTTTTTAAAGCCTCTATTTTTTCTTTTGAAATTTCCTTATTGTTTGTAAGGACTTTAGGTATTAAATTTTTAAGTTCAGGTGGCGTATTTGGTTGGGTGGATTTTTTATTTCGACGACGTGTGAGAGGGAGAATTGATGGATTTATTGAAGTCTTGGTAAAATCGTTCTCTAGATGACTCCTCTTAAAATTTACTTCAGTTAAATCTGAGCTATTGAATTTCATAGCACATATTTTTGTAAACGGTATGTTATCATACTTGAGCTGTTTGGAGCATTCTTCATAATTTTTGAAATCGTCTTCTCTCATTTGCATTATTATGAATGGATTTTTCTTGTTTACTTGTTTAAGTTCTCTTATAAAGCTAAGTGGTGAAAAATACTGTAGGGAATACATGTGTCTTTCAATTTGGCTGTGAATGTTGTCGACTTCCTGGACAGCCCCATGCCCTGGAACCGAATATTTCATCACCACACTTTTTAGTTCTTGGTGGTTTCTTAGAATATCCAGGACACAAAATGCTATGTGTGAGTTTCGGTTTTGGGGAACACAGCTGTCACTCCAAGTAATTAGATGTTCTATGTGGTTTTCCTCCAAAACTCTCTGTATAATTTTTCTAAAGGCACTAGCAATGCAGTTTCCAGTTCGACCCTGGAGCGTTTCAATCCATAAAACACAATAAGCGCGATTTGTTGTTGATAAATGACCAGTCAAATTGTACATGCTTAGCTTTGACAAGTAAAAGTGATTTCCTACAAATGATTTTGGGCATGTTATGACATTTTCAAGGTCAAAGCATATCACTGGTATATTACTTTCTTTATCTCTATTCTTTTCTTGCCTCATTGCTTCTTTTTCACTGATATGTTTGTCCATTGCTTCTTGTTCGGCTCTGTTTAACCTATTTTCTTTTTCTTTAAATAATAATTACTGCATGTTTCACATACATCTTTTTTGGGCTTATGGAAACTGTAATTAAAATGCGTGCAAAAGATTCGTCTGTACATGGACATTTTTACCGGATTCTCTATATTTTTTTCTTGACAGTAATCAAGATAGAGCTCATACATTTTTGGGATTGTTAATGTGGATTCTAAATATTTTCTTTTCGTGTTCTCTCGACAGTAATGGGATTCAACAACATTAAACTGATTTATATGATCTATAACAACCTGCTTACTTTCATCTTTAATTTTTTGTGTGCCGGTCTTTCCCTCATATCTTTTTTGGGAATGCCATAATCAGAAGTGTGTACAGTATAAACTGGTTTCTGAGAAATATTTAATGTCCCCAAAAAAACTGCTTGCACACTTGAATTTTTTGTTCTTGTACTTTGAAAAAATACTTAAAAGAATTATTGCGACGTGATTGCTGTTCTGTTGTTTTGCGACCTTTAAGATACTTTTCGGTAGTTTGCTTAAGAAATACATATTTTTCATTTTGACTTAACCCATAATAATAATTAAACAAAGAATTTCTGGCATTATCCCCAATTTTCCTGGAACATTTGAACTTGCATCCATTCAGACAATCTTTTTGTTTAAAACTTTTTTAGGCTCCACTTTTTTCCTCGAATATTAATATATTCTTTACCCGACTGACAGAGACTTCTTCTAATATTACTTTTCCACTTTTCTTCTTTGCGCACTCTTTTTCTTACTATTTTTTCGCTCCTTTTATTCGTTTGGTTATTTTCTATCAGCTTCGTGTCTCCTGGCATTTCGTAATTTTCAACGTTTTCTTCTTTGTCTGCCATTGTAATATCTACAAGATGTGTTTGTCCAGTTTTTAAAGACACATTATTGAGAGTCAAATTCTCGGTGATATCCAATGGATTATCTACTTTTTCTAGCTCATTCGTGTTTGCAGAACATATAGCGAAATGTTCCTCAAGTTCCTCTACTATATTGATACTGTTAACTTCTTTGATTTTCTTGATGAAGTTGTTCTGGAGCTAAAATTAATAATTTGCAGTAATTTGGGGAACTAAGTTGGCTTTTTTACTAAGTACTTACCCAGATTTAATTCGTTTGTTGTAACCTCTACTTCTGTCGCAATTTCCTGATGTTTTGGGCTTAATACAGTATTGTTTTCCTCCGCAGCTAATACTAACAGCTCAACACTTCCTTCTGCACTGTTTAATGTTTGATTCTCTTGATAAAGTTGCATTTGAGCTGTAATTAAAAAAATATATATAAATTTAGGAAGGCAACTATGATGTGTTTTAAAAACTTACCCAGGTTTAATTCTTTTGTTATGATCTCTTCTTCTGTCAGCACTATATCTAGATCTCTTCGACTTTCGTTCTTTTCTAACAATAAAAAGTCCCCAAGTTCTTGCCCGGTCTCTAAAGACACATGTTTCTGAGTTAACTCTTCCATAATATCCACACTATTATGTTCTTCTTCAATTTCGTGCGCGCTTACAACAGAGGGAGTTAAGTCTTGTTTAAACTCAACAATAATCTCACCACTATTTGCCATATCTTGTAAAGAATTAAAAGATGTATTATTTTCAACTACAACATCATTATAGAACGACAAATTATTGCTTTCTTCCGCAGTTAATGTTAAAAGCTCAACACTTCCCTGTGCACTATTAACTGCTTGATTTCCTTGATAAAATTGACTTTGAGCTAAAATAAATAATTCTCCATAATTTAGGAAAGAAACTTTGTTGTTTAGTACTTAGTACTTACCTAGTTTTAATATTTTTATTGTTCTCTTCATAATCGTTTTTTTACGTAGTCATACAGCGTTTTCTTATTTTTAGAGGTTAAAATAACGAACTATTGGGATTCTATTGACTTTTTACAACAACACAGGTGTAACTACGTTTTTACTTTAACAGGGTTCTAACTGCACGCAGATAGAACTTTGTTATATTATAATATCTAGTTGTGGTTGAAGATAGAACTATGAAATAATTTTATTTTGGCATTTAACCGTTAGATGGCCACACTAGTTTTACAAATAGATAGATAGATGCAGTTAGAACCAGAAAATGTTAATATCTTATTTTAGAAAAAAATGCAGTTAGAACCTTGTTATTCTAAGGGGACGATATGTTAATATCGATACAACCTGTTAAAACGTATATAAACGCAACAGCATATGAATAACCAAGCGAGTTGTTACACCAAAAGTTAAACTTAAATGATTATATTTTATTTTTAGGAGATAAAATACGATCACGTACCAAAATACACGTTGAGTTTATAATTAAATATCCTCTTTTATAATACATTATTCTAAGAATTATTTAGCAATATGGCAACAATGTATTTTTTAATTTAAAAATTAATGCTTTACTGCAAACACTGCTATTTATTTTATAAGGCATTATTCTAAGAATTATTTAGAAATATGGCAACCATGTATGTATTTTTATTTTATAATAAATGCTTTACCACAAACACTGCTTTTTATTTACTTACCACTGGCGGTACGTAAGATTAGTAAATTTTCGAATGACAGATGGGCCCGCCACGCGTCCTTACCCTGTTCTTAGGCCCATATTTGATTAAAGCTTAAGTACTAAATTTATTTTTAAAAATATTTTCTTTTGCGTTTTTGTTAAAGGTATTTTTTATTAAACCGCATGCCGGATGTTGATCTTAATTTAATTACAAATTATGTGGTTTTTTATTAAAACATTGTTTTTTCTCTATACCACCTGCCGGATGTGACATATATTTTTTGTTTACTTTAGTTTCATATTTTTTAGATTTTGATCGGAATGCGGTTTTATTGACGCATTTTAAATTAAAATTTTTCTGTTTGTGGTTTCGGATCATCTGACTGACATCATCGGCTTTGTTTTCTAATGACACATTGGCCGCGTGGTAACGGACTTTACCTTGGAAGCGTGTGACCTCGGGTTCAAATCCCCGCTCAGGTGTGAGCTTCAATTGTACACCTTTTAACATTTAATTATCAGATCCTCCAATAGCCTAGTGGTATATGGCGTTGGGTTCTCACGCTATAGGGGGTTATCACGTTATCCTCCTAGCCCTCAGCACGGCAGGGTCTAGACGGGTTGAGATCCTATGACGTCATTCCTATCTTAGCAATTTCACAAGTACACACGTTTTTGCAAACAACCTGTAACTGACCTGTAGCTAAGCGGGTTACCTAACTTGAGCTGTCTAGCCACGTTGCCTCAACGCTAGGTGGAGTGCCTAACTTGGTAGGCGGGTTGCCGAACTTGGGCGCTAGGCACTGTAGCTAACTTCAGTCTGTTCGCGCAAGCGCCGCAAGAGATCTACTCGCGCAAGCGCCGCATACTCTACTTAGGGTCTTTTTCGTCTAATCCGAAAGTGATAAAGATCAACTAAGTATGTAAAACAATGCATTTTTATGTGACATACCTACGTAATAAATTTTATTTAAATATCTTAAAACACAAAACTGTTATAGGGGTAAGCCACCGGCTAGGGACACCCGGTATAAGTATATTCTCTGAAAAATTGAAATTAATTCGTCAAATGGTTTCGAAACATTTTTTACTTATTGTGTGGGTTTCCTAAAACTTCAAACGCGTTTTTCTCAAACAGTATTTTCAAAGACGGTAACCACGATTTCTCGAAAATTACTAAACCAATCGCTCTCAAATTTTGACATAAGCTTTGTAGACGTATTTTTAGCAAGTAATAAAAGTTTAATTTGCCTAAATTTGAGGCCCAATATTGATTTTTGTGTTTAAGGAGCCGCTATTTTGTAAAAAGAAATTTCCATTTAAAGTATTTTTTTACTAATTAAATATCTCAAAATATTGGTAAAAGTATACAAAGAAATATATGTAAAAAATTTTGAATTTATAAATTAAAAGGGATTTTCAGAAAAAAATCTTAAAAATTGGGCTTTTTTAAGTCGGCTAAGTGGATATGACCTCTTAGGAATATAAAATAGGGGCACACTGTGATCCATAAAAGGAAGCAGTAGCAATTTCATGTTTTCTACATGTGCTGTTATACAAGGCGTTTTAAAACAACTGCAAAATATTTAAAAAATAAATTTCTATTATTTTTTATATAAATATCAGTTCAAATAATAACCTTACAAAAATAAAAAAAATAAAATGATTATTTTTATTTTTCATTTTTAAAACAAAGGAATAATTTTATTTAAATTATTAAGTAATGTCATAAAATTACAAACCTGTGTAATAGCAGACAACCAATATATTTTCCTAAAATTAATTTTCTCGATCCGACACATAAAAATTTATATTTTATTTTAATATTGAATGATAGATTACCTGCCTAACCCCTCTTATATGCTCTAAAAATTTGTAAAAATATACAAAATGTACTATATTTTTATTTAAATAATATTTTTATAGAATAAATGGTTTCTATTATTTTTATTTTTTAAATAAAAAAATCTTTTGCAGTTTTCTACCAGGTTGATCATTACTTTATATTTATACTGCAAGCTATTCCTTATTTTAAACAAAAAATAACCTTCCTAAGATTTTAAAATTGGTTTTAAAACATTTGGTATATTTTATTTATTTATATTTACAACATCCGGAATCATATATTTTTACAAAATAAAACTTTGTATTTTTTTGTTTCCAATAAATTTATTCTAACTGTTATTTTATTTTGGTATTTAATAATAAAAGCTTAATTTATTTTTGAATAGTGCTTTACATTTTTGGTATTTATTTACCTTTATATTATTTAAACTTAAACTTTGTTAGGAAATAAAATTATAGTTAACAATGTTTTGCCTTTAAATTATTACTTTCTTAACTAATACAAACACAACTTATTTTTAAAACTTGTTTAAGGGTAACAAAAGAATATGTTTTAAACAACAAAATACTAGCTTGGAAATAACCCTTTAAAGTAAAAATTGTACACATTTAAAATAATAAATTTAGAAGAAAGAGCTTTGAACGTGCTTTTCTGGTTTATATTTGAGGTGCATCTATCAAACTTCGTAATTTAAGTGTATTTTATTTGCATGTTAAAGTATTACGCATCAAATTGCGTTATCGGTTACTTTTTATTACATTTTAACTAAGAAATAAATTAAAATAGAGTAAGAGCCAGTAAGCGGCAGATCATTGTTATTTTGTTAAAGCTAAAAGTTTGTCAGCGCATGCTCTCAACATAGATGGAAACGATGGATGCCTATGAAGTTTGACTTATAGTGGCTTTGATAGGTACCAAAGGTTGATTAATTAAAACGTAGCTTTCGTCATTTTGTAAAAGCTGAATTTTATATAGGTTACTTGGCTACCTATTAAAAGATATTTCCCAGGGGACCCAGACAGTTTTAAAAGTTTCAACCCCTTCGCAGACAAACATTTGCGAGTGTGTGTAAGAAAGAATAGGGTTTGTCCGTATACCAAATTTGGTCAAAATCGGAGTTGTGACCAGTTTTTAGATAACTACTTTTAATTTTTTAAACTGATCATATTAGGAACTGTACTTTCTACCTACCTATTTACTTACCTTACTAAATTTATAATAAAGCAAAAACAAAACACTTAACTTGACTTAATACTTAGTTCGTGGTACGTTTGCTGTGTCTTGTGTTAAGTCCGGAAAAAGTAAAGAGACGCTGGAAGTTTATTTTAATAAAATTTTATTAAAAATAATTCTATAACATACAAGTGTATTTTTAAAGTTAAGTAAGTTGGCCTTATTAGAAAATATTCTTGTAAAAATGTTGTCTGTTTATCACTAGCTAAAAATATAGTTCTAAATATTAGTGCTTTTATGATCTGCTGTTTTATTTTGTAAAGTTAGATAGAATGTAATCATTTTGGTTATTTTATTGGACCTCTGCCATGGCCATATACAGGGTTTTCAGTAACTCTACCAACAAACTTTAACGGGTCATTTTCCAACGAAAAATACGAGCTTTATATTAACATATTTTTTTTAAACGTCCTATGGTAAAATTTAAAAAAATATACAGGGTGACAATTTTTAAGTCGGCACCATTGCTAACTTGTTTAATATTGAAGATACGAAGTCGGTTAAATTAGCAAAGTAGTAGCATTTTTTCCGCTGATTAACGTGTCGCCAACAAATAAACAATTAAACATTGGATTTTTGGTTCATTGTAAAATATATTCCTTCTTTAAATAAAACACCCTGTATATTTAATCACTATTAGAAAGATCTAAAGTCTTTATGTACTATATCCAAATCCAATTTTTAATAGTTTCGGAAGTATGGCCATTCTCGGGAAATTGGTAGTAAACTGGCATTTTTTAAATAGAACACCCTATATATTGCATTTCCTTTAAATGGATATTTTCAAGGGCTTTAAGAAAATTCTACATGTGATATGTCTTGTTTTTTAGTTTTGAAAATATGAACATCCAAATCAGAAAATTATGTTACATTTTCATTATCTCTACTGCTCTAAACTTAGAACACTAAGTTTAATGTCAAAGATAAAATAGACATCAAAATTAAATCTATAATTTTTAAAATTTGAATGGCCATATTTTCCAAAACTATAAGAGAAAGACATATCAAATGTGTAATCAGCGAACAAAATGCTACTACTTTGCTTATTTAACCGACTTCGTATCTCTCATAATAAAGAAGTTAGCAATAGTGCCGACTTAAAAATGATCACCCTGTATATATATTTGTATTTTTTTTAAGCATTTTATAGCAGCATGAATATTTTTAATAAATTCGGGCAACGTCTCAAAGAACATTTTGTTAGCGTACAGAAAAAAAATATTTTTACTAGTGTCGTCCGTAAGGTTTTAACATATTAAATTTCTTCACTGCATTTCTAAAAAATATGATTTGTTTAAATGTTTGTTTACTTTTAAACAATTAATCCTTTTGACTTTTTTACTTGGGTGTATTTCTTTGGGACATTTAAATATAGAGAAACCAGATTTATAATAAAATTATGGATGACATTCGTAAGTTGAGTTACCTTAAAACGCTATTGTATCGGTCAGAAACATCAGCGATTTTGCATTTTATACATGACCCAGTTTTAAAAGTTAAGCCGCTGATACAGCTGAAACAGGCATGCAAAAATTATGTTATTCTTGTATGGCCAATTAAAGTTACCTTAGATTTGATGCATCAGCTTTTAAAACTAAAACTGTGTTGTAGGCTAAGAGAAAATAAATTTACGTTTGCCTTTTATCTGCTAAAAAATATTTTTGCTTATTGTGGTTAGTATATTTAGGCTTATTATAGATTTTAATATAAGAATTTATTAGACGCATTTTACAGGGTATTTCCTCCCTATGGTACTAATCACAGCAAAAATTAGCTAATGTCGTTTTATAAATTAAAGTTAGATTTTTATTTTTATTATTTCTGAAAAAAGTTATTTTTCATAACTAAGTGTTGGTAAATGGTAAATCTAGTTTTATTACACTTATGTTAAATCTGTACAAACTTAAACAATCTTATTAGTGTACAGTGTTAATGGTATTTACATTTATTATAGGAGAGCGCACAATGATAAGAAGAAAACAAAATGGTATATAATGTATACCCTTTAATCAGTGAGGAAAGTAGCTATAACTTTTTAAATATGTAAAAAAACTGTTATTATTTAGGCTTGTAAAAATCGTTTGGATCGTATCGAATCATATGTTTCTTGTTGTCCTCATTATTTTCTTGAAAATAAGAAAAAAGTAGCCACGCTCGAGAATGTTATTAATATTGTTTTGTTTTATTCAATTTTATAGCTCTCTGCTTTCTTTACGTTACTCTAAAATTGTCAGATTAGTAAAATATACACTGTTTTGCATGTAATTAACTTACCCTATCTTATTCTACGCCCTCAAAAATTGTTGATGAATTGATGATGTAATATTTTTGTTTTTTACGATTGTATACGAGGTTCATATTTGGTGGAGGTACTTAACTGGGTACAAGGTATCTTCCGGTATATTAATCTGCCGCGCTGTGGTAAATCCAGAAATCTCCTTTTGAGCTCATCTACCATACTTAAGGCATACTTAAAAGTGTTTAAAATATTGTGCATCTTATAAATTAGGTTCCGAAATGCCATAATTTTTAAAAATGCCATAATTTCTAAACGATTTACAATTATATTAAAACTTTATATTTAAAAATTATTATTTTAATAAGTACAAAGATTATACTCTTTGAAGATATGTTCTGTATTGGTTCGGCGGATTCATTTAATTGATGGTATTTATTTGGGTACACGCCAACTGGAATCTTTTTTCTAAAACAAAATTAAAAACATACACTAACAAGAAATCTAAAAATTGACGTTTCGCTGGCAGGTTTGCCACCATTTTCAAGTCGATTGTGTTGTGTAAATAAATAAAATTGCATATTTAAAAGCATTTTTTATTCTTAACATTTTTGACTTTTTGCCCAACCCTGTACATAACTGATTCAATTTGATATCTTATAGTTACATTTTAGGTTTTCGGCCATGCTAAACATTTTTTAAAAATACCCTTATTTTCGAAAATTATTAATAAAAAGGTCACCCTTATGACGTCAACTTATTTAAACCAGACTGTATGGCACGTGTTTCTAACGGGTGGTTAACCCCTGTAACTTTTGAGACAGAAAAATGAAATTTGGTATATCAATATGTGAAACAATAATAATGATGCATTGGTTGATCTAATAAACTGCTTTCTATTACTTTTGGTTTGCCCAAAGGTGCCTTTTTTAAATTTTAAATGGCACCAGAAGTATATCTTATCTCTTCAAATGTCATTTTTTGACCCTTCTGCTTTTAAAATTTTATTTTTTTAAACGGCTAAATTAGATTTAAGTAGCTATAGAATAATAAATTTAATCTTTATTTGTTTTTTACTACTGTAAATAGCCACTGTAAAAAAGTATTATTTTACGCAACATTAAGAATTTTTCTAAATAAAAAATAATTCGTGATATGTTAGGGTCTTAAACCATTAAAAATTTAAACAAATAATTAAAATTAAACAATTTTCTGGGATACACTTAAACAATAATAAGATCGACCGTGTAGAACTGTTAAAACAAAGACCGACAAATATTTAAAGGCAACACAATTTTTTAAAAAAGTAGGGATAGGTAGAAGGTAGTTGAAGTGCAGTCAAGTAAAAAGTTAAAGATCTAGTTAAGCCAGTACGGGCTCCATCTGGTTCGGGGGATGCCCGTACTAAATTAGGTTTGTTAAATAATTTCTGTAGTCTAATAGTGAAATATAAAGATATTTTTTGGTCGGCCGGTCTTATGGTCCCAGAAGATAGTTCCATATGGTATATTTACTTCTCCAGACCCAGTTAAAGTTTGAAAAATCCTTATTATGGTCTTAACTTCTTTTACAAATTCAACGAAGGGGGCTGGTCATGTGCTAAACAATTTGGATTTTTTTATCTGTTGAGATCAAAAAAAAAAAAAATAAGCAATATTCACTTAAAAGGAATACTCGGTATAGCAAAAGTTGTGTAAATTTAACATGTACAGTAAGTCTACGTAAGTTGGAGTCATATGAGAAACTTTTTATTTTTAATTGTACGAAAACAAGCTATTTTAAAAATACAATCATCAGATATAAAATTGAATCAGTCATCTACGAGGTGTAATTTAAACTTATAAATAAAGTACCTGTATTTTTCTAATACCAAAAATTGTTATATGAAAAATATGTTTGGAAATAAAAACTACTTTCAAAAATGTTATTTTGTTTGTTTAGGAAAAAACAGTTTTTTTCTGCTAAAATCAAGAAAATTTAAGTTTTTACATTGGTGCATTGTACAGGGTGGTTTTTTTGGTTGGTATTGCAGGGTATAGGCTAAACGGTAAGAGATACAAAAAAACTAATGTACGTGTCCCGTTCTCTTTTTTGATGTTTAGTTCAATGGCGCAATCAAATCCACGCTAACTAGATTGGTTTGGAAGATACAGGGTGATTCTGAAAATTCATCAATTTTTATTATGTTTTATTACTCAGACATTTATGAAGATAGAAAGAAACTTTAAATACAAAAGTTTTATAATTTTTTACGTAGAATCTAGTGGCTTACATAAAATAAATATAAACGTTTTAATTTTTAGATATTACCATAACATGCATTTTTTTAAATGGAACACCCTGTATCTAAGTATCTCAAAAAATTGCATTTTTCTTGCGACTACAACAACATATTACACATTCTATTTTGTTTTGCCCAAATTAGGTAAAACACCGAAAACCCCATTTTTTTTAGGTGGCCATGGAATGATTTTTGTTTTGTCCTTGTTTTGTCCTAAAATCAAATGACAATTAGCTATTAGTAGGTATTCGTTTTTATTGTCCGTATGTGAATATAATAAAACAAAAAGATTTAAAATGAATATTTTTCAAAACTATGAGAAATTAAACATGTTTGAGTGCTACATTGAAAGTAATAAAGATAAAAACACAGCTTGAGACTTATATTTAGACCGTTATCCAGAGCGACGACAGCCAGACAAAAGAATATTTCAAAGATTGTACCATAATTTAAGCGAATATGGATCATTTGAAAAACCAAGGACTAATATTTACAATAAGGAAAATAGAGAAAGGGATGAGGTAAACACGATAGCTTGTGTTACTGCTGAACCGACGGTATCTAGCCGTAATATTGAGAAAGATATTGGTATAAGTAAATCTAAAGTGTTAAAAACATTAAAAAAGCATAAATATAAACCATATAAAATAAGAAAAGTTCATAACTTACATCCCGGAGATGAAGAACGGCGCTTAGAATTTTGTCATTGGTATATGCATCAGATTAATATGAATCCCAATTTTTTCAAAATATAATATGGACTGATGAGGCTTTCGTATCCAGCGAAGGGATTTTTAATCGACAAAATAATCGATACTGGTCAAACACAAATCCACATGAGATGGTAGCGGGGATACAACAAGGATGGTTTGGGTTTCATGTATGGGTGGCACTGTATCAAAACAGAGTGTTAAACTACAGGATTTTCTATAACAATTTAAATGCTGGGGGATATATATACAAATTTTGGAAGATGGTATAATTGCCGAGTTGGATAACATACCACTAGCTGTAAGAAATAATATATATTTTCAACAAGACGGTGCTCCGGCACATAATAGCCATATAGTAAGGCACTTACTTCCTGTTAATTTTGGTGAAAATTGGCTTGGCACTTATGGACCAAACAGATGGCTTCCGCGTTCCCCCGACCTAACTCCACTCGATTTTTATTTTTGGGGTTTTATTAAAAATGAACTATATAAAATTCTAAATAATACTCTGGAAGAACTTACAGAAAATTTTATTAATTGCATAAGACGAGTACCAAATATTCACATATATAACGCCACTAGATCCGTTACAAACCGAGCCCAAAAATGCATCGAGCAGAATGGAAGACAATTTGAGCAACTTTTGTGATATATTAGGTATTTGTTTAGTTTATAAAATTGTTTATTTGCTTTCCGTAGTAGTTTAATTTTATTAAAGTTTTAGTATTTTTGTTAACTGGGTTTTTAATACAAATAAAATAAATGAATATTAATAATTCAATCATGGCTAACTAAAAATAATGTCTTTTTTGGTGTTTCTGCTACTTTGGGCAAAGCAAAATAGTATGTGTTATATATTGTTGTAATCGTAAGAAAAAATGCATTTTTTTGTGATACTTAGATACAGGGTGTTCCATTTAAAAACATGCATGTTGTGGTAACTTCTCCAAAATTAAAACATTAATATTTATTTCAAGTACGCCACTGGATACTACGTAAAAGATATAAAACTTTTGTATTTAAAGTTTCTTTCTATCTCTATAAATGTCCCAGTAATAAGACATAATAAAAATCGACAATTTTTGAGAATCACCCTGTATCTTCCAAATCAATCAAGTTAGCGTGGATCTGATTGGGTCAATAAACTAAACATCAAAAAAGAGAACGGGACACATATATATTAGTTTTTTGTATCTCTTACCGTTTAGCCTATACCCTGCAATACCAACCAAAAAAACCACCCTGTACATTCTTCTTATTTTAATTTCAATAAAATTTTTCTAAAATATTTTATATTTACCGGAAATTTTCATGAAATTTATTGCACCAATGTAAAAACCAAAATTTTCACAGAACAAAAAATATATTAGAAGTAATTTTTATTTCTAAGCAACTTTTCTTTATAACAATTTGCGATATTAGCAAAATACAGGTACTTTACTTTTTAGCAAAAATTACATTTTTGGTCAAACCTCGTAGAACTGATAGATAAAATTTGATTTCTAATAGTTGTTTTAGGTTTTGGACCATGCAGAACTTTGTATAATTTTTTTTTTTCGTTAAATTAATAATAAAAAAACTTTTTCATATGACGCCAACTTACCTATGTATCAAATGCAAGTATAAAAGTATATCAGTATTTTCTATTTTAATTTTAAAATACAATTTCCTTTGGCTTTCAATTCAATATAAGGGTCACGTTTCATGCAATTCCCAGGTTAAATGTAGGCGACATGTGATAGATATGGCAGATTCCTACCTTAGCGACAAAAGGAAAGAGAACACGAATGATATAAATTATTGACGCATCGCCTGAACAGACAAATGCAATATACTTTCTGTTGTAAAATTGCCACACTTGCCGTTCTCGTTATGTTTGAGTATGGAGTAACGATTTCCCCCATTGTTGCTTTTTAAAAGAAAATCATACAAAACAGGAAAAATGCACGTATCAGCAAAATTAGGGCAGTGGAGATCGGTAAAGTTTTCAGATAACATATTACTTACTGCCTGCATTGGAAAAATAACACTTATTAAAATTAATCGGGTCACACAAAATGCCGTACCTCTAATTTTTCATGTGAATTTTTATACAGGGTGTCCACTAACTCAGCCAACTCGACTACTAACCAGAACTTATGGCCTAAACTTCTTAGATTTTAAACTACGGGGTGTCAAAAGTTTTAGAAAAATATTGTTTTCTTATACAAATTAGGATATTGAGAAAGAAGAACATTTTGACTAGTCTTGTCAATGGGGTTTAAAGAAAATTAAAAAAAAAAATGTTACGCCACTGCATTTTACCCAAAACATGTTTTTTTCATTAAACAAATTTAATTTCCTTACTATTTATGTGATAAACGGTTTTTGTGTAAATAAATAGAAGCCATTTCTCAGCATGGTTATTTGCCTCATTTGGTATCGCCTATATCAAAATCTACAGTAAAAAATATCCTTATTGTTTATCTATTCTTTGACTTAGTCATGGTTTTTATTTATTTACGTCAAAATTGTACATCAAATAAAAATTATGGTATGGGAGCCCACGACGCTAAATGGGGATTTACTTGAGCGTCATAGAGACCTATTGGGTTGCAATGCTTAGATGATAAGAAGAAAAAACTGTTATACTATTTTTCTCAGTATGGGAAGCGGCTATAGATTTTTAAATATGTAAAAAAATACTATTATTACTTCGAGATGTGGAAGTCGTTCGGATAGTATCGGATTATATATTTTTCGTTATCCCTGAACTATTTTCTTGAAAATAAAAAAAAGTAGCCGCTCCCTGGAGTGTCGAAATAACTTGTTTTTAGCAATTTTGTAGCTCGTCGCTTTTTTACGTCACTCTCAAATTGTCAGATTAGGGAATATACACTGTTTAGCATGTAATTAACTTGTCCTATCTTAGTCTGATGCGCTTGAAAATTTCTGATGGATATATTTTTGCTTTTACGATCAGTCTTGTATACGGGGCCCTGGTGGAGGTACTTAACCGAATACAAGGTATCCTCCGGTATATTAGTCTGCCGCGTTGTACTAAATCCCAAAATCTCCCATTTAGGCTCTCTTACTATTAGTCGAGAAATCAAATTTGTTTCGAACTAAATGGAAATTTTATTATGTTTTTATTTAAAAGGAGATTCAGTGACGTACCCTTTTTTCATTATTTACTTTTAACCCCTTATGGACGACATTGGTAAATATATTTTCTTCTTGTATGACACAATATGTCTTTTGAAGCATAGGAGGCGTCTCCCATTTTTTTGTATATCTGAATTGGTATAAAAATTATTTTAAAAAGAAAATATTATTTTTTTTTTTATTTTTAACAACCCCTAGTTCAAAAACTAATACGTTTAGGGCATATGTTTATGCAAATTAACAAAAAAGTATTTGTCGGCTTGACTTTAATATTTTATTATAGGTGCGTTTTGCAATTGTCTCTCAGATTCGAGGAGATTTTGTTAATGTCATTTTAGATGAGACGAAGCGATCGGGTATCACAAAAACAAAATAAAAGAACTAACTTAATCTCAAGGTAAGATCAATCTGTCTTCTCCGTCAAAATGCCTTGATCTAATCGAGGACAGTCGGATGTGTCTAGATGTAATAAACGAACAATAAAGATTTCCTCGCTCTCCTCCGGATTTAAATAAAGAATGGTTTTGTAGCGGTCAGATCGATCCAAGGTAGTAGCAGAACGCGCCTTATGTACCAACCATACTTCGATAACCCCAAATACGTAAGAGAGTTGTTCTGTAACAATTTATATTATGTATTTTTACGGTTACTAAGACCTCATAGGTAAATTTTTTTATTGTTTTGTTGCCTATTTTTTATATATATTTTTTTGCCAATAGAATTTTTTTACAGTTGATTGAACGCGCTAAAATAAGTCAAAATTTAACACCTTCTAGAAAGATACCTTGGAAATTCTTGCGATTTTATTAACGAATGGTTTTGTGCCATTAAAAATAAAAAAATATATTTATAGTGTCTGGGCCAGTAATAAAATGGATGAAAATGATGAGAATGCTTTTAATATCATTTTAGGGGGTTTCTTTTCAGGAGTCTTCCACTAATATTCTTACCGCCATATATAAAAGCGGCGCTTTAACCCAGCCTGTCAATGTCAAATGTGCAAACGCGTCACTTTTTTGTGGGACAAGTTTACCACAATGTTTTATATATAATAGGTAAACATTTTGCCAAAAATGGTGAGGTTTATAGTCTAGGCTCAAAAACATGTTACGGATATCGGACTAAGCGGGTTACGTGACTGTAACCGTTACAAAAGTTCGCCCCTACCCGACATCCGAGACATTTGACATTTTTAAATCTTTAAAATTTTATAATAATAAGATAATCCTTTGTGGCAAACAGTATATCTGAAAATATAATGGTTTCCTAAAAAAGTGACATTTTAGCGTTATTACCCTGTATAACGCTGACTTTTAGTCCTCTTAACTCCCACAATTTTTAAGCATAAGCTAGTTTTACACTTATCAAACTTCTTGTCAAATAAGTTTGATCAAATATTTAGTAGAATTTGTGGAGATAGCAGAGTAAAATAAGATATTATTTGACAGCTTCTTTCAAAGAAATATCAGGGTAAAAACAAAACACCACACCAATCACGATAAAATAGAGGTTAAGTAGTTTAATTTATTGGGTTGGTAGTTTTAAAATGTTGCATCAAATTTTTGACGAAAAATAGGACGTGTTCTAATCTTTTAAACAAATTTGACAAGGTGACCTTGAATTTTTTGATATCCAATTGTGATTGTCAAATTTATTCAAGGTAAATAAACTTGGTCCAACTCATTTGACAAGAAGTTTAATAAGTGTAAAACCAGCAATAGAGCAATAGCTTTTAAATGTTTTGAAAAACTTTTATACAGGATGGACAAAAATGTAGTATGTGTAAAGGTAAATTTTTTAAAATTTTTTAGTTTTTTTCATAATTCTTCTTTTGTCTTATGTCACAAACTAAAGAATTTACTTTTATAAATTTTAAAAGTATTTTTGGAACCTAGGGGTAAAAATACCCAAACGATTTATTTGTTTTTATTTGCGTTGCTTAGTTTGCGCATAATGTTCTTTTAATTGTATGGTTGTTCAATGTGATATAAAAAGATTGTTGTAATGTTTTGAAACTGCCTCATATTTGAAAACCAGTTTTGCCATGTTGCTAGGTTCACCATTTTAAGGATATTATGGGAATTTTTTTAAATGTTAGTACCGTTTATTTTACCTAGGTAATTAATTTTGACCTTTTTTCTCATAGTTCCAAAAACCCCAAATGTTAAATCCCTACTTTGCTCTATTATTGAAATAGGAAAATAAAGCTTTTATTTCGAAATTTATGACAACCGACTCTTATTTCAGAGCCGGTTAAATCGATAGATAGTAAATGTTAATAAAACCGGTTCTGAAATAAGAGTTCGTTGTTAAGCATTTCAAAATAAAAGCTTTGTTTCCGTATTTTAAAAATTTAGAAAAGTAGGGATTTACCATTGGGGAGTTTTGGGAACTATGAGAAAAAAGGCTAAAATAAAGCACCCAGGAGGATAAAACAGTATAAATATACATTAAAAAAAATTACCAATAATATCTTTAAAATGGTAAGTCTGGCAACATGGCAAATAGGCAAATATCAGCAACTTGGACTTTCCCCAAAATCCATAAGTAGTAAATCTTTTGTAAGTAGTAAAGTTTTGATGAAACATTTCTAAAATATAAGACAGTTTCCATACATTACGACACTCTTTTATATAACATTTAAGCATTGCACAACCATACAATTCAAAGAGCAATATTACACAAACTAAGCAACGAAAATGCAAAAATAAACAACCTTTTGAGTATTTTAATTCACAGATTCTACAAATACTTTTAGAATTTATAAAAGCAAATGTTGTACTTTGTAGCATTGAAACAAGAATTAGGGAAAAATTAACTTTTACACGTAGATCTGCTTTTTGTCCATCCTGTAAAAAAGTTTTTAAAAAATTACAAAGGTAATGCTCTTTGCTTAAAACGTCCAAAAGTAGGAGTTTATGCGACCAAAAGTCAGCGTTATAGAGGTTGATAACGCTAAAATGTCACTTTCTTATTTAAAACGTCATATTTGTAGATTTACGAAAAACATCAAAAATCTGGCAAAATTTTTTACAAAAATGAATATCTAGTTAATAAAAAATCTTGTAAATTCAAAAGAAAAATTAATAGTTGTTTAAAGTTGAAGAACAACAAAATTTCTCAACAACAACAACGTCATATTTACCACTCTATATATAAGAGGTAAGTTGAATACCAAGGCTACAATGTAGATAATCATAAAGACCAAAAACGTCATATTTACCACTCTGTATATAAGAGGTAAGTTGAATACCAAGGCTACAATGTAGATAATCATAAAGACTAATACCTGCGTCCAATAGATTAAAATTTTACCTAAAATTTAAATTATTGCGTTTAAATATCCAGCAGTTTATTATAAATCCCTACCGCTACCAAAGGTATTTGTTTTATTTTGTTTTGTTGGTGCGTTTTTTTTAGATTTTGCAATTAAATATAAAAAATAAATCCGTTCAAATTCGACGCGCTTGACCTATTTAAGTTTAAAGCCTGTTTGGAAAAAATTAATATTTTTTTATTTTCAAGATTATAGCAACAGACCTGGGTGGAGACCAAAAAATCTTTTATTAACTTGGGTTGTAACTATCTATCTATCTATCTATGTAACGGAATCTTTGAGCCTAATTTTAACCAACTTCCAGCTATTCGATTTCTTTGAAACTTTGCACACGTGTCAAGGACCGATGAAGATGCAATAATTTAAAAACAGTATCCCGTTATCTTTTTTTTTGAATCGCCAGGAAAAAAATTCCATTATATTATAAAAACAACACCTAGGATGCCATCTGTTGGCAACATTTCAAACTTTGCTATTAAATGAAGAAGAAATTTTTTAGTTTTTACACAATTTGGTTAGTTGCACCATGGGTGTTCAATTTTTATGAACAATAAAAATATAGGGTTAGTTGCACCATTAGTTCAAGGATTCCATAATAAAAATTACATTATGTGTAATGTATACATAATACATAATGTGCAATTAATAAAAATTAACATTCTTTTTTGGATCGCCAGGAAAAAAAAATTTTCCTTTATATTATAAAAATATAAAAACAACACCTAGGTTGCCACCTGTTGGCAACATTTCAAACTTTGCTATTAAATGAAGAAGAAATTTTTAGTGGGTTGCAATATATTGGCAACGGTCCAAACATTGCCTGGATTGCCATCTGTTGGCAAAATTTCAAACTTTGCTACTTAATGAAGAAGAAATTTTTTAGTGAGTTGCAATCTGTTGGAAAAATTTTAAAATTTGCCACTCTTGTTCATTAAAAAATTTTTCGCCATTTTGTCAAGAGTAGCAGAAACTAAAAAATGAAAAATAATTAATAGTTTAAAAAAACTAAAAAAACACGCTTTTATATGCAACCGAACTAAAAATTAGAAAATAATTTTTCATTAAAAAAAATATTGTCATTTCATAGTAAAAAGCGTGGGGTGATAAATATATTAAATGTTATAATTATTATATTTGCAAATATCTATGATGGAAAAGTTATGAAAAAATAGTAAAATGCACCCCACGCTTTTTACTATGAAATGACAATATTTTTTTAATGAAAAATTATTTTCTAATTTTTAGTTCGGTTGCATATAAAAGCGTGTTTTTGGTTTTTAAACTCTGTTCAATAAATAGCTTAAATAACTTTAAAATAAGAATAAAAAGGATGCATTTGTTAAAAATTTACTTTTATATATATTAAACTTAAGTTGCCTAACTCAAATATATTCTTTATTTAATTTTGTAAGTAAATGCAATTTATTTAAAAGTAAATGTTATGTTTGCTCATCAAACACTTGAGTTAAAGTAAAAGCAGCCTTGATTAAATTTTCAATAGGTCTTTAATCTGTATATTTTAGGCATTATTTAGTAACAATATTATAAAGGGAAGCTAAAAAACAGATCAGAGAAACTTTATTTGCCTTTAATTATGTTAAAGGGCATTTCAAAATTCTAAACGAATATATTTAGGCTTTAAAATAAAATTAAATTTAAAACTATTTGACCAATTTCTAACTGTTGCTCTTAACATTATAAATTTTAAACAGCATAATAAACTACCCAACACTCCCTTTCCAATTTTTCACATAACTTTGTACTTTTTTAGTTCATTTTTAAATTCACAAACATCAGGGTTTTCAGTAACTGTATTGCAAACTTTAAGGGTCTAATTACTGGCGTTTATATTAGAGTTTCCAGCAAGAATTTTGTTTGAATGGTACGCTACCACATTTCTTCAAAGTAAACATATTTTTGTACTTTTGTTTATTTTTAAACAAAAATTAATTAAAACTAAAAACAAAACCATTTCCAAGATCCTGCGAAAGAGATATCTGCATCGCTCTGCATTTGTTTTCCAAATCAGGTTTAGTGATGGGTTTAGGAACCTAAAAACTGGAGTGAAGGGTATACTATCGAGTATACACTATGAATGGAATTAGTTAGTGGACAAGAGAAGGTCGTTGATGTGAAGAAGAAACAATGTTGGTGCCAGAACTGAGCCCTGATGCACTCCAGCAATTACTTGGTGAAAGCTTGAAGAATGGCCGTCCACAATAACTGACATACGTCGATCAGATAGATAACTAGAGAGCCAAGTACAGAGTTTAGTTGAAAGACCATAGGAGGGAAGTTTATTAAGAAGTGCGGTATGCCAGACCTGGTCAAAAGCTTTGGATATTACAAAAACACCTGGAAACTCAAGAGACTTATTCCAGTAGTGTGATAAAAAGGAAAGAAGATCAGCTGTTGTTCTTTTGTGGCGAAATCCATACTGCCTGTCATACAAAAAATATTCTCAAAAATAAACAGTATAGCGCATAAACAACATCTTAAAAAAATTAAAAAATAGGTATATTATCATAAACTTTATGTTTCTGCATTTTAGTTGTATAGTTTTAACATTAAAATAATTTTTAAAAAGCGGATTAATAATTTTTTCTTTATATAGAATAAAAAAAAAAATATTCATGATTTTTTAAAAACAATAAATTTGTTTTCGATTTTTTTAATAAAAAGCAAAAGTTGCCCAACCCTGCTTTGTCTTCACCCAATCATCGAGTTAAGGTTTAACGCAATCACAATTTATACGCTCATATCTATACACGGCTTAATGTGTCAAAGTCAAAATGTCAAATGCTGAAGTAAACAATATTTTGGTAGCCACTGTTTTTTTAATTTGATTCATATGCATAATGACCTTTGACCCGCACGTTAAGAGCGATTCGGACTATAACTAAAATTATTAGATTAAAAATTAATTTAATTTAAAATGTGGCTTATTGTACCAGTAACTACGAAAAGATACATAACAGTACTTAACAGCCTTTATTAAATTAAAAAAGGTCTTATAAAAAGTATAATTATCTAAAATTTTGACTCCTCGTTTTTAATTAATGGCGTTTAGGACATACAGTACATATCTTTGAAGTCCCTCTCTTTTATTTTTTAAACAGATAATTTAAAAGGAGTTAAATTTTGGGATATAAAATTATTGTATAAATACTATATTTCAGAGTAAAATTGACAAATTAAAATTTTAAGATGACTGCTGGACGCCATCTTGGTAAAACAATTAAATGAAAAGAGGGTCTTGTGGCACACCATTTTTAGCCGACTTTAAAATGAGAAAGTTCTTAATTCGCCGCATACGTTTTTTTTATGTATATGTTAAGAGATTACTCCGTCAACTATAGACTGATTTTTCCGCGTGTTCGGGTGGTGACATGAAAAAACCAAGGCAGGATCACAAGGGGGAAAGGTACTACCTATTGTTTTCGTTTTGCTATATGCTTAAACATCGGGATGTTTATTCTATGAGTACTAGCGCCACCTATTAGTGCAACGTTAAACAAATGTTATTATAATACGAGGGCAGATTACAGATTGCTTTTACATCCTTTAACAAAATGTACTCTCTTTACCGAACTAAAACCGAAACTAAAGTAAAAAGCACAGCGACATGTAATTTGATTATTTGACATTGGGTGGGCCATGGTTAGCTCTGGTAAGTTTTTATTGGGAAATAAAAAAAAACAAAACCATTTAAAAAATTTGACCTACCCAGTACCGCCATTTGGTAGTAGATGAAAATATTTTCTTTACATTGTAGGGTTAAAAAGTACTTGTTATGAGCTTTAAAAGAATGTGTTACAAGACACCATTTTTTAATTAACTTTTTTTTGCAAAATGGAGCCCATTAACCATCTTGAAATTTTCGTCCGTCAATTTTACTCCAAACTATAGTATGACCGCATCAGTTTCATTTCCCAAAGTTTATTTATTTATTTTTTTATTCTTTTAAAAAATAAAGGGAAGGAGGGAAATTAACGAAATGCCAGCAAAACGTTGGCAACATATAGGATTTTTTTATTTATTAAGAACAATTCCAAATTTATTTTATAAAAACACACTTGGTCCGTTTTTTTGTGTTTACAAGTACGATCTATACAGAATAAAGCAGTAAAGAAAGTACGTCGCAAAAAAATCCAAGATTATAGCAATTAAAAAAACGCTTTTCTACAAAATTGTGGTGTAGTAGAAAAAAACTAAAATCAGATGTATAATTATAACTCTTATTGCTCAATATTTATCGAATTTTTATTTCAAAAATGATTTTGTTGCGGACCATTGTTACTCGTTTATTATTTATATAGAAACCGAGCATATAAAAAAAAATAATTTAATTATATTTAATCTCGCTTTACCGGTAAAAGATACATCAGCTGCTGAAACAATTTTCTTCCAAAAATAGCAGAGTGACAAAAACGGGTATCATTAATTCACTTGGGGAAACTTTAAAACTTCCGACAGGAGTAAAAGGCTGATTTGTTTTTCAATAAGTTTGCTTACCGTGGCAGTGCCCTACTCGGTAACAGTTCAGTTTTAAATTTGAAAAACAGTTGGGAGAAGCAAAGTTGTATGGCAACACATGTTAAAACTCCTTGTCGCCTGGAGAGGAGCAAAAGGGTTTATTTTTACTTTCGTTTTATAACCAAAGTATTGTATTCGTAAGAGTTTTTGGGGTCGAAATATTTAATATTAAAATTTTTTTTGCTTGGTATTTAATAACTACCTTTAACTAAAAAATTAAAAAGATTATTTGTTATTAAAATACTATTTCAAAAAATATGAATATGTCTTGGATACGCCTTGCTGTATTAAATTACAAAAATATACAATATAACTTAAAAAAATTATTTAAGACTAATGTATATAATTCAAATCAATTAACTTAAGTACCAAACTCCAAAGAATTTATAAATTACTTTTTGGATTAGCTACGTAATTCAGACAGAATTATATGTTAGTTACAAGTCAAAAGCTAAAAAAAAATAATTTGAGGCATGGTTTTAAAACATTATGAATAAAAGCGCAGTTCTACGCTTGAAAATCGAGTTTTGCAGCACTCCTACTACTTGCGGACAAAAAATGTGTTGGTTTTAAGATGTTGTCAGCTTTTTATCCTAATAACCTTAATTTATTTTATAGTTTTACACCATTTAATATTTGATTTAGGTACCTAATTCAATTTCGTTATTGTTGGTATTTTAGATTTCTTAAAATGATTTTATTTTTTGGCATATTACATCATTATCTTAAAAAAAACAAATATTATATTAATTTTGGTTAAATATGTATATCGCCCCTACATATCTCTACACTTTCAATGGTTTGGCAACAATTCCTTCTGGGAACGAAAAGCCTTTTACAGATTGGTGACTTTTGAGATGAGCCTCCAAAGCATCGTCGCATGATATTCGAGGATGTCGATTTTGAGGCCTTCTAGTTCCACAGTCGGTGGGCGAACAGAATATTACCTCTTCAAGTAATTTACTACTGACTACTTTAAAACTGTAATTATGCAGGGTGTTTGGAAAGGTGAGGACATAAATGCTAAGGGTAATAGAATAACCCAAAATCATGTTAGTACTTTATATAAAAAAGTTCTTTCGCGCATTGTTAGGGAGATATTGAACCTTTAAAGTAAGAATAAAAAATTTATTTAAATTATAACTTTGGAACTGTTGCCACAGTACGAATACTATTTGGTAAACGGCTGTTTAGTAAGTCGGAATTATACAGGGTGGAACGAGTTTTTTTTTTTTCATTTAAAGTATGCATTTTTAACACAGGTGACAAATTAAACTTTAAAAAAATCATACATTTTATTTTACCCTGTAGATCTTAAGGGATAAGCAAAATCTGATAACCGATTCAGAAATATACAGAATCGACTTAACAAACTGATATATATATATATATATATATATATATATATATATATATATATATATATATATATATATATATATATATATATATATATTTTGTTTTGTACGATAAAAAATAAAAAAGTTAAGTTAAGGGGTGTAATTTTATAATTTTACAACTAGTACATACGAAATTTGGTTTAAATTTTAAAACAAGAACAAAACTTAAATTTGATACAAAGTGTTTCCATTGAAGAGGTAAAATAGCATAGTTTTTTACTTTTCCTATATTTTTTAATAAATTCAATATAGAAAATCCATGTATTTTGGCACGGGAAATTTGAAAATTGTATTAAAGAAACAATTGCATAAAAAACAAAATAATTATACCATCAAGGTTGCATTTTTTAAATCGAGCACCATATTTATAATTATATTTCTGAATTCTTTGCTCAATTTTAAATATTTTTTATTAAAGGAACTATATGTCTGTCTTTAACTGTTTTTAGGTTATCAACGCTTCAAGAATTATATTTTTGGCTAATATTATTTAAATAAATATATATTAATACACAATAAAGGTAATACTTAATACTTCAAGGTCATTAAAATTTGTACCTCTTGGTGGATTTTATTATTAGTTTTTTTTTTTAAATAATTTGTTAGATGAAAAACTACAGATAGTTACGCTTTGTTACAAGTGTGGAGAAAATGCCAGTGAAGGAAAAAGAAGATATATTTATAATTTTCAAAGAAATAAAAAAATGACTTTAAAGTATCAGGTAATCACCTGCATTATCTATAATTTAAAATGAGATATTTAACTTAATAAACAAAAAATAATGAGCTTTTAAGCATTAATAACTTAAAAACGGTAAAAGATAAACATTTAGTACCCTTAATTAGAAACACGGAATTAACCATAGAATTTAAAAATATAATAATAAATATAGTGTTTCATTTAAAAAATAAAACATTTATGGCGTAACTCTTTTGTTTTCCATGCAATTTTTTTTATTTTATATGATTTTTAAATTCTCTGAGATAAAATACATCGATTGGCTATCTTGAATTTCTTTAAAAATATGGGGAAAGTTAAAAAATATGCAATTTTTTCATCTAAATGGAATACTCTGTACATTAGAAACACTTTTTAATAAATTTAGGTTTTGTTCTTGTTTTAGTTTTGTTAAAGGTATAAATGTACACCACCGTTAACCTTTTTATTTTTTATCTCCCAAAATAAAAAAACATACCTCTTTGTTTGGTCGATTCTGTAGTTTTTGAATTAGAAATAGGTCTTTTATTATCCCTTAAGATATACAGAGTACGACAAATAGTATATATATTTTTTAATGAAACACCACATATTATGCCACTTCTAAAAGATCTTATATATATATGGCTTTTTAAATTTAAAGAATAAATGTAAACAATTAGGTTAATTTCTAGGCCTGTAATGAAATGGACCTTATGATAACAACACTATTAAAACCTTTTTAGGGGTTTCTTTTGACGAGCCTACTACGAAGTTTCATACCGCCATATATTGAAGCGGCGCTTTAACTCAGCCTGTCAATGTCAAATATTTTAGGTGTCGGACTGGGCAAACACGTTATATTTTGTCGGACAAGTTTACCACAATGCTTAACATGCAATTTTTAAACATGTGCCAAAAATTAACTTAATTTTATTTATTTTTTATTGCCATATTTTTAAAACCAATAAAAATAGATAACCAAATATGGTATTTTAGATTTTCTTTATAATGGTAATTTAATATACAGAGTGTTCCATTTAAAAAAAATATATACTTTTTGTCGTATCCTATATATCCTAAGAGATAAAAGCATTCTGATGAAAGGTATAGATACTACAGAATCAATTTAACAAAATATTCTTTTTATTTTTTTATACTTTAAAAAATAAAAAAATTAGGGGGACGTAAATTTATTACTTTTAAAAAAAATTAATTTATTTACCAGATTTAAATCAAGCTCTTTTAAAGATCTCTTTTATGGTAAAATAATATATGGGGTGTTTTATTTTCAAAAATCATACTTTTTGTAGTACCCTATATATCATAAGAGATAATAAAATTCTGATTACTAATTTTAAAACTTAAGAATTACCAATTAAGTGGGGTGTGAATTTATAACTTTGTACTCGGTACATCATATATCTATAAACTGTTTAGGACTGACTAACCACTTAAAACTACATATACCAGTCTATGGTGGACTTAACTAAAAAAGTACTTGGTAAAGCTCCCTCCAAAATTTAATGCCAAAAATTGGTTTAAGTGTGCCCCTTTTATCCAAACTTTACTTGATTTTAAAATCTTATCTCTTTTTAAATATAAATAGGGGGTAAAGCTGCTAGATGTGCTGCAGGACAAAACCGGATATAAAAAAATAAATATTTTTAAAGTCGGTAAAAAGCATTTTTTCTATCCTGATAACTTCTTGGGAATAATAAAATATATTTAACTGCATACCCCTGGACTGGATACTGAAAGTTATAATTATATAAATTTTACTTCAAACACTTAATTAGGTACCATTAATATTTAAACTAATAAATTATCCTAAATTTAATTCTTTGTTAGAATATTCGTTGAGGTACCGCACAACACAATGGATTGGGTAACTTTAATTACCTTCTAAATCTCTGTAAGCACCCAGTATAAAAAAATCTACATTTTACCCAACATTAGGAATTTTTCAGAAAAAATAAGTATACATTTTAATTATGTTACTTAACATTGAAATTTTTTAAAAATAAAAAATGTTTTTTGATATGTAAATATTTTTAATTAAGTTAGCTATAATTGTTCCTGTGGTCTAATAGTGAAACAAAACCATTTTGTCCACCAGTCTCATGGTCCCAGAAGATAGTTTCATATGGTATATTTGTCCAAGTGACGTACAGTAGCCCTATGTATTTAAAATAAACGTCAAAATAAGCTTTGTTAATCTACAAATACAAGTGCCAAATTTTATTAAAATCAGATTAGGGTTATTTAAAGTATTGTAACAGTGCAGTTTGCGAATTTAATTTCAACGACTTTCCTAGCATATATTATATTTTGTTTGGTACCCCTAGCGCCGTCTAGTGCGCAGTGACTTAATTATCGCAAACTAAGCTAAAAGGTTCCTATGACCTAGAACCTCCCGTGAGCATGACAAGCGTTTCATTAGAGTAACGGTGTACTCTGTCAAAGTAACCTGATTTCTTTGAGCATATATCTACTGGAGGCTTCGCTAGCTGTCAGTGTTAACCTTTACAAATGAGATTTTTGTGACCGGTTAATTTTTCTTGTGGTATATGAACCTTTCTCGAGTCCATGGTTTTGAGGGAAGCAGCGACATTTCACATGTGTATTTGAATCTTTGGCCTGTGGTAACCGTCAGATTTCGAGTGCGTCTCAGAGTCGACACGCTGAAATTCGCCTAAGTGGTTCGACAAAGGTCAAATTTTTGGTCGGACATTTATAGATTTCAAATGACACTTTCTGACAGACCGAGCTACGAATTAGAAGGCAATTTTGTGATTTGATATTAATTTTGAATTATCTCTGTTAAAAATCACGAATCCTTGTCCATCTTTAGCCTAAAAGGTATGTCTTTTTCTATACTTATATTTTGCGTTAGTATTTTTGCATAATTCACCTTTTTCTTGTAATGTCGAAACCTAACCTCAAAAACACGTTGTCTTTGAATTGGTTTTAATAATTTGATCTTGTTTTAGATAAGCCCGGTTTCATTCTTCTTCTTTCTTCTATGTTCCATTTTCTATCTGTTCCCTACGCTTAAGGAAACCAGATTTTAAGTGCCTGCTTATTGTGAGGCATACCATAACCTACCGTACGAGCTGCCCCCTCTTTATGATCTACCAGTGAATGCCACTTATCTGAATCCCGAGTTGTAGGCCCCAGCCCACAACCAGTGTGAGAATCCCACTCCAACACCTAGTGGACCTTTTAAAGAGGATTTCTGATAAGTTGACTACACATAATATTTAAAACGTTCAAAAGTACACCGTTTAATATCGTTTCGTCAAAAACAACATATTGCATCCTGAACAAAATCAAACTAGTAAATTAACATCAATTTAGATACTTAAATTTTTAATTTTGAATTGGTTATATTTGTTAAAGCGATGTAATAATGTTTGCAAACGTTAAGCGCTAGAGTCTCTTATGTTTTTTGTTTTCCTTTTACTAACACCCATTTTTTAAAATCAAGTGAGAGTTCCTCTTAAATAAAGAACACGCATATTTTATACGTTGTCTTTTTTATTTTGTGTTGGATTCTGTTTGTTTTGTTTTAGTTTACCTAGAGGAACTATCCTTCTGTAGTTTACCACCACTATTTGTAGCTTTAGGTGGCGCCCATATATAAGCACCTTTTTTGTGGTAAACTATAATAGGAGGGCTTTAAAATCATCAAGTTAATAATTTCTGGTACTGATACTAGAGTTAAAGGAATGTTTAGGTTACTCAATCCACGACCCACGTGCCCCGACTGACATTGAGCTAGTTAGAAGGTATTTTGCCTTAAAACAAAGGCTAATTAAACGTCTTTAATTAGGCAATCTTAAATGTACTTTTAGCCCAATTAAGTTACATTATAGTATAAACATTTAGGATCCTGGATTAAGAGCAATACATTGCCGGACTAATATTCATAAACATTTTTTTATATTTTTTGATGCAGAATCTGTCTTTAAATTTTCTTAACAACATTCTGTAACACTTTGTAAATACAGAAGATTTTATTTGTCTGTCCAAATAGTTTCCAATTTGAATTAACTATTAAACTATTTCATAAAGTCCTAATTTGGATACTGTAATTATTTTACATGTTTACAAAGGTGGGTTTCTTTAATTGGCGATGATAATTGACACCTGAAAACTTTAATTATAGTCCGTGTGGTGTTGCACTATAAACAAAATCCCATTTTTTATAATTGTGGTATTTTTTATTCAAGTATCACAAAAAACCGGACATTTTGTTGTCCGGTTTGCTAAGATTTTTCCGACCTGACAAAAATCAGAAAAACCGGCCATCTGGCAACCCTAATAGGAGGAGGGGTTCGTTGAAACTTTAAATTTTCTCACTGTATAGAGGACACAGAAGATGAAATGCACAATGCTTAAAAGGCAGTTAGATAGCTGCCCTCCCCTCTCACCATCCCACGTGAACGAAAGCACGCCAAACCATTAGCGCAGTACGCACGGTAAAGAAAGCTAGCTCCATCATAAGTACCCAAGTTTTTAGTGGTCACACCCTACTCACTAAATAAGATAAATTTATAAATCAAAATATTTTTAACATAATAAAAGCGGTCAAAAAAATATTTGAAAGTGATCAAAAATGTCTATATTTTGAACTACCAGAAGACATGTTCAAATGTCGCAAAAACAAAAAAAATGGAAATTGGGGTGGTCGTTAAAAAATATTGTTTTTGCGATGCCCCGCGCCTCTTAAAAAGCTTTTTTTTACTAAAAAGCACTGAAAACATTTCTTTTTAATTCAAAACCACAGGTGCCTCTCGATCTAAATTAATCATTGAATATACCCAAAAATTAACTAAGATCGTGTGATGGCACATGTTGTTTTAAATTAAAAATAATAATAATAAACGACCTTTTTGAGCTTTTTTCTTTCTTTTTAAAAAGAGAAAGATGTTTACGGGTCGTTGCAAAAATTTAATTTTTAACGACCACTCTAATGATTATACCCAAAAATGTTATTATAAGATCGTCTAAAGGCACGTGTTGTTTTAATAAAGAAAAAATAATAATAAAAAATGGTTTTTAGTGTTTTTTAATAAAAGAATGTTTGTGGAGGCGTCAAAAAAAAATATGTTTATTGATCACCCTAATGATTATACCCAAAAATAAATTAGGATCGTTAAGAGGCATGTTTTAAGTACAAAAAAATGTTTTACAGTGTTTTTCTTATCAGAAAAAAGCTTTGTAGTTCCAAAAAATAATTTTCAACGATCACCCTAATAATTATACCCAAAAATTAATTGGGATCGTCTAAAGGAAGGTGCTGTTTTGAATTTAAAGAAAAATGTTTTTTATTGTTTTTTTATTAGAGGAAAGCTTTTTAGGGCCGTTGAAAAAAAAATATTTTTAACAATCACCCTAATAAATATACCCAAAAATTAATTAGAATCATCTAGAGGCACAGAATTAAAAAAAAAAAATAATAAGAAAAATGTCTTCCAATGTTTTTTTGTCAGAATAAAGTTTTTAGGGGCCGTCGAAAAAAATCAATTTGTAACGAGTACCCTAATGATTATACCCAAAAATAAAATATTATCGTCTAGTCACATGCTGTTTTAAATTTAAAAAAATTGTTGTCTACTCTTTTTTAAGAAAGAAAAGAAAGGTTTTAAAAAGGCGTCGCATACAAATAATTTTTAACGTTCACCCAAGTGACTATACCCAAAAATTAATTACTGTCGTCTAGAGCCCCATGTTGATTTAAATTAAAAAAAAAAAAAACAAAAAAATGTTTTTCAGTGTTTATTTTTTAATCAAAAGAAAACTTTTTAGGGGGCGTCGCAAAAAATGTAATTTTTAATGACCACATTAGGGTTTATATTGTTTATTTTTTAGACTTCCCTAAATATTTATTTATACATTTATAATGTTTTTGCATATTTTCTTTAAATATAAATATTATTTACTGCCAAGAATGCCCGTGTGTGTCTACGTTTCCAAACTTTTAAATCAATGATCTTCGCTAGTTGTTAAGCGCAAATTATACATGAGTCGTTAATTCCAAATAGCCATCCATTATTACCTTTAACAACAGAATACATTTGGAGCCCTATATAACTAGACACTGACTATGCCATAACAGTTTCAAAGTTCGGTCAGAACTAAATGGATTATAACCGATACATAACCCCGGTTTGGTAAAGGGTTTATCGTATTTGTACTTACATGCGTAAAATTTTGGTTATTTATTATATTTTGTTGTAAGTTTAAAGAATAACCTACAGGTGTGGAAACCAACTCGCCGACCATGGGGAATTAAAATCATAGAAAATATTTGAGATAAAATGTGCTTTGTTCGTATCACCGTCCGACGAAAGGTGAAAGCGGTGTGCAGGCGGCCCATGATATCGTTATGCTCGCTCTCGTTGCAGCGGTAAATTGTAGAAGAGTATACCGGTGGAGCTAAATAACATAACACATCGGCAATGTAAGGAAAAGAGAGAATCTAACTAAATACCACCATGTAAACATAGGTGACTAATACTGCTGGTTTGTTTATTACATTACTCGTCGATGAACCAAAACTGCTTGCTCATATAGTATAGTAGGTTGATGAAAGGAATTCAAAGCATTTATCGCCCATGGTCAACGGTTTGGTTTCCATAAAAATTTAAATATGATAATTTAAGGCGGATCGTCAACCGGTGATACACCTATAGCAACACATTGTGTTGCCTATCTTTGCCGAGAATACAACTTTGGGGTAATACAAATTGCACAAGTTTACATATTCTTTCTTAAAAAATGGTTCTTTGGTTACCGAGACCTTTTAACACTATTTTGGTCCCTGAGCCAGCGATAGATTTTCGTGACCAATTTCCTCTCAGTCTCATAAAATACTTTTAAAAGGGTTATACATGAATTGTTGTAAGGGTCAGCTGCGGCGCCGATGGTGGAATTATACAGGGTGCTCCAAAGAAAAGATTCATATTAAACTTGTGTTATTTTAAATGGAATACCCTGTATATTAGTTTAGTTTTGGATTGTAGAAATAAAAATAACGGTAATTTTTATCAGCGATACCTATACCAAAATGTAAGTTTTTAAGATATTTAGGATTTTTGAAAAATTCCTGACAAGAATAAAATTTTAATATATCTTACCTTACTTACGCTTAACTTTGTATATTATGTTAGATTGCTAGAATATTAACTGTACCATCCCATACTTTTAATTTTTTTCTAAAAATTATTCAGCGTTTTCAAAAATTAATTAATTAAATTAAATAATAATAAATACTAGTTTCAGGATACCCTGTACAATTTGTAGTAAAAAATTAAAAGCAAGTGATTATACACCTAATATTTTGGCTATTTGACATTAAAACTAAAAGCTAAGCTTAAGTAAGGTAGGATATATTAAAGTTTTGTTTTTGTCATGATTTTTTCAAAAATCCTTTAGTTTTGGTATTGGGATCGCTGATAAAGCCTACGTTATTTTTACTCCTACAATCCACAAACAAACTAATAAATAGGGTTTGATATGAATCTTTTTTCTGTAGCATCCTGTACAATTCCACCATCGGAGACACAGCTGAAGCTCACAACGATTAATGTACAACCTTCTTTAAGCATTTACGAGTTATGGACTGAGAAAAATAACTGACAAAATTTTGCATCTGGCTGACGCATGACGGTCTGGTTGTCGACTTGACTTTTTTAAGTATCGGCTAAACGTTAACATACCCGTTTCCGTCCGATTATTTATTAAAGTCAAGAGAAGACGAAGACGGTTAGTACTTAGATAGGTGACCGGTTGGTAACACCGTTTTTCTTTTTTTTTTTTTTAATAATCATTCCTTTACTGAGATCGCTTAACAGTGTTTTTTATTGTTTTTTGCTATTTTTATATAAAAATAAAATGTCTATAGGCGGGCGCTAATATTTACTTGCTACCAGAGTCGTTGAAACTCGACGGGCTCTGGGAAGAGAAAATATTGCAGAAGCAGCTTAAGTTGCGCAACACATGCATTATTCGAGCACGGTGTATGATTGTACGGGGGCAGTTAATATTAAGGCTTTATGTGGTAAGTTTAAATGAGCGGAATTTACTTTACGTACCATATTGCATGTTCCATGTGTGATGGATTATTGAGGGACGATAGCCTAACGTAACACAAATAATAAGGTATACGTAGGGTCCGCGCGTTTAGTAAAGAGGCCACCGACATCATAATTTTCTGCGCAAAATCTCCTCTTATTCCCTCATTTCGTATTTAAAATGTTATTTAATTTTTAAATCAAATCTTTAAAATGCCAACTTTCTAGGTAACGATACAAAGACTTCGAAACCGCGATTGAAAGAGGGTTACAGAAGATTTCGCGTAGAGAATGATGACGTCTGTGGCCTCTTTACTAAATGCGCGGACTTTACCTGTGTCAAAGATAACAGAGAATTATTGCAAGTTGCCTTATTAAGCTCGGGTATTATTAATACCGGCCTTATTTAAATAGTGCTTGTACCCATAATTTAGAGTTATTGCAAATCATTTTGACAGTACCATTAAACTAAAACAAGGGGAAACAAATTTTAGTAGTTTTTTATTATTGTTTTGTGTTGTAGCGTTTTGTTTTACACAATTACAGAGATTCATGTAAAAAAAGCAACGTAATATTTTTACTTTTAAAAATTTTTGATTTTGTGGTTGGCAGCCGTTCGGTTGTACGAACAGTTATAAACTTAAAATAAGACCAAAATAAGGCATAATTTAAAACCGACATAAATAAAGCCAGGCACTATCCTTATAAAGGCAGTCCTTATCCCATTATGCATCTGCGCAAGATCAGTTGTCAAAATAAGGCCGGTATTATTAGTGTCTGGCCTTATTTCACTGTGCAATAATTATCTCTATTTACCACAACTGCTGACTTAATGCATTTTGTTTGATGTAGTTTTATTGTTGCGTTTCTTTTTTTTCTGTTTATATATTAGCGCTTTAAATTAAATAACACAAAGTTGCAACACGGTCAAACAGCTGATAAAAGTGGGTATTTAGATAAAATGTTAAAAACATATTTACTATATTTACAAAAATATCCTGATTTTTGATTGTCAGAACTAACTGCAACAACATTTAGCAAATTATGTAGTTTAAGTTAAAGAAGTTACATTTATAGGGTTAAACCTACAGTTTTTACAGCTTTCATATTTTAAATACATAAAGACTGTCTCAAAGTTTTTAAATGGCTAAATATTTGGAAAACAAAGGGACATTAAAGAAACCTTAAAATAAAGAGTTGCATAAATTAAAGTATATTACGAGGTCAAATTGACATTTATTAATTTATCCCCATTTTAATTACCAAAATAAAAGCTTAAATTTCTACATATATCCGTACTGGTAAGTTAGGGTTTAAAAGTTATAAAGATTTCATATGAAGGTAAAGTAAACAATTAAAAATTTCAATTTGATATTGACTAATAATAATTATTAAGGGTTCTTTTAGAGTCGATCTCAGCGCAATAAAACATATTCTGTCGGATATTTTACATTGTTTTACAAGTTTTAACCCTTAACTTATTAGTACTGCTCTATGAACATGTATTGGTTTTAATAGATTCAATGCCATTTCTAAGGTCAAGTCCAAGATAATAACAAAGTGTCTCATTTAATGTTATACAACTTTTATACTTCAGACTTTCTTTGATGGCCCTTAGTTTTAAATATATTAGGCGGTTTTTTATATTTTTGGGCCACCTTGTATGTATATTATAAATAAAAAATAAATTATACCAAGTTTATAGCGAAATTTATTTAAAAAATCTTATTTAGAAGGGATCAACACCTTTTTTAGTATTGAACAATACGTATCATGACTTTATTAAACAGGCAAAAGTGACCGCTATTTATAAAATAAGAATTTATATATATATATATATATATATATATATATATATAAAAACTTTTTATTATTAATTATACAAAAAAGTGATTCAATATTAAAAGTTCTGCATGGTCCAAAACCCAAAATGCAATTATCGGATATTAATTTTTACAGTGGTATATAAGGTATTTAAAAAAAATGTTTTAAACAAAGTACCTTTATTTTTCATATTATCGAAAATGTTTATAAAGACAATGATGTTATGAAATAAAAAAATAGTTAACATTAAAATTTAATAATGCAAACCTATTTATTTTTAAGAAATAGTTTTTTCGTAAATTTATTGGGTTAACGGAGATAATTTAAGTTTGTAAGTACATTATCGCATACTTTTTTAGAAAATTTAATATGTGCATACTTTTTAGAAAATTTAATATGTAAAGAAACCTAAAGAACTTTCGAAATAGCGAAAAGTTACGAAAACGCTTGTTATCGCAAAAAAAATTAAATATTTTAAATTATCCAATTTCCGTATTTGAAAGCCATTTTTAATCCTAGACACGTTTTTACAAAAAAATTTAATATTAGGAATAATAACGGTACTTCTCTTTTCACTGATGCAAAAAGTAAATATCGGATAAATGCATTTTGTGTTTCAGATCATCCAGAATTTTTTATAAATAACTTTTATTTTTAAAATTATAAATAAAAAGTTTTTCATATGGTACGAAATTAAGCAGTAGAGTGTATATCAAGGTAGATATTCTTTAAAAAATGGTAAAAAGTTCCCTATACATTAGAGGACATTTTTAACCCTTAACCACTAACGTGCACTTTTTGAACGCAACTACTAACGTAGCGTCTCTCAGACGCTCCACAATATATTATAAATTAGTTTTCCATATCAGTATGTTTTTTGTTTTATTAAATGGTTAACAAAGTTACTCAAGAACTATTTTAATTTATACCCATTAAAAAAATACAAGAAGATATTTTTTCAATAATAAAAGAAAATGGGCCAGGTGAATAAATTTAAGCAAAAGCTTCTACTATAGTATTGGCTTTATTTGTTTTGGGCAATTTTGTATGTTTTATCTTTTATTAATTTAGGTAAATGCATTTGCTTAGCTTTATTCACCTGACCCAAAACATGTTCGTTTATCAAAAAAAAAACCATTCGAGCGTAAAATGATCAAGATTTATTTGTATACATGTTAAAACCTTAAAACCAACAATAATTCTAATACACAAAATATAAATTAATAATAAATAAAGAAGGTAACATAACAAAAAATGCAATCCCCCAAACCTACATTTTTTAATCACATTTAATACACAAATTTTTACCGTAAAAAGTTGGCAGTTTGGCTTTTCTTACTTTGAAGGGCAAGTAAAGCAAGTCATTTTTTAAACTATTCCTTAATGTTATTTTCTTAAATGATTTTGAGGTCAAACCTAAAATATCACACTTGATCTAATTCGTCGAGATATACAGTGAGGTCCATTTAGCATGCAACAAATGGAAAACTTTTTATTTGAAATTTGTCACGAAAATTTTATTCTTCCTAAATGTTGGTGTATGGTCCAAAATTACGTCACTAAATTTAAGATTCCACGTTTCGTCTTTTAGCCATCATCAACTTTGTTTTTCTAAATGGGCGAAATATCTTGTTTTAAACTTAATACACTCGTATTCTAAATACAACGATATACCAAACTTTACATTTATGCAACGTTTCGAACCAGAAAACCATCATCACTATTTTTTCCGTTAAAAAATTTGGATTCCATTCCAAAAGATTTTGAAAATTTATATTTGAAGGTAAGTATGCATTCATTTATTTCTATTACTATTTCTACCTATTATTATTCCTTTTATTAATTTATTTATTCATAATTAACTAACATGTTACAAGAATTAAGACAATACATACATTTATTCATACGTAATAAAATAAAGCATTTATTTTACTCAAACGCCTCTATCAACTTTATCGTAGCCTGTCATAAAAAAATGGATGCATGCTTACCCGTAAACGAAAATTGTTCAGATAAGTATAAGGTTTACTTACCAAGTCATGGCCTCCTATTTAATTTCTTAAATTTTTTTGGAAAAATTTGAATTACTCCTGTATGATACAGATTTTTATTATTCTGATTCAATATTTATTTAAAAGAGTTCAAACCAACTGACTTTTAAACAACTTTTATTAAATCGAAGCGAATTTGTAAAACAGAACTTCAATTCATATTTTTTTACCTAACCGCTAAATTCAAGTTTTTTTGCAAAGATATTTAATAGAGCCCTAAAATAAAACAAATATGATGCTTTTATTTAGGCGATTATACTATTAATAATGAAATGCGTATAAAAATTCCCTATTTACCTTGTAAAATTTTTGTTTTAAATTTTTATTAAAGTGTAAAACAGATAAATTAAGATTAAAAAATAAATGAATACAAACTTAAATAGGAGGCCATGATTTGGTATTTGGGAATAACTTTTTATTCTTAATAAATTTTCTATTTAACATGTCTTCGTATTTTCAAAATAAGGGTCCGACACCCACGGTACTCTGGTATTTAGGCATAGACCTTCGTGGGATGTCAAAAGATAAAAAAAACTTAACTCCTACACAGTTTTTAATCTTTTTGACCTACCCTGTATACCATAAAACTTTTAATAAAACTAACTACTGCTAATATAGTTTCGAACCATGCCTCAACTTACACGAAGAATAAAATTTTCTGACAAATTGCAAATAAAAAAGTTTTTCCATTTGTTGCATACTTAATGAACCTACATGTACGTGGTGGAGTTTTCGCTGTTTTGACAAAGCAAACTCAAAAGTAGACAGACGTCACGTTAGTAGGTAAGGGTTAATGTGCGTACAAGAAAGAACAAATTTGTCCTCATTGTCGTCAGTGACGGATTTGCCGTAAATATTTTTTATGGAAAAATGGTACGCTACTGCATTTCCCTTAAAAATAATGTTATTTTTAATATTGGTTTGGTTTCAAACAAATTTGATTCTCCGTCCTTTACTTTTTTCTATTTGGTGTATGGTTTTCGAGTAAACAAATCCAAACGATCTCTTGGCATGGTCATACTAACACCGAATTATAAAGTAACTACTTTTAAAAAAATAATAATTATGTATAGGTATTTGTTTTTATTTTAAATAAACTTTTTAAATATAAAAAAATAACAAATTAGTATAAAATTTATGAGCTGGTTCTTGTATTTTGTTGAGCTGCTTGGTTATCCCTTTGTTTTTGTATAGCTAACCGACGGTCTTGAGATTTGTAGTTCCACCACTGGCAACCCCCACTACCGAAAAAGAAAAATATAACGCCTGTACCAATTAGGCAACCACCACCAATTAAAAAATTATAGTCCAACTTATTATTCCATGATCAATCCTCAAAATTCTGTCATGCATCATGGGGACTACTATACCTAAAATTAATATTGTTTTATTAGTCGTTCAGTGATACAGGGTATTTACTTATAACTGGTATAGCTCACGCGGAATACCAGGTGAAATGGCCATAAAAAAATTCTTACAGTAAACTAATGGTATGCTATTGTTAGGAGCATTATAACGATGTAAGAAAAACATTTCTGGGCCAAATTATTCCGTTAGGGGGTGAATGAGGGGAGTGGTTTTAGGGGTAAATATGAGTTTTTGCAATTTTAAGCTAAACAATGAATCCTTATAACCATTTTTACTTTAACCTCAACAATTTTCGAGAAAACTCAAAAACTCTTTTTTGGTTTTTAATTTTATATTCTACCAAAATGGTTCAAATTAGCTAAAATTTAAAGCAAAAATTGTAATATTCCTAATATCTTATGCTATTATGAATATTGATACAGGAAAGTTTCAACATGGCTTCTGGGCGCCATCTTGGAAAAAAAATTAAAATAAAAAGGGGTGGTCTTATGGCACATCATTTAAAAGATCCTGACAAATACTTTTTAACTCTAGAAAATAAAGTCAATATCTTTATCCACTACAAAATGGCGGTACTTAAAAAATTACCCAAATTACCAAGTTGAATGTACGTACTTAATGTGGTATTTTCTTAATGCTTTTTAAAGAGTTTCTTAATGGTGATACTGGTGATCATATACAAAGGAGAATATGCCAACATTAAACAAAAAACAAGGAACATTTTTAACAGCTATTAAAAAAAAACAAAATTATTGACATTTTTCATTACATTTGTACATTGTGTTACTTGCATCAAAAAATTAGAAATATACTGCTTAAGCAAACAGTTTTCGTACATCGGCGAGTAATAGAATAACAAAGCAAGCAGTATTAGTCACGCAAGTTTATATGCCGGGATTCAGTTAGATTGTCTCTTTTTCTCAATTGCCTATGTGTTATGTTATTTAGCTCAACCTGTATTTTAAAATTAAAATTGTTTTGTTTGATTTACAGGAGCACAAATATAACTAAAATTATTAAATTTTAAAACGGCATTTTGGGAAACTGGTTGCATGGTCCAAAACTAGAAAATTAAAAATTTTAATTTGATTGGTAATATACCGGGAAAGTTAAAACTTAAAGTATGAAAAATGACCCCGGCCAAAGTACTTCAAAAAAAAAAAAAAGAAGAAAATGATTGTAGATAATTTATTTAGGTTTAAATTTAAAGTTAAGGCAATAGAGAAAAGAGAAATAATATCGCCGGCAGTTTTTAGTGTGTAAATTAAAAATTAAATACTGGGCCAAAATAAGCAAAATTTAAAAATAGGTTAAAGATTTTGGTAACACTTGCTTTGCTGTGTCGAGTATTTAGGTGTTAATGCAAACCATAATAAAAAAAAACTTGACAAGAAAATATGTTTGTTTCTTTAATACTTTACAATTATTTACGTAATTATTATTACGTTACAACTTTTGACGTAAAATTCAATTCTCTACAACATTTACTTATACGATTTTCTTCCATTTTAAAAAATAAAAGCACTTTACTCTATAGGTCATTTTTCATATTTTTAGCTATAGCTTATCCTCTTTATTACCAATTAAAGCAAAATTTTGTATATCTTAGTTTTGGACCATGCAACTATTTTTCCCCAAATGCCAATTTAAAATTCAAAAATTTTGGTTCTATTTGTTCTTTTGTAACACCTATCCTGGGACACAGTATATACATGTAATCAAACTTTCACATTTAAAAACATTTTAAAATATTAAAAAAAATTACAATTTCAATAATTAATAAATATTTTTTGACGAAAGTAACATAATGTATGAGTATAATGAAAAAGGCAACATTTTGTGTTTTTTATTGTATTTTTTTTAATTAAAGTATAAATGTATATTTTATTGTAATTATTGAAAATTAACAAAAAAACAAAGAGAAATTAAACCTTTTGTGATAAAAGAGTAATAAATTTTGGTTGAAAATTTTCCTTTTTTTAGTTTTTCTTATAACGGCAGGATAATTCTTGACGAAAAAAATACAGTATATTAAGAATATAACAAGGCATAATTGCTTTAAATTTTAGCTTTATCGAAACATTTATGATTGAAAATTTTTGGGGTAAGGGTAAAAATGGTTATTACATAAGTTGTATGTTTTTCATTGTCCATATCTTTTGTTTAGTTTTTTTTTATTAGGATTTATTGTTTAGCATTAAATTGCAAAAACATTTTTGACCCCTAAAATCTTGCCCTTCCCTCTTCACCCCCTTACGGATTAATTTGTTCCAGAAATGTTTTTCTTACATACTTATGATGCCCCTAACAAAAGTATACTAATTTTTTGCATATAGGTATTCCGCCTGGACTATATGCCACAAGTTTAAAAATTACCCGAACATACCTTTATTTAAAAGTTTAATGTTTTAATAAATAAATATATTAAGAAAAACAAGCTATGTCGAAATATTTCGAAATAATAAAACAATTAATTTTGACATATTATTTTAATGATAGAATGTACTAGCGTACTACCAGCAGGACATTGTGTCCTGCTCGTAGGACGTTTTTAAATCTTATTTTAGGGGACTTTCTATACTGCTGGCAGGCTTAAAATTTATACCGTTAGATAGAGGGCGATTTCCTCTAGCAGCGCCAGTTATAACCTGTCAAAAATTCGTTTCCTTAGTTAAATTACAGCCATGGAAGTGATCGATCGATCGATCTGCCAGGGACGAACTTATGGTCAAAATTAATGTTTGGAAGGAATTATAATACTGCTCTATGGGGCACCGTTACAAAAGTTACGCTAAAAAATACATTGGGGGTGGTCTTTGATGTGGATGAATAAAGCATAGAAATAAATAGAAAATATTTACCCCACATAATTTAATTTATAACTCTTAAAGGTTGGTTCTTGAAAAACATTTATATAAAAAATAGTAACATTGAAAAATGTAAATTAATACAGTCCAATTTACACAACTTGAACCTTTCTTTTACTGAGACGTTTTCGATTGGTAATTTTTATTTCCCAGATTTCCTTGCACACATGTATTTGTTCATACTTAAACGTTGTATTCCTCGAAAACTAGTAGAGCTAAACCCATTAAACCGGGTATTGTTGAAATTATCTTGAAGAAGGCTTTTAGTTTTCACATTCAGATACAGGGTGTGTTTAAGTTTAATTTTTCTAAATAAAAGCTATTTATTTTTTTAACGTTTTTATTCTTTTATTTTATTAGCTTAAATTTGTATAAAGTCGAAAAAGTAAATGACTTTTTAATAACTTATTGTTTGCCAAAAATTGAGAAGAAATATATTTTGTTCTTTTATATCTAATTTGACTCAGATTTATCTTAACATGTAAAATTATGTTCTAAAGTTTTAGGTAACCATTAAAAAATAAAAATACTTATTTGGCTTCTGGATCCAATACAATTTTGTTTTTGACAAAAACATGTTATCAAAAAATATTTGTTCAGGATAAATAGTATTATAATTTTTTAAATTATTTCACTCCGGATCTGTTGCTGTCGGTTGCGCTATTGAAATTTAAATCCTCTTCGTAGGACAGAACCGCACGATTTTAAAATGTACTTGAAGAAGCAATCTGTTCTGCTAAAAGGCCAACCTTATAAAAATTCTATAGAATTAGAAGTACTGCCAGCAGGACAATTTGCCATGTACAGGAATCCTTCCGGAAGCGCTTCTTGCAGGACAAATGTTTGTACATTCTATCATTAATACGTTTTTAATATTGTAATAAAACTTGGTATTTAAAGATAATTTAATACAAACTTTTTAGATCTGATAACTTTTATATTAAGTAAACTAGGAGGCACTTACCTACACAAACAGGGTATTCTTTATAAGAATCGCTCTGAGCAACGTTTTTAAGATAATTTAGGTTGTTTAGTACAACTAAAAAATGCCTTTAAATAAGTTCAGTGTGTAAGCTATCTCTACACTGCTAAGTTAATAAATAAATAAAACATTTTACTTTTTTTTAAGTATTCCTGTAAAAATATTAACTTGTAAAAAAGTATGTTTTTAAAGAAAAAAATGCTTATTTTTCTATACATGTTTTGCAGAAACTTTAAATACATGATTCTTTAAGAGTTAACCAGGTTTGTAATAAATTTTTAAGCAAAATGGTAATTAAATTTATTTTTCATAATCGTTAGCGGTTAAAATACAGATATATATATATATATATATATATATATATATATATATATATATATATATATATATATATATATATATATATATATATACATATATATATATATATATATATATGACCTTTTTTTTACAGGGTTATTAAAAGTTTCATACAAATGATTTTGTGTTCAACAAAAGTAAGTTCTTTTTATTTAGTTTATAAACTATTAACGACATATATATTAAATGTGGTATTTTTGCACAGCTTTTAAAATACACAAAAACGCTGTGACATTTTAGCGAAATTAAGTGCATTTTAGGTTAAAAAAGTAAATACCGAGTTTTGTTACAATGTTTAAAACTTATTAAAAACTAATAAAATAAAAAAAATTAAAAGCATATTCCCTATTTTAAGTACGTCTACCTTAATTGGCGTAAGTTTCTAAGGCTGTATGTAAAACCATAAAGAAAAAAATAATTAGAAAAATTATTAAATTAACTAAGAATTACCCGTTATTCTCCTTATCACCTCACAAAGTGAAGAGATTGTTCCAGCGTAATTTGGAGCTATATCAATAGTAGTTCTTCTCACACTTACCGCTCCTGTTCCTATAAATGTTACTCCCAAACACAAAAAGCAAGAATCATGCTGTAGTTACAATAAGCCATTCCCATAAAAAGTAAAATACCTCCAGGAACAATGTGAGAAAAAACACGAATATCTTGACCATCAAAGTATTTTCAGCATAATCCTTAGTTCTTATAAAATCAGCTAAAAGCCCAGACAAAATTGCTGTTACTATTACACCTATAATAGAGAAAATGAAATTGGTAAAATAATTATAATATCAGCAGCTTATTTGCTAATTACCTAATAAACCTAATTTTTAAATTAGCATAAAAAAGTGTGTTTTAATTTTGACAAACTGATTAGTTTTTTCACAATTTATATACAGTGTGGGCCAAATTAAACTTGCAAACTTTTAACTCATAATAACATTTTGGGCTAATAGGTGGATATTTCTTCTCTAGGTTTCCCTAATTGGTCAAATTGATTTAACAGGACTGGATCTACGAGACTTGTTTCAAAATAATGCAATAAACTTCGTTGCAAAAAAAAATATTTTATCTGCAATTAGGCTAATACGTTTATTTTTAATTATTTTACTGTTAAGTCAGCATCCAACTCAGTAACCATGGTAACCCCACATTTTTAATTTTGAAAGAATACTTTTTAATCTAGAGAAATGCATGATTTATTGGAAACTAGGGGTGTGCGAATATCGTTCATCGAAATTCGAATCGAATAATTCCAATTTTCGAATCATTCGAAACTTGACAAATAATTCGAAAAATTTTGAATAATTTGAAATATTTTGAATAATTCGAAACATTTCGAATAATTGGAAAATTTTTGATTAATTTGCGAATAATGCGAATTTTTCACTTAGTATCAAAATATGAATAAAAGATTTTCTATTTTATCCAATTTAGTTTCCATAACATCGGGCATCCAAATATTCTACTGACCCATAATATCCGTTTTTATTAAAAGTGAATTATCCGAAGGAGACAATTGCGTAATTTTAATATATATTTATCTCAGTAACAAAAATCTACAGACTCTCTACGGAAGGGGTTAACACGAGGACAATTGGACAAAAAAATCATTTTTCGAAAAATGTCATTCTTCATAATAAAATTTTTGCTTGCAAAAAATAGGATTTACAAAGAGAAAATATTTATTTTGTATACAGGGTTCGCAAAAATCTAAAAATCCTGATTTTTCTCCAAAAGCAAACCACCTTTATTTTTATTTTAAGGCAAAATATCATTAAAATTTTTTTTTTTGGAATAGCATTTTGAATGTTACAGGGGCATCAAAAGTTGAAAAAATAAACTTTTTCTCTTCGTGAATCCATTTTTTTTTACAAGCAAAAGTTTTATGAAAAATTACTTTTTCGAAAAATTACATTTTTGGTCCATTTGTCCTCTTGTTAATCACATCCGTGGACAGTCTGTAGATACCATTATTACCATCACAGAAAAATATAGTTATTTTGTATGTGTGACTATTATAGTAGCAAAAGATCTTTGATCTTTCCAATTCATTTTCCTTTTTATAATTTTTAATTAACTTAAAAAAATATATGAGAAAAAGGTTTATACACACACACGGATAAAAAAATTTACTTGATTCAGGGGCCAAAATCTTGACTTAAGAACAACATCCGGGAGAAAATTATTTTTCTTGAATTACAACAAAAGAATCAAATTTTTGATCCAAAACAAATATTTGAGAACAAAAATAGATTTTTAGCTCAAGAATTAAGAATTTATTCTCTGGGCTCCAAAAATTATATTAATAATTGTTTTATTTATGTAATTAAATTTCATGGTTTAAATTACATGTATGTATATTATTTGTCAAATTTATATTTAAATATAAAAACATAACAAATCCTAAATTCAATATCCTCAAAAATTCGCGATTACTACAGTACTACGTAATAATTCCAAAAACACGAATTATTCGAAAAATTTCGCCAATTATTCGAATATTTCGAATTTTCAGGAACTTTCGAATAATTCGAATCTACGAATTATTCGATTCGAGTTTAGTATCAAATATTAATATTCGATTTAATACAAATAATTCGTAAGTTCAAATTATTCGCACAACCCTATTGGAAACAATATTTATTAAAAATAATAATAATTCCTAAATCCATAAATTCTTGACAGATTTGGTTTTACTAAATCAGTTTTTATAGTTTGTCTACAAGAAAAACGTATTAGCTAAATTGTAGCTAAATCAAATTTCTTTTTCAACGAGATTAAATACAGTATTTTAAAAATAGTCCCCTAAGTTTAGTCCTATCTAAATCTATTTGGCCGAGATTGGCAAACCCAGAGAAAATATATCTACGTATTAGCCCTTTAAAAATAAAAAGGTAGGCGCAACAAATAAAAAGTTATTATTAGTAAAAAGTGTGCAAGTTTGATTTGGCCCCCCGTATGTATGTATTTATTTAAATGTGATGGACAATTTGTTAACATTAAAAACAAGTTTAGGACTTGCCTCTATTTTATTTATTTACACAACGTTTTAAGCAGTACTATTTCAGTCCGTTTTCAAGTATAAACTAATCTTATTCCTATAGCTACTAATTTTATACAGGGTGTAATTTACTTGATTAGTAAAAATACAGGGTATGATTTCTTAGCTAATTTTAAAAGGAAAAGTTTATATGAACATATGTCCTATACGTCTTAGCTTTTGAGATACAGGGTGTTAAATTTTTTTAAATTTCGAAAACAGCTATTTTAGTCAAAACGGTTATACTGAATATAAACCCTATTTAAATAGGCTTTTAATATTTTCTTATTTTCTGTTTTCTTGAACTTTATTCCTGTAATATTTTTTATTAAAAAATCTTGGGCATAAACGTCCTAAATAAAAACCCGTGTCAAATTTTGTTTTTTTTAAGTCATGCATATATTTCTTCTAAGATTGACGTTTCGGCGAAATTAGCCTTCATCAGAATAGTATTTCTTTAAAACTTAAATTTGTGGTAACCCACACACATTTTTAAAAAACAATAAAACAGCAGTTGCTAAAATTAAGCGAGTCACATTTTAAAAATACAACACAATACATTCAGATTTTCCACATACATACACAAGTCAAAAACTATATTTAAATACATTAAAATGTAATATGTATATGTATGTGGAAAATCTGAATGTTTTGTGTTGTATTTTAAAATGTGACATCTTAATTTAGCAACTGCTGTTTCATTGTTTTTTAAAAATGTGTGGAATTACCACAAATTATGTTTTAAAGAAATATTATTCTGATGAAGGCTAATTTCGCCGAAACCTCAATTTTAGAAGAAATATATGCATGACTTTTTAAAAACAAAATTTGACAAGGGTTTTATTTAGGACGTTTATGCCCAAGATTTTTTAATAAAAGTTTATTATTTTTGTTCCATAATTGCTAATTTAAAATTATAACACAATTATAAGAGATCTCGCAATGCTTCTTTATGGTTTAAAAATATGCAATTGGGTGATTTTTTCTCCTTAACTAAACAAGATACGTACGAAAAAAAAAATTAAGAGACATAAATATTGTTACAATGCAAGAAATAATGACTAAGCAATTTTTAATAAATTTTTTACACTCTGAATCTCCGAACTCATACATTTTTGATTGAAGTAAGGTGATTAATACCTTCATTATATTAGTGTTAAGAATTTGTGAATTGCAGAGACTTCCTAAACACATTTAAATTGTAATTTATTTACCTAAATGAGGAAAAATATCCAAGTAGGCTATCTCCTTTTCGGAAAACCCAATAAAAGTATTAAGGAACTGGGGAGTCGATCCAAATTGAAGCAAACTTCCCCAACAATATCCTAAGTTTATTATGTTTAAAGCCCAAACAGCCTTGGAAACTAAAATTTCCCCATATGGAGGTGCAGACTTAGTAGATGTAACTTTTTCCTTTTGAGATTTTTTAATGTATCTTAGTTCTTCTGGAGTAATAGAGCGATGATTATCAGGAGAATCTGAACCTAAAATAAGCAAATTAAAACAGGGTAGACCAAATTGGGCGTTTTATAGGTTTTCTCAGTTATTACAGGAGTTTTTAAAAATCGATTTAGATATTATGAGCCCGATTTTGAAGAAACTAAAAATAGCATACCCATAATTTCATAAAATTATTTATCTAAAAGATACGGGAAAAATTGAAATATAGTTCTTTTTAATTTTACCCCTTATATCTTATATATTATTAATTATAAGAGATACAAAAAATCATAGATATAATTTTTGGAAAATTTATTACATAAAATCTACAAAAAGTCGTTAATTTTTATACAGGGTTGCTTAAAAAGTCACAGTGTCACTAAGATACCAAATATTTAAATTTTATGTTTTTTAGAGAATTCCGTATAAACGCCTTTTTTTCACTATAACTAATTTTTTACGATTTTGTCCAGCCTAAATAAATTTAAAAATATAAACACAATGAACAAAAAAACTAGAATTAAAACCTATGTAAAGCCAATCACTAAAATTTTTATTTTTGTAAAACAATTATTATGGTGAGGTTTAAAAAAAATTGGCAGGCGTTTTGGATGAGCACAAGTACCTGCCAGGCGAACTGAAATGTCTTGCTAATTTGGATGCCCATATTTCCAAAACTTATAAAGTTAGATGTACCTAATTTGGCATTTTCTTAAAGCTCTTTTTAATGGTATTATAATATACAGGGTGCCTCATAAAAACCAAAACTTTTTTAACCCTGTATATTATGTCCAGTATCACCGTTAAAAAGAGCTTAAAAAACACCACGTAAGGTACATTTAACTTCAATAGTTTTGAAAATATGGCCATCCAAATCAGCAACAACTTTTAGTTCGCCTGGCAGGTACTTGTGCTCATCCAAAACGCCTGTCACTTTTTTACAAACTCTTAATTTGAAAGAACTAGAAAATTTTTAAGCTTTAAGCTTCTTCTTTTTTTTAATTTTTTTACTTTCAAAAATATACAGGGTGATGATGCCTGCCAGGTCATGATTTTCGTACTTAACATGCTATAACTCATTACTATACAGATTTTCAGCCTTAAAGGTCTAACGTTACTTGATGGGTTCACTAGCTCTGGGACTATAGTATAAAATTGTTCTCTTTAGCATGTAATTACAACAAAATAAGTACAGGGGGTCCAAAAAGTTGAGGTCAAGAATATTAGGGGTGATAAAGTGAGCCAAAATAATGTTAGTACTTCATATTAAAAAAGTTTTATCGCGCTTCCTTAGGGAGTTATTGACCTTTAAAGTTAAAATAAAAATATTTTATTTATAACTTTTGAACGGTTGCCACAATAATAATGATATTTAGGCATTTAAATTAACTCATACTAATGTTTTTTTCATAGGCAAATGATGTGCGGTAAGTCATAATTATACAAGGTGAGACGGTTTTTTTTTTCGTTTATTGTATGCATTTTTTACAGATGTAAAAAATTTTTTTGGCATTTTGGTTTGGTCATTTAATTACTATATTATTTTACATACAAAATACTGGTATGTCTGGATTCAAAATGCATTTTATAAAAAACGGTCCAAGATATCGATTTGAATAAAGTATACCTTTTTTGTACAAAAATGATGAAGGATTGAAGATATGTTCTGTAGTTTGGCGGATTCATTTAATAGATGGTATTTATTTGGGTACACGCCAAAATAAAATTAAAAGTACTAAAAAACCAAAAAAATTTTTAAACAAGTAAACAGATAATTAAAAATCGACGTTTCGGTGGCAAATCTGCCACCGTTGTCAAGAATAAATGGAATAAAACTAATAAAAATAAAAACTTACTATTATTTAGGCTTTAAAATTCACAATTTTTCTGTTTTTTTTTTGGGATATTCTGAAAAATTTGACATTAAATGTCAAAACATGTTTGTTTGGTTATAGTGTCATAGTGACATAGATAACTGGTTGCTGGTGTAATGATTGTTTATTTTACAAAAAAGGTGAATAGTTAGTTAATTTTTAGTCTTCCTGAAGATACTTCAGTATCAAGCAAAGGCAACCAAGTGTTATTTAAATTAACTGAAATTGATGCTACACAATTATCTTTATTTAATAATATATACGCACTTTCTTTGATTTTGCGTTTTTTAGAACAAGTTTCCTTTGCTAAAATGCTCGAAGCATCCCAGTTTATTCTATGATTGTTATCAAATGCGTGTTGGCAGATTTTTGATTTATGAAATTCTGTGTTTTTAATGTATGATCTGTGTTCTTTTATGCGTTTGGCTAATGGTCTACAAGTTTCACCTTATTGCATTCGCAAGGTATTTTATAAATGACATTTTTGTATTTTCATTTAAGTTGTATGGTTTTGTTTTTTATTAATTGAGATCTGATTCTGTTTTGTGTTTTAAAGATTGTGCGAATATTAAATTTATGCCCTATTTGTTGAATTTTATTTGATAGTCCGGGAATGTATGGTAAAAATAAATTTGTAATAGGTCTATTTTGATTTTGTCTTATAACTGGAGTTTCAAATTCAAGGAAACAATTATTTATAAAATCAAGAGGATAATTATTTTGAATTAAAATATTTTTTAAATAATCTTTTTCAATATGTATATTTTGATTAGAACAAAAGACTTTAATTCTATCAAATAGACTTTTACAACTCCCTTTTTAACCATTATTGGTTCACCTTATCACCTTTATTAAGTAATATTTTTATGGAAAACTTTGAATCAAATTTTGTAGAAAATTATCAATATAAACCTTTAGTTTGGTGGAGATATATAGATGACATTTTTCTATATACCAACATGACGAACACTGTTTAAATAATTTTTTAACACACATTAATACACAAGAACCAACAATTAAGTTTACGTTAGAAAAAGAAAACAACTCACAACTACCATTTCTTGACATTTTAATAAAAAAGATTTAAACAATTTTGAAACAAAAATCTACAGAAAACCTACACATACAAATAGATACTTAAATTTTACCTCAAATCACCCAATAATAGTTAAAAAGGGAGTTGTAAAAAGTCTATTTGATAGAATTAAAGTCATTTGTTCTAATCAAAATATAAATATTGAAAAAGATTATTTAAAAAATATTTTAATTCAAAATAATTATCCTCTTGATTTTATAAATAATTGTTTCCTTGAATTTGAAAGTCCAGTTATAAGACAAAATCAAAATAGACCTATTACAAATTTATTTTTTACCACTATCAAATAAAATTCAACGAATAGGGCATAAATTTAATATTTGCACAATCTTTAAAACACAAAACACAATCAGATCTCAATTAACAAAAACAAAACCATACAACTTAAATGAAAATACAAAAAATGTCATTTATAAAATACCTTGCGAATGCAGTAAGTTTTATATGGGTGAAACTTGTAGACCATTAGCCAAACGCATAAAAGAACACAGATCATACATTAAAAACACAGAATTTCATAAATCAAAAATCTGCCAACACGCATTTGATAACAATCATAGAATAAACTGGGATGCTTCGAGCATTTTAGCAAAGGAAACTTGTTCTAAAAAACGCAAAATCAAAGAAAGTGCGTATATATTATTAAATAAAGATAATTGTGTAGCATCAATTTCAGTTAATTTAAATAACACTTGGTTGCCTTTGCTTGATACTGAAGTATCTTCAGGAAGACTAAAAATTAACTAACCATTCACCTTTTTGTAAAATAAACAATCATTACACCAGCAACCAGTTATCTATGTCACTATGACACTATAACCAAACAAACATGTTTTGACATTTAATGTCAAATTTTTCAGAATATCCCAAAAAAAAAACAGAAAAATTGTGAATTTTAAAGCCTAAATAATAGTAAGTTTTTATTTTTATTAGTTTTATTCCATTTATCTTGACAACGGTGGCAGATTTGCCACCGAAACGTCGATTTTTAATTATCTGTTTACTTGTTTAAAAATTTTTTGGTTTTTTAGTACTTTTAATTTTATTTTGGCGTGTACCCAAATAAATACCATCTATTCAATGATGAAGGAGTTAAACGGCCAAAACAAAAGTATATTTTTTAACTCTGTAAAAAACATACAATAAACGAATAAAATCGTCTCACCCTGTATAATAATGACTTATTGTGCAATAATTTGCCTATAAAAAATCATTGGTATGACTTAATTTAAATGCCCAAATATTATTATTATTGCGGCAACCGTTTAAAAGTTTAAAAATAAAATGTATTTTTTTATTCTAACTTTGAAGGTCCATAACTTCCTAAGGAAGCCCGATAGAACTTTTATTTATTTAAAGTACTAACATTATTTTTGTTCACTCTATCACCCCTATCATTTTTAACCCCACCGTTCCGGACACCCTGTATATATTTTTAATATATACTATATAATATATATGTTAATAAACTAAATTTATAGTTATTTATTAGATAAGTGAGTTATATTACATATAAGTCACGCAAGAAAAGTTTAACTCTCGAGCCCGAAGGGCGAGAGGTAATTTTCTTAAGTGACTTATATGTAATAACTCACGTGTCTAATACAAAATTTTATCCAACACTTTCGTATAAATCGTTTTTAATATCGAAAATAATTTGAAAACGTCATCCATTATTTGTTACTTGTCCTTGTCAACACCAGCAACAAAATTTTTGTATTGTCTATAATTCACTAGTGAGCTAAAGGGTACTTTAGCTCACTAGTGACTTATAATACACTTTATATCCTCAAAATCTGATCAATTATGTAGATATTATATGTAAGTGTTGGATAAAAATATTTTATTGGGAGCGTTTTAAAAACAAAAGAAAATAACCTGCTTTAAAAAATATGCTAAAGACTAGGAGGCTTGAAAATATAAAAAATAAATAATGATATTACACTTGATATCCTAAAGCCGCGTCCAGACTTGCAACAATTTGCCAAACATACGTTTAAACTAAAGAACCTATTTGCGCGCTCCTTTGACGCCAAAAAGCTTTGAATCACGGACAAATAAATTGCCAAGCCCAATGATCTGAAAGATAATATGGATGAATACAGCAAAAATCACAATAACCCCTAACTGGGCACTGCGCAGTTTCATTGTGTGCCTGCGCAGTAAAAATTTACAGACTGGGGAGAACAAACAACAGGACCAGATTTAACATTTTGTTTAGGTTTCATTTATAAAGCAAATTTACCAAGAAATCTTGTTTCTTGGGTATACATATTTAAATCTTCTATTTAGGTTTGTAATTGTCTTCTATTAGTCTAAGATCCGGCATTAAGAAAATATACCCTCATCTGTTAATTAAATAAAATAATATTTTCTAGGTAGATTTTAATGTAGTGAATGCAAGTGAACAACATCTGCCAGCATAGGTCTGCTACAATTAATAATAATTAATTAATTAATAGGTAATTTATTTATAATTGGTACCCTTACATGTTAATTGCATGAACCAAACAAAAAAATTTCATATTGTATATTATATACCTTGTTGTAGTAGGCACCCATCTCTATGACTGCTACACTTACCTGCAGCCTGCTGAGAACAGGTAGATAAATTTAACTTATTTCCCTCATATGTTAATTAAAAAAATTGAGCATATCCAGAAAGTTCTTGAAAATTTAAATATATTTTTATGTGGCAGCTACCTTAAATTTATTAGCAGCCTTTATATAACAAAAGTTAAATTTCTAAAATTTAAACGAAACGTGTGCTAACAAGAGAGAGAGACAATCTGAGCCCAATCATATTTAAAATACAAAATATTTTAACCCTGTATGTTTTGATTAGATTTACGTAAACGTCCTGTTCATAAAACTCACTCAGGCACAGGCACTAGAGTCCCATTTTTTACTTAAAAAGTCAAAATTTAAAATCACCCTGTACACAACGGATTTTTTTATCAATATTGGTTTTTATTAATTTGGCCAGGATTTATAGGACATTCTGTATATAATCTTCCCCATTTTAATCTATTTTTTATTTTTTTTTAAATCCTTCATCTAATACTACCAATTATTGGTGCATTTTTTCTTAATTCATATACCTAGTATTAAAACCCCTGTATTACATATATAATTTTCCGATCCAAGTAAAATTTTCCACCCGGAAACTATATATATTTTTTAATTGAAAAACTGATCCAATTAAAAGCAGCAACAAGCAACAAATTCGTGATTTTTAGGCAAAATTTGGTCTTTTTTGTATTAAACCAATTTTTCACTTATTTTCAGTTATAACTGAAAAAAATGTTAAATATGTTTTTGATGGGCAATTAAACGATTTAACGAATGGCGCAAAGGTTTTTTAAAAATTTTAAATAATAAAGCAAAAATTTAAGGTCAAAATCGGCACTTTTTAGTAAAATTCAAAAATCTTTAAAACCATTGACCCTAGCAACTTGAAATTTTTGTTTCTTGTAGAGCAAGTAGTGGATATTTGCCAGAATTGTTTTAGAATTTTAGCTTTAGATAATTTTTTTATAAAAAATAAAATGTCCCATTTTTTAACAAAAAATGAAAACTTAGAAGCTTTATAAAACACGCTGCATTAATAGTACTTAATATCTTTTTTTTAAAATTTTGGTGAAAAATCTAATAACTTGCGCGTTATTTCGATTCACGCTCGCAATTTTAAGAAAAATAAATAAAAACATGCAACAATTTCAAACTTTTTGTTATTTTTTTCATTTAAAAATTTCTCAGAGAAAATGGAACCTTTTAAACAAAAGACCATTTAGGCGTTTTAAGCCCGAAAAAGACTTTTTAACATCCTACTAACCCCATGACGATTGATGAAACCGTCTTGGAGTTATTGGGGCTTAAAGTCTGTCAATTTTTTACTACAGAAACGTAAGTAACTGTTTTTCTATTTTTTGAATAAACTCAAGAACAACAGCATTCTAATCGGCACAACTTCTGACCTGTTTGCAAAATTTCGTTTCGATAAAATAAAACCCTGGCCAGATAATGGATTACGCTCACCTCGATTTTTGAAAAGTCACATTTTTTGCGAAATCCTGTACTTAACGTTTTTAATTGTTTTTAAATTTCTTTGACAGTTGCCCCATTAGGTGGCCAATTTTTTCTGCAAATTTCTATCTTTAACCGTTTTCTTGTTATTAATTTTTTCGAAAAGAATGCAATTTGCGACTCGAAACAGTAAGCTCCCACTCTCACCGTAAATTTTCATTTTTATTATTTATCTTTGGCTGCAGCAACTTTTTACATAACAGCCAAACATTATTGTGTTTAAAATTCGACGCGATTTAATTCAACACTCGAATTTTTTAATAAACATATGAGGAAAATAAGTTAAATTTATCTACCTGTTCTCAGCTGGCTGCAGGTAAGTGTAGCAGTCATAGAGATGGGTGCCTACTACAACAAGGTTTATAATATACAATATGAAATTTTTTGTTTGGTTCATGCAATTAACATGTAAGGGTACCAATTATAAATAAATTACCTATTAATTAATTAATTATTATTAATTGTAGCAGACCTATGCTGGCAGATGTTGTTCACTTGCATTCACTACATTAAAATCTGCCTAGAAAATATTATTTATTTAACAGATGAGGGTATATTTTCTTAATGCCAAATCTTAGACTATATGGAAGTCCCTAAAATGTAAACCGGTTTAGATATTGAGTACTATTTTTTGTCTTATATATATATATATATACAGGGTGTTATGGAAATACTTTAATATATTGAAATGGGTGACTCCTGGGACAGTGTAGAGACACACTGAGTACTTTTTTGTTTAATTCAAACTTTTTTCACAATTTGTAAAAATACCTTCTTTTCACCTATCTGCTACGTCCCTGGTTACGTAAATACTATAAACACAGACAGTAGACCTATTTGTTTGCGATGTTGCCAAACGTCCTATTTTATACCCAATAAACGATATAAATACATAATAGAATAAAAAGGTAAAATGTTATTATATTCTATTTTTTTATAAATTTAGTTTAAAAAATTATTAAAAGCCTTATATCAAAATAAATTGTAACAAAAAAATATTTACCTTCAATACGGAATATGTTCTAAATTTTGATTCCAAACATGCATTTATTTTCCGCTGCATACTGTTTCTCACACGCGCAAAAATGTTTTCATTGTTCCTTATTTGCTGAGCCGCTAGTTCCACACGATTTCGCAACTGTTCTAAACTGTTAATGGGTTCACTATAAACAAACTCTTTCATAGTTCCCCGGCTTGCCGAGCATTTTGCCTAGCTTCCCCATAACACAAAACCATGTCAGTCAACTCGATTGAATTTCGTTGCATTTTACGTAAATTAAAACAAAATGCAAAACTTAATAAACGCACAATTTGGTAAATTCATCGCAATATTATTTAAAACGCAAACCAGGGCAAGCGAATTTCGTCTTTCTGTAACCTTGCATAGCATAAGGAAGCCATCTTATTGGTCAGTTAAATCATGCCGGCTTCCTTGACAACAACAACGCGAATTTGCGATGTTCAGCTGTACAATTGTACTACATCTAGTACATTTAGTATATTTAGTTTTTTATGTTTATGGCAGTCCATGTTAGTAGCACAAAAGCTAAGTACTAAGTACCGTGGGTGCCAGATTTTAGATGTTAAACCCATTTAACGACTGAATAATGTTATCCAGAGGGCACCACCATTTTATCGTAGATTTCAAAGCACACAATAGAGGACAATAATATACCGGCATAAAAAAAGTTAACCAATTTTTATTATCTACTTATGAGCGGCGTAGGCGTTACATTAAATAATAACTTTAAATAACATTTAGAGCTACAACAGCTTTTAGAAGGCTAGGATTTTTTCTTGGCTGGAAAGTACTTTTATTTTCACGAGTAAACTCTTTACACTTTCACCATAAACTTCCTTCTCTTCCGTACCAATGAGATGTACAGTAATATACCAACACAAAGTAATTGTTTCATGCATTTTGTAACCGTACATCTGAAGAAGCCCCAAAATGTCCACTTCGGCTCCTTTATCCCTAAGGTATGTTAAATATGCCGTCTACTTTTATACCCACGGTAATAAGTTCCTAGACATCAAGCTTTTATGAATTATCAAAAGAAAAAACAAACCCTGCATTTTGTAGTAAAAAATTTTGATTAAAAAACCTAATTAAATTGAAAGCACCTAGTTTAACCAAAAGAATTCGCTGTAAGTATCATTTTATCGCCCATAACCAGAACAACATGAGACAAAGAAAACGGTTTAAAAAGAATTGAACTTACAAGTTTCAGTAAATTGATAAACCCAGTTACGTGCAAACTGCAAAAATGTTAGAATAAATTGCAATAAATTTCTTGCAAAAACATCTAACCTGTAAAAACACCTGTGTTTGTGGCGCTGATCACGGATCTGAAAAAATTTTTAGTCGGATACATTTGTTTCCGAGATATCCATCATTAAAGTTGGCATTTGAACTAACCTCATTTTCACTTTATTCCCCCTTCTTTTGGCATACAATTCTTGATTTTAAGTTAAATATTTGATTTTCACCTTTTAAAACCTCATTCTTCTACGTATTTTACACTTTTTTGAATTAAATTGCATAGCTTCGCTTTCAATCGTTTTTAATCGTAGCAGAATATGGTGGAGGCGGTGGAGCAGTGAATGCACGGTTGCAACGTTTTTAAAGGGACCCTTCCCAATTTATTTGATAAAAGGTGTAAAAACATAGAAACACGGGGTTTTAAAAGGTGAAAATCAAATATTGTGGGCCACTTTAGCTTTAAATCAAGAATTGTGTGCAAAAAGAGGGGTGAATAATGGTAAAAATAAGGTTAGTTTAAATGCCAACTTTGATAATGATTATCTCTGAAACCAAACATTTCCGACTAAAATTTCGTTCAGATTCGTGATCAGCGCCCCAAAAACCCAACATACCAAATTTGGTTAAAATCGGAGTTGCGGACACTTTCTGTACAATTACCGTAGTTTTTTGTACATTTGTCTCATAGGGAATAATCTTTTGTACTCTTTTCTCGTGTGAACCAAGATCGTTTGACTAGGTAAGGTTGCCTCGTAAGCCTTGCAACATGGCGGACCATACGTCACATATGTATTTTTGCTCATTATTTAATGAAGTTTTTAACAGTGTAGTTTGTGTTTTTGTCAATATTAAAGAAATACTTTTAAATACTGTTAATTCCAGTTATTACCGTAACTTCTTTATTTCCTATTAATAAATTATTTAACAATGATTATTCTTTGTTTGCTATGTTGGCGCCAAGGAACCAGCAGTGCGGTACATATGTGACATAATGAGGCAACCTTACCTAGTCAAACGATCTTGTGTAAACCACCTGTCGTCTGTCAACTCTTAATTTTGATGAAAGAAAAGCGAAATGTAACAAAAACTTTATTTAAAAACGCAGTAAAATTTGTTTTAATAGTGTTTTGCAATAAAAATACCGTTTTGTGTATTTTAATTCAATTCTTTGTGCGCATACGTGTCGCGTCGCAGTGTTTAAAAAGTTTGTAAAGTAATTAACCACCTAAAAGTGTACTTGATTTGTGGAAAAAGTAATCTTTACATTCATTATACGCTCAAACAACCTAGTAGCGTAATAAAGGATAATTTGTGTAATCATGTAAGTTTTTCGTTTGATCGAATTGAAACAGCAAAACCCATAGATAAACTGGTAAAGAACAAAATAAATTTGGCAACTTTTCTCAAGCTTGTTGACTTAACCACGTGTTATAACTGCTTTCAGCTGTTTTTGACAGCGACAGAAGGTAAACATATGTATTTAAAGGGATTTAAAGAGCTGGTCAGTAGCGGGTTTGCTTTTTAATCGTAAAATTTTGGGGTTCATTATCACTGTTATTTATGGTGGTCCGCCATTTTTAATAATTTTTATTCAATTTATTTTTACACAAGGATTTTGGGGTTTAAATATATTAAAGTATTTCCATAACACCCTGTATATATAAATATAATTTTTTAAAACTTTTGGTCGTATTGCCGATTTTATTAAAATTTAGCATACGAGAGTGCTTTGAAGCACTGATCCTAATTTGAATTCTGTTTTTTGCTAAAACATTTCATTTTTGATTCATGAGGACACTTTTTGACATTGACATCAAAATTTCACGGTATTTTTTTTCAATATTATCTTTCTTCTTAACACTAATTTGACACAACAAAACTGAATAATTGGTATTTTATCAAAAAACCTATTAGTTTTCCTTTACTTTTACCCACTTTTATTACTTTAGGAATTAAATCTCACTATATTTCGATATTTTGCTCCCGTACCAGTGTTCTTCGTTCAGTTAAACTTCGCGTGTAATGTCATTTGTAAACGCCGTCACTTGATTTGACCAAGTTTTCACTTTTGCTGTTAATCGTTTGCAAACGTTTGGGATATTAAAAAAAATATGCTGGAAATTGTATATTTTTGGGACTTCATATTTTTAATCGAAATCACAAAAAGAACTTTTCAATTTTGGCAAAACAACACTATACAATTCATTATAATTTAGTTTTAATTTTACAAAACTAAAATAAACAAAAGGTAAAAAACACCACTAAAAAACACCAGGACAAAGCACAAATGGAACGACAAATACCAAATGACTAACGACCGACCGTGGATGGGGGCTGGCTTTGGGTGGCCGACGCGACGGCGTCAATTTTTCCTGGATTTTACGATCGGAAAATCCCCAATTATCAATTAAATTATGATAAGTGTGGCCCTGTCGCTGTTTAGGCAAAAGTTTACATTATTGCAACCACTATAGTTGATAAAATTTTGCAATATTTTTCAGTGTTGCCAACACTATATTCGATTTTAATTAAAAAACACTAACTTTTATAAAAACTGCTCATGTGCAAAGGTGGACAGCAATTCTCCCAACGTGGGGTCAAAAATTCGTGCGCAGGTCTATTGAGAATATATGGGAATCATTTTCTATTAGATATCCATTTTATTTTTCAGATCATTGGCCAAGCCCTTGAAACAACGTAAATTTCGTCCACGTTTACGTCCGCGCTATGTGGCGGGGTATGCGGCGTGCAGCGGTACGGCAAATTGTTGCAAGTCTGGACGCGACCTAATGGCAATATCTCCATATAACCAAATTTAAATAGTAAGAAATCATATATTCTTACTATTTAACTTAGGAGTAATATCATTAATTGTTGTTTATGCTTTAAAAATTTCTAGTCTGTAGAATATTCTTTAATGGAGATAAGGGGGCGTCCATAAATTAGGTGGGGTTTTTTCCATATTTTGAACCCCCACCCCCCTTCGTAAAATTTTCTTTAACCCCCTGCCCCCAATCTAATCTCACGTAAGATTTATGATGAGAATACAAAACTCTCAATTTCTCGAACCGAAATTAATTTTGTCATCAAAAAATTTCTGAAGACCAAAAAAAAGTCCTTCATCCAAAAAAGCAACAATACATCATATTTTTCTGGGGGCAGGCCTGCCCTCAAATTTTATTTTTCCCCTTTCTACCTACACAAAAATTACGTGAGATTTTCAGAGCCTCCCCTCCCTCCCATCGTAAGATTTGGTGAAATTTTTCATTTTTCTCGACCCCCTCCCCCTAAAATGTTTGACGTAATGTATGGATGCCCCTAATTAATTTTCTTTTGTTTTTATAAAGTTTGCGTTAAATTATTTTAAAATCAGTTTAATTTTTTAAAATATTTAAACCTGTTTAAAAATTTAAATAAACTGATTTTAAAATAATTTAACGCAAACTTTATAAAAACAAAAGAAAATTAATTAGAGGGCATCCATAAATTACGTCAAACATTTTATATATATATTATAATTTCCCTCATAGGTTTATTAAAAAAATTATTATAATATATATATATATATATATATATGTATATATATATATATATATATATATATATATATATATATATATATATATATAGATATATATATATGTATATTTATAAACAGGGTCATTCACAGTAGGTTAGACGTTTATGGAAAGCCAAACGCAGAATTTTCCTATCAAAAAGTCCTATAAACTTTATTTTTTTAAATGGAACACCCCCTATATTTACAAGTTTTTATAGTCACCCTGTTATTATAATACCTTTTTGTTAATATTGTCCTATACCTATCTTTATCGGTTTTCGAGAAAAATAATTTTTGTTAAATATGGTCCAAAACATGGCCCCAATTAAACTTAAGTGAATTAGTGCTCTCAATTTATGAAAAGTTGATGTTTTAGTGGTAGTTTAGACAGATACGATGTATGTAATTTACACTGAGAAAATGACTCCATATCATACAGAGCGTGCTAAAATTACTATTATTTCCGTTATTCTTAAAAGGGGTAAAAAGATCATTTTTTAAACGAAACCCCTGTATATTACTCAATAAAATAAAAGATGAAGAAGAACGCTTAAGATGACATATCATGTCCCTATACCTAAATTATCAAGTTTTCTTTGAAAGCCGCTTTTTGTGAAAAATTACTTTTTAAAGAATTTAATTTTAAGTAACCATGGAAATATCAACCTTATGACAGTTTGGTGACTTTTATAAGTATATTATAAACAGTTATTGACGGTGTTAAATATAATTTTCTAAAATAAACGCAAATATTGATTATTCAGACGAAGTTTTTATGAAATTATTTATTTTACACGGACAGTCTGATCAAATCATTGCCAGAACTTGCAGAAAATTTAACCAAATGTATCTTGAATTAACACCAATGTTAACACCTATATACATTAGTTTTTAAATAACTTAAGTAATAACTGGGATAGCCCATAAAAATGCCCAATTGTGCCTACCTTGTACAGGATGGCGCCTTTTGGTTGAACTTGCAGGGGGCGAAAACTAAAAGTGATACAACAAATTTGATTGCACAACCGGGGCGTCGATTTTTGAAATGAATTTAGTGGTGAAAGTAAACTAAGGCTAACTTGATTCGTCCTGCCTGGAGATACGGAGTGTTTTTCAAATTTTAAAATTTGGTCATGCACTTGTACAGGGTTTTCATTTATATTTTGCCACCCAGTTTTAGCTATAGCAAAAAGAAAGTTTTTTTTCTATAAATGTCCTAGCAATAAAACATAATAAAAATTAACACATTTTGAGGATTGGAATACGTATCTTAGTTGTTTCTTTGTATCTTTTACCGTTAAGCCTACACCTTATATTCAAAACTAAACCCTGTACAAGACAATTCTTTTATTTGAGAAAAATAATTTTTAAACCTGACATACGACTAAAAAATTATATTAAGTAATGGTTAGTGGCATTTAATGTTTAAAACTATGTCAAACATTTTATAAAAAACAAGTATTTTTCGTAAAATACTGAAGAAGATAAATGTATAATGGGTTTTGTGGTTGATAAACATAATCCAATATAACCTAAAGCTATTTAAAAATTACCACAAGTCTGCAGCCAATGATATTAAAATAACTTTGGTTAACCAGTTAAGTAGTAAATATTGCTATGTATGATAATCATATTACCTAAAAACGTACTTAAGTACTTACCTAAAAACCACAAAACTACACAAAACAAAAAGGCTTGAAATGAGGTCGAATAAAAAAACATTTTCCATCCCACAAAATGCACTAACAGGCTTGTTTGTAGTCTCATTAAACTTATACCAAGATCCTCTCCTGCACATGCACTTACAAAAATACCCCTTTCATTGGGTGGAGCCCACCTAAAGTAATATTTAATGGATAAGGGTCAATAAGCTTTTATTTCTTTAAGTGCAAAATCACTCTGTCGCTGGTAAATAAACAGATAATATACAGAGTAAAACGATATAACGCAATTAACTTTAGTCGAAAAATTAAGCGTTTGCAACAAACAGGGTTTCAAAGAATTTATTTAATTTTAGTTGTTATTAAATATTTTGTATATCTTAAAAGTTTTTTTACAAAATTTATTTTAAAAGGGTCTCTTTGTGAGTCATCAAAATATGCTAATGTTTTTGTCGTAAAATGTAGAGGGAGCCACCTGTGCTTATGTTCAAAAGTATCATAATTTTTTAACTTGTTTATGGAAAACAGATATACTAGATAAAATTTGCTACAAGGAACTGTTTTTGAGATATTGCAGATTAAACATTTTAATCCATGTAAAAGTTTTCTAGTACATGTCTTTATGCTATATCTAGGCCACCTGGTAGTGTCCAAAAGGTCTGTACAAAATGCTGCCACAAATTCTTTGGGCACAAGTATAACGATTTAATGCAATTTATCTTAGTCGATAGGTTGCTGGTTGGCAAGATACAGGGTGTTAAATTTTCCATGCATTTTTTATTTACTTCGACACTCTCGCAAGCGATCAAGTTTTCAACTAAGTTAAATAAGGTTATATCGTTGTATTTTGACAAAACTGTAGTATTAGTTTGTACCGACGTTTAAGGGAACCCAGGTGGCCTAAATAAAGTGTAAGTAGGTAAGTAAAGGTATGCGAAGGATTTTTTTAATAAAATAAAAGTTCAAGCTAAAATATCTTGGAAACAGTTGCTCGCAGCGATATTTGTCAAATAAAGGTATACTTTATGTTAAAAATATAGAAAAACAAAAATATCCACTAAAATAATTATATATCAAGGCAAGAAAAATTACGTCATTTTAAACAAAAGGGAATAACTGCAGGTGGCTTTCTTTATATTTAATAGCAACAATATGAGGAGCTTTCGAATTCTCACATTATAAAACTGCCTTATCATACCAAATTTTGTTTAAAAATATTTAATAATTAATTAAATATTTAAAAATACCTATTTAAAAGTAGAAAATTTGACAGCCCGTATCTCGCAATCAGCTTTTCTAGCAAAGTAAATTGCATTAAATCGTTATACTGGGTGATGCATCGCCGGGCAGGAAATAGGAAATCCCATGTAATTTTTAATGGGGTTAATTATTGGCTCCCCTAATTATTTTAAAGAGAAATTCTATTAAAGTTTATTGAAGAGCATGCAAATCTACGTCCATGGTAAAAACTTTAGATTTTTCGGTTAACCCGTTTGTTAGTTAAATGCTAATATATTTTTAAAAATTGTTACAATATTATCGCCTCATATTTATAAACAACAATAAAAATACCAGTTAGCGTGACATAACGTTGTCATTTTGAAATTTGGTGCTTTATTATTATCAAAAAATCGTACAGTGAAAAGATTAAAGTTGTATTTATACAAACAAATTAGGTTAAGTTAAACTAAATTAGAGTAACAAATTTCAAGAACTTATGACATTTATAATATTTACATGCTTCAATAAACTATTAATATAATTACAATAATTAATATGTTGGAAATAAACTTAAGATTTAAGAAAATTTTTAAATATTCCTCCATTGACTGCTAGACAATAACCCAGACATTAATAAAATTGTCTTCTTACATTAGCTAACTGGTAAATTGAAATTTTATTGCATTCTGCAGAAATAGCATTTTTTAACTCTTCCAGATTAGAGTAATTTTTATCCTTATATATCAGGCTTTTTAAATGGCCCCAGAAGAAGAAGTCATTGGGCAAAATATCAGGAGACCTGGCTGGCCAATTTATGGTGTGATGTAGGCCAATAACATTTCCATTAAAAGCATTGTGTAAATATTCCCGAACAGCCAGGGTATTATGTACCAGGCAGCCATCCATTTGGTACCAAATTTCCTGGTTTTCCCTGGATACATCATTTAAAGCGGGTAAAATTAGTTCTTCGAGTAGTTCCAAATAAAATTCGGCATTCAAATTTTGATTAAGAAAAAATGGTCCAATAATATGTTGTCCGAAAATCCCCGCCCAAACATTTACTTTCTGTGGATATTGCGTCCTCGTTTGGACAAATCTGTGTTGGTTTTCTTTGCTCCAGTATCGGTAATTTTGATAATTGGGTTCATTGTTTAACGTAAATGTGCACTCATCAGTAAAACAAATATTTCTTAAAAATTCCCTGTCAATGTTTGCCCTTTCCATCTTGTCAAAACAAAATTCCTGCCCTCGTATTTCATCCCTATCCCTTAGCTCTTGATGTCTTTCCTATTTTTATAAAATGTATTTATGCCATTTTAAAATCCGGAGCACTGTTGATTGATGATATCCTGAAGTTTCCTTGTACTTACCTTCCCTTCATTGTCTTCCACGTGCAATAAAATTTCCAAGTCTCTATCATCTCTTACATTTTCTTCTCTTTTATACTCCCTAGCTTAACATCTGCAGTTATTTATCACTGTGCCTTTGGTCTCAAATTTTTTGATAGTCCTATCGATTGTTGATTTTCCGGGTATCGGTCTATTCGGATACTGAGCAGCGAACATGTCGGACACCTTTTGGTAACTATTTTCTTGATAGTAACATTTAATCATCAATACTTTTTTCAGTAGTATAACTCATGGTTAATCTTTTCGCTCTACGATTTTTTGATAATAATAAAGCTCTAAATTTTGAAATGACAACATTATGTCACGCTAACTGGTATTTTTATTGTTGTTCATAAATATGAGGCGATAATAATGTAACAATTTTTAAAAATTATATTAGCATCTAACTAGCAAACGGGTTTACCGAACAATCTAAGGGACGTGTTTTACAATGTTACTCTTTGTCCTTATGCAACTATAATATCAATAAGCTTATATTAGTAGAATCTCTTTTTTATTTAGCTGCAATTTTTAATATTAGTTTATCGGTAAACCACTTATTAGGAAAAGTATATGTTTTGTTTTTTAAATTAACTACTTTGGAATTCCTCGCACCGGAAATCCCTTGGACAACTGCGATACATTTTTAAATCAAAAAGCAAATGACGTAATGTGTACCATGTGGTCAATACATGAGTTTGTAACGTTAACAAATTTAAAAAAATATAAATAAAGTGTGTACTCTGTTGGTCTTGGTAAGTCTGGATTTTTGGTAAATGATTGATTCCAATCATCATAACTAATAAAAAAAAGTGGATGGTTTTAAGTTGTGCTCCTTTGATAACCAGCAGAAATACGTAAGTAATAAATATTTTTATTAAATTATGGTGTATTATATTGCTTTTAATATACGAGTACGCGGGTTCGCCCGCGCCTGCATGTGAAAGGTTACATTATTTTTATAGGCTTTTAATTATGTACTTTAAAAGGGAACTACAATGTTAAAAGGTTTTTATTATTTTATATGGCCAATGGACCCCCAACTATTAAAAAACCGCAGAGTGCTACCATGGAAAGGGGGTGTTTTTGAGAACGGGGTGAAAACAGACCCTTTTCAGTTTTTGGAGGTTAGGTCGAAAATTACAGGTAGTAGTCAGAAAAGTTGTAGAAAATTAAATTCTATATCGAACAGTGAGTTAAAAACTTTATTTACGACAAAAATATGCTTTAAAAACAAAGCAAAAAAAAACAGGAAAAAACGCGTATTTGTTTGCCCTATACATTTTTCCATGGGGGTTTAGGTATAGGTATTGGTTTTTTAAAAAAGAACCTTAATTCTTTCTTTACAAAATGGCGCTAAGTAAATGTCTTTGGTGTTTATAGTATTTGAGAAACGATTGTTTTAACGTTTGCCACCCACACCATTTTTCGGCAATTTTACCTACTTGTTCCTAAACAAATTTCTGTAACTCTTTTCTACGCAATTTTTAATAAAGGCAATGCGTATACCTAGTTGAAAGAAAATACAATTACCTTTAAAATGGTCTACAGTACGAGGCTCTGAGACTATATAGATGTAAGATATGGTTCTTCAAGACTTTCTACTTTCTACGATATCTAACCTTTACGTATATCTTTTTTAATTTCTGGTTATAATTTTTTTTATATTTAATGATATATAATGTAACCTTAAAAAAAGCCTATTTTCCTATATTTAAAATGGTGCATTGTAAAAAATGTTGGAGTTAATTCTAAACTAAATATAGTTAGTCAAAGTGTCATACTGCAACGATTTTTGATAATTTTTTCGTAACTTTTCTTACTTTCTTGTTATGAATTTTTTCCTGTGTATTTGGGTATATATGTTGGTAAATAAAAATTAAAGCTTATTTGTTTACCCAGTTTAGTCACAATTTAAAAACTTTTAATATACATATTTATTTATTCCTCAGCATTACTATCTTCTTCGAAAATCGCAGTTTTATTAAAGGTCTGCAATTGATACCTAAGCACTTATTGCTGAGCATGGAACAAATAATACTTAATTTTCTACAACCATAGTTTCTCGTAAATCCTTTCGTACAGACAGGCTATTTTTTCAAGCACAACTTATGGCATAGGAGCTTTGATAGTAAATATTGGAATTAATCCATATCTTGAATTTTTGCCTCATATGTGACTACAAATTAATAACCTTGGCCGAAGAGTCATATGAGTTAGTCATCGAGGTGGTCGGAATCATACACAAGTTATCGAATTTATGCACATTTAATCGACGGCCATGGATAACGGAGGTGAGTAATGAGCGTGGACAATACTTGTGGGCAATAAGCCATTATACCTGTTTAAAATTACAATAATAATGTTTAAATTATTAAAGGGGTTCTAAAAAATACAAATTAAAAAAATGTACGTAAAAATTGACATTGACGCACCCCTCTAGATGGTAGCACTCCGCGGTTTATAATATTTGGGAGTCCATTGATTATCAAATAATAAAACCCGTTTAACGTTGTAGTTTCTCTTTACCCTATTTTTTGTACATAATCAATTGCCTATTAATGCAATTCTTTTGTCAGGCGTAAAGCGTATGGCGCTTTGTATGTCTCATATGTAACGGGACTTAAGGGCACCAATTTTTGTAAAGAGATATTATCGTACACGGAACTTAGATGCTTAAAGATTTGGGGAAACAGAAAAGGAAAAAATGGTTATTTACGGAATCTTCATTTAAAAAAGGACATGTCCAGTTAAAGTTATTTCAAGAAAACCCGAAAAAAAATTGAAATTAAAACTCTTTAACTAAATGTCTCAAATACATTATTTTTATCAAGTAGATTTTTTAAATAAAACACCTTGTATATATTGTGTGTTATACAAATGTGTAACACAGTGTACGTCAATTATTGCTGGTTTTTAAGATATCAGCAAGTATGCTGATATAATCATTAACAATTAAAAGTGGAGAAAAAAACAATATTTTGGTTTTAATTATTTTTAAATATTTCTGTTACTCTCAGAATGACAAAAGATCTATTACCATGTATTATATTACCTTTCATTGTAAGAACTACTGATAGGTATATTAGCAGTTTGGTTTATTTTAGGCACATATTTACTTAAATGCACTAATAGGTGACTTACTCATAGTGATTCTTTCAATGAAAGGCAATTAATTACATGTTATTATATTATTTGTTATCTAACAGTGACAAAATCATTACAAAATAATTAAATCTAAAATATTATTTTCTATCTTTACATTTAATTGTTAATTAGTATAAGGGACTTCTTTGCCACTTACCCCTGGAATTCCATCTGGTTTTCTTCTCGTGATCCTTCTCAAATTTGCAATCAACTAACTGAATCAATTCAGTTGGGCATTGAAACCTATATTCCACACATCAAGAACCCCAAACAATCCAATAATAAACCCAGATTTTCCAAATCTTGTAACAAATCTAGAATTTAAAAAGTTCAGGCTCACAAGAAGTTTCTACAGGATCCTAGTCCAGAAAACCGACAGGCCAGCATTGAAGCAAGAAATTACTACAATCAAACAATTTCTAAAGCCAAAGACTCCTTCGACAATCGTATTAAAAACAAAGTTCTTTCTTGCTCAAATGGCAGCAAATCTTTCTGGTCCTTTGCGAAAAACATAAGTAGGAATTTTTGATTTTCAAGTCCCTAGGAATCTAGGGCACTCAATAGGATTTTCCGTTCAATTATCTACTTACCACTTGACTTGGACCAATCAGGTGGTTCAGTAGAGCTAATTTCACTTAAAGCCTATTTTCAAGTCCCTAGGAATCTAGAGCACTCAATAGGATTTTCCGTTCAATTATCTACTTACCACTTGACTTGGGTCAATCAGGTGGTTCGTAGGCTAATTTCACTAAAGCCTATTTTCAAGTCCCTAGGAATCTAGGGCACTCAATAGGATTTTCCGTTCAATTATCTACTTACCACTTGACTTGGGTCAATCAGGTGGTTCGTAAGCTAATTTCACTTAAAGCCTATTTTCAAGTCCCTAGGAATCTAGGGCACTCAATAAGATTTTCCGTTCAATTATCTACTTACCACTTGACTTGGACCAATCAGGTGGTTCGTGAGAGCTAATTTACTTAAAGCCTAACTTTCAAGTCCCTAGGAGATCTAGGGCACTCAATAGGAAGTTTTCCAGTTCCGTTATCCACCTACCACTTGGCTTGGACCAATCAACAGGTGGTTCGTAGGCTAATTTAACGCAAGCTATCCACCAGGTCCCCCAGGAATCTGAGAGCACTCCAATGGATTTTCCGTTCAATTATCTACTTACCACTTGACTTGGGTCAATCAGGTGGTTCGTGAGGCTAATTTCACTTAAAGCCTATTTTTCAAGTCCCCTAGGAATCTAGGGCACTCAATAAGGATTTTCCGTTCAATTATCTACTTACCACTTGACTTGGACCAATCAGGTGGTTCGTAGGCTAATTTCACTTAAAGCCTATTTTCAAGTCCCCTAGGAATCTAGAGCACTCAATAGGATTTTCCGTTCAATTATCTACTTACCACTTGACTTGGGCCAACCAGGTTGGTTCGTAGGCTAATTTCACTTAAAGTAAAAGGAAAAACGATGGTTATGAGGCAAAAAAAAAGTAAAAATTTTTTAAAAGAGAAATCATAAAGTTTTTACTTAACGCGTCTGATCAAAGTTACTTAGCAATGAAATTAATAGCCATTATGGGAGTGGCTGGGGCATGCTGGACAAGACGAAATATACAGAATGAAATAAAGTAGTGCTTAAAATAAAGAAATGACGTGGCTATAGTAAATCATTGAGTCAAATAAAGAGTTAAAGTTGAAAAATGTATAACAAGCAAATGGATTTTTCGCATCAAAGATGACAACAAATATAAAGCTAGGCTAGTTATTCGAGGCTGTCAACAACAAAATGGTATAGACTATAATGAGACATTTAGCCCTGTGGTAAATACAAGCTCACTTAGAATACTGCTTGCACTAGCTGTTAAAAATGATATGGTAATAACAAAATTTGATATAAAAACAGCATTCCTCTATGGAAATTTGTGTGAAGATATTTTTATGTATGTTCCAGAAGGTTTTACAAATGAAGAAAATAGAAATAAAGTTTGCCAACTTAAAAAGTCATTATATGGGTTAAAACAAGCTCCACTAAAATGGAATGAACGATTTACGCATTTTTTTAAAACAAAATGGCCTAATTCCACTAAAAAGTGATCAATGCTTATTTAGAAATGAAGAAAATACATTATACTTGGCAATATACGTAGATGATGGTATTGTGATAAGTAAATGCGAAAAAGAACTATCAAATTTAATACAAAATTTACAAGAAGAGTTTGAAATGACAGTGTGTAAAAATCCAGACAAATTTTTAGGTATTGAAATAACCAAAGAACCTAACGCTATGACATTAACTCAACAAAATTACATTTATTCAACACTTAAAAAATTTAATATGGATAAAGCTAAACCTGCAACTACGCCAATGGTTTCCAATAATGTAAACTGTGATCAAGAAAAGAAAGATATAGATGTGAAGTATCCCTATAGAGAAGCGGTTGGAAGCTTGCTATATATGACCAATAAAACCAGACCAGACATTGCATTTCCAGTAAACTTTTGCAGTAGAAAAATGGAAAATCCAACAGATCAAGATGTAGTGAATATAAAACGTATATTTCGCTATCTAGTATCAACAAAAGGTGACGGTATAAGTTATAGTAAAAATTCTGACTGTGAAAAACTAATTGCGTATTGTGACTCGGACTTTGCTGGTGATGTTGAAAGCCGAAAAAGTACTACGGGCTATATTATATTGTATTGTGGTGGACCTATTTCGTGGGGATCAAGAAAACAACCAATAGTGTCGCTGTCAAGTACTGAATCAGAATATATCGCGGCAGCAGACTGTGTAAAAGAGGTGTTATATCTAAAATCGGTAATTGATGAACTGACCGGAAGTGATATAAAAGTAATCCTAAATGTGGACAATCAAAGTGCCATAACAATAATTAAAAATGGACAATTTAATCGTAGAAGTAAACATATAGATGTTAGATATCACTTCATAAATGAAAAAGTGCATGAAGGTATAGTGACATTAAAGTATTGTGCTACAGAAAATCAAGTTGCAGACATTTTAACCAAACCTCTTGGAAACATTAAATTTCAGTGTTTAAAAGAACAGTTTATGTCTAAAATTATTTAAAATTTGTTTTGTAAAAACTAACTTTAAAATTTGGAGAAGGTGTTAAAGTAAAATTTAAGTTAGTTTATCGAAATATTTAGATTTTAGGAATTTAGGATTTAGGTAAAAGAAACTGATAATAGTTGTTAGTAATTGTTGATAGATGGCGTAAGTAGTGTTAAGAAGAAGATAGTAGTAAGAATGTTGTAAAAAGTTATAATAAATCTTTTGTTCTTTAAAGTATAAAAACCCGGCCTTTTAGTAAAAAGTAATACCACTACAGTGGCTATTCCATCATGAAAGGCCTTTCGCATCGTGTAATGTATTATATTTTTTCTGCTACTGTTCTATGTATCGCATAATTTAATAATCATTGACATCATGTTTTAATAGAAATATCAGAGATTTTGAAATTTTATCTGTTAAAAATTAATCCATAGCAACACATTTATTGTTGACATTGTCTGTCATCAGCACTTGTCAGATATTGAATTATCGTTAATTTAGTATAAATCCATTCCCATTTTAAAATGTTAAATGAATATGAAAATGGCATCTGACCTTGCGTGTGCCTCACTTCTGCCAGACAAATCTAAAGAGAGGTACCATCAAACATATAAATCGTTTTCTGAATGGCTTGCTACAAAAATGTGGGGCGGATTGACGAGAATGTGATGTTGGCGTATTTTCAAGAAAAATCCGAGTCTTTATCACCACCAACCCTCTGGTCTGTATATTCCATGCTCAAGTTAACAATTTCCGTAAACAAAAATCAAGATATTTTGGAGTTCAAGAAACTAGTTGCTTTTATTAAAAGGAAAAACGATGGTTATGAGGCAAAAAAGTAAAAAATTTTTAAAAAGAAGAAATCATAAAGTTTTTACTTAACGCGCCTGATCAAAGTTACTTAGCAATGAAATTAATAGCCATTATGGGAGTGGCTGGGGCATGCCGGACAGACGAAATATACAGAATGAAGCTAAGTGATGTAGAAATAAGAAATGACGTGGCTATAGTAAAAATAGTGGAGTCTAAAAATAAAGTTAAAAGAAACTTTGTAGTAACCAACGATGAAGGCTCTGTTCCTTATGTCAGATTTCTACAGGAATATATTAAGCTGAGACTAAGGAATGCTCTAGATGAGCGCTTATTGTATCGTTATGAAAGAGGTATTTGTGTTAATCAAGTAATTGGAAAGCACACTATTTCAAATGTATCTAAAGAAATTGCGAAGTTTTTGAAGCCTGAAGACATCAGTAGATACACTGGCCATTCTTTTAGAAGAACGTCAACTACGTTCCTTGCCAATGCTTCGGATGTCGATATTTTGGACTTAAAAAGGCATGGAGGTTGGAAGTCTTCTTCTGTTGCGGAGGGATATATTGCTGAATCCTGTAGTAATAAGGTGGAAATTTCAAAGAAGATTTTACACGAAATTTCTAGCAATATTTCCTCTAATGAAGTAACAGTGAAAAATATGAATATTAACGTAGTTAAAGGTGATAACGATACCCCAACAACAAATTTAAAAACTGTTAATTCAAGTATTATTCCTCCAATTTATTTTGCTAATTGCTCAAATTGCACAATTACTTTTAATGTCAATACTAGTTTTTAAAAATATTTTGTCATAAATTAGTTACTTTTTATAAATAAATCCTAATATTTCCCACAAGCATATTTTCTTTTTTTTTACTCGTACTTTTTGTCCAGGCGCTGAAAATATTACTTTCGTAGCTAGCAACGCTTAGCAACCAGGTAACACGAAGGTTCTCTTTCGTTATCATTCGCGTTGCTAGGACCACAAAGTCTTCTTATTTATACAGTAGTAGAAAAAATATATAGCCGCTTCCTCCACCGATGAAAAGGTATACATTATATACCATTTTTTTCTTCTTATTATCTAACCTTTGCAACCCAATAGGTCTCTATGACGCTCTAGTAAATCCCCATTTAGCATCATGGGCTCCCCTACTACAGAGGTATAATTTTGCCATATGGTTGGTATTTGATACCCAATAACGTATTCTTACCTGAATATTGAGTTTCTGGAAACTGAAACCTACTATTGATGGGCAAAGACGATTTACTAGTGGATTTAATGCTAATAACACTATCTACTGAGTCTGGAGATGACACACAACTGCCATCGCTGTCGTCGTCCTCTTCTGGATTAAATATATCCAGTTTTAAAAGTTTTGGAATTGGTTTGGCTAAACTTTCATCCTAAAAATTTAACAATGATGGTCCTAGATATCTAATATTATTTGTTTTTTTTTTGTATTGTATATTTCTTTCTAAATACAAATCTGTTCTGTGTCTGGAAATTAGCCATTGAGTTAAATTTTTTTCTAATAACCCGAAAAACAGGAATTTTGATGTTTTTTTCATAGATTCTCTAAAAACATAGCACAACTAACCATTCATAAACCACATTTCTATTGACATTTAGTTTGTTTTTTTTTACTTTAAACTTTTGGGTACCTTTTGGTCATATGTATATTTGGCTATTAGTTACTTAAGTTAGATACAGACGGGTCCACGCTACTAGAAACATACACTGGGAACTGATGAATTTACTACTGTCCGCTTCGATACTTACCACGTATTTGCAATGACGGTTGTAAGGTATAAAACTCTTAAAAACGGTGCGATAAAAGAGTGGAATGATTTTTATTATAGAAGGAACAGTATAAAAATGTAAATTCGGTGCTCTCGATAAGAAAAAAAATCACAAGAAAGTTTAAAGCAAATAAATCGGCATGCTTGTCTCTTGCGGCCGCCTTTTGCTATATTTCTTTTATGTTATGCCGGTTAATGCAGCTGGTCATCGCACTATGGGATAGAAATTAATTTTTGATCAAAATTTTGAAACTTACCAATCTAACTTAAAATGGGGTGCTTTTTACTGAAAAAATATTGAAAAAATATATTATAAATTATTACAAATGCCTTTTGGAAACCTAAAGCTTATTATATGTTCTTAAAAATTTACACCCCCTTAACATTATTATTTTTTATTGTACAAAATTAACTAAAATATCAGCTTGTTTGGTTAATTCGGTAGTATTCTAATCAGTAACCCGATGGTTATTATCTCATATGATATACAGGGTAGGACAATAGGTATGATTTTTTTAAATGGAATACCCTGAATATTATATCACCACCAAAAAAATCTTTTAAAATGCTCTAAAAAAATACTACATTTGATGTGTCTATCTCAATTAGTTTCGGAAATATGACCATCCACATCTGAAAACTAAATTTAAATTATTCTTAGAAGCGTAATAGAGATATATCTTCCCAACTTTCTTTATTTTTTAACGTATAAAATAAATAATAAACCCTGTTTTGTTGGGTAGATTCTGTAGAATCCATATCTTTCATCAGAATGCTTTTATCTTTTAGAATATACAGTGTAGGACAAAACATATTAATTTTTAAAATGGAAAACCTTTTAAATTATAAAAAAAAACTTGTATCTGTCCTTACACTCAGAAGTAGCAAAAGTAGAAAGGCAATTGTAAGTACAAAAACTGATAAAGAAGAAGGTAAAAAATCTTTGACAAAAGTAGCGAGACTTCGTGAGACTGCATCACAAACACAACAATAGCTCTTATTATATGTTTACTTAAAATACATTTTCAAGTTTTTTATTACCCCGATAAAAGTCGTCATATCCTTTTATAATTTTGCGTACATGTAGTTTGGAGTATCTACTTTGAAATACACAACATAAGCCATTAAAATTTCAAAGTTGCTTTTTGGCCAAAATAATGGATTTCTGTCCCATAGTGTATCGGCGCGTCGCTGTAAAGAATAGCGGCGCCTTTATATAAAATAGTTTGATTGCAGGCGGCCTTTTTTATGTTTTTTATATTATTTTCAAAGGGTACCGAATTTGCGCTTTTAAAATGTTCTTACCATACAAACTGAGATCTCATTCGGTTAGTCAAGCGAATACGTTTATCAATCGAAGCGAACATTAGTAAATTCATCAGCTCCCAGTGTATGTAGCGTGGACCTGCTTGTATACGTTTTCAGGTGTATTTTTACGTCCTAAATTTAAATTAGTGATCAATATTGCTCCGCGTCCAATTTTTTTGTACGGGATTTTTTATGGACATGTTACCTTGTTATCTGAATCGGAAAATTTTCTAACAATAGGGCAATGACTTCTCGATTTTGTTCCAAATCCAGGTTTTTGTGATAACATTTCCCGAATCTTTTTTAACTTTTCAGCTCTAGAGGCATCATTCAGAGTTACTTCTGGAGGGGACTTTTCAGGACTGATTACGTTTTTCGGTGGTAAAGCATTTCTACTTGATTCTGGTAATGATGATGTTGTATTTATCACAGAGTTAGGAATGTTTTTATTTTCTAAAAAAGAAAAATATAATTTATTTTTGTAATTTTTTTGTATCTCTCTAAGACTATATTTAAACTAATTGTTAAGCTTCTGGTTCAGTTAATATCCCTTTGGCAATTGCCATTCAAATAAAAAGCCTATCAGTATGAATATTTTTAACGTCATATTTTGGAGGGGCCATAAGCATTTTACCAACGGTTTAGTTGAATATTTTTGGGATATAAACTAAAGGGTGTTTTTTTAGGTTGGATAGAACTTTACATGGCAACAACTGTCAGACTTAACTGTCAATCTGACACTGTTCATAAAATTTATTTTCAGTATACTTTGGCAAATCATCATGAATAAACTTACGCTTGACCAACGTTACCAAATTATCCAAATTTACTTTGAAAATCAGTCATCAGTTCGCCAGACTCATAGAAGACTTCGTGAATTTTATGGGCCACACGATCGTCCATCTGAGTTACTAATTCGTCGTACTGTGGATAGATTTCGTACCACGTACTCTTTACACGATGTGAAAACAACACTACGTCGAAGGAATGTGCGTAATGAAAGAAATATTGCCGCTGTGCGTGAAAGTGTGGAAGAGAATCCAAAGTTATCCATTCGTCGTCGGTCGCAACAAGTTGGGCTCTGTCCGTCAACTACCTGGCAAATTTTGCGGAAATATCTTGATCTATACCCCTATAAGATCCAACTGGTGCAAGAATTAAAGCCGCAAGATCATGGCTTGCGTCGTCGTTTCGCTAACTGGGCATTAGGACAGCTGGAAGGTGACCCGTTGTTTTTTCGTAAGATTCTGTTTAGCGACGAGGCTCATTTTTGGCTTTCTGGATTTGTGAATAAACAAAATTGCCGGATATGGTGTGATGCTAATCCACAGGAAATCCAACAGACTCCATTACATTCAGAAAAAGTGACCGTGTGGTGTGGTTTACATGCTAATGGGATCATCTAACCTTATTTTTTTAAAATAAGGCTGGACAGAACTTTACGGTCAATGGAGAACGTTACCGAACCATGATTCATGAATATTTGTTTCAAAATATAGATGATATTGATAAAGACGAGATGTGGATGCAACAGGATGGCGCTAGATGCCACACGGCGAACGAAACTATCGCCTTGTTGCAAACAAGGTTTGGCGACAAATTAATTTCGAGAAATGGACCTGTTACCTATCCACCCAGATCCTGTGATGTGACGCCCCTAGATTATTTTCTGTGGGGCTACGTCAAGTCATTAGTGTATGCTGATAAACCAGCAACGATAGACGCCTTAGAAGCCAACATTACTCGTGTTATTCATGATATACGACCGGAAGTACTCGAAAAAGTCACTCAAAATTGGACTAAAAGAATAGCCTATCTGGTAGACTGCCGCGATGGCCACATGCCGCAAATAATTTTTAAACGTTAATGTAATAAGTTGTTCTTTTACATAGCATTATGTTTTTGATCACAATATATTTACTTTCATATTTTTTATAGATTAAAGTTATATCATCGTTAAAAAACACCCTTTACTAGTGTCGAAGCATGTTGGGTGCAAGTTTTACGATATTATAATGGAAATAAAAATATAAGATAGTATTTTAATAGTAAGTTAATTATCACCTGTACATAGTCCAAAAGTTTAAAAGTTAAAGAAAATTAAACAAATAATCATAAACATAATCTATTAAAAATCAAGATAGAGAAGAAATATTTTAAGTTAATTTAATCCAGTTAGATAGCTTAATTTTTTTAGTTGTAAATATTTTTAACTTATTTTTAAAATAAAATATATATAAGTCTATAGCTTGTTGATTTACCCATTCCTGTCATATTTCGAACAGTGCTAAAAGGCATTTTAAGTATTAGTGCATAATTTACATATTGTACAGCACTATTTTCCTTGCTTGAAATCAAGAACTCCTTTACACACAACAGGCTTGAAATTTGATAAAGATGGAACTGCCATTTTTACCAAACACTAAGTAAAGGGTCTTTTAATACTATTCTTTAAAATTTAATTTTTAATAAGTCATAATTTAACCATATTTTAGCTCTCAGAATGTATGAATCATGTGACTTATTTAAGTTATCACGAAATAGGAAACCAAGTATAGTTTTTTTAAACAAAGTGTTACCTGCTAAGCTAGGAGTATTAAGACTGGTCCTTCGAAATTTTGGAATTTTTTGAACTATATATTTTTCTGATAAAGTTTTTGAAGTTTCCTTTTTATATGCGTTGTGGGCAGTAAGGTAGTTGTGATTGGTACGGGTTTTGGTATATCACGTTCCTTGTCATCCGCTGGAAAAAATGCCGTTGCCGTTGATAGTAATTCCGTAGATGGCTAAAAAGTTATTTATTAGAATTTTATAATATAAATAATTAAGTGGTTAACTAATTAGGGTTAATAATTGTAATAGTAGCAAAACCTTGAGATATAAATACAAATTATAGTAGCTCATTAAGCCTTATTTTTGCGTTAAGTTGTCAGTACTAAATACTTTAAATCATTTATACCAAATGTAAAGGGTGGGCCATCTATTGGTCCGATTTTGAACAGCCTGTCGATAGTGTCGCTGTCAATTTTAGCACCATAAGTTGTTGATTCTAGGCTAGTTCTAACCTTCCGCTGAACAAATATGGATCGGTTTTCTTTGGAACAACGCTTTGAAATACTGAAAATTTATTTTGAATGTGGTTCTGTCATAAGTGAAACATTGCGAAAATTGCGTACAAAATTTGGCAGAAATGCAGCGCCTACCGCGCGTGCAATTCGAAAGTTGGTGCATGAAGTTCGTGAAACTGGGATGCTGGTCGATGCCAGACGTATGCCGCATACACGTCCGGTGCGTACAGCAGAAGCAATCGCTGCTGTGACCGAAAGTGTTCGTCAAAACCCCTGAACATCGACTCGGCGCAGAAGTCAACAAGTCGGCATTCCACGAACCACTCTAAGAAGGATTTTGCACAAAGACCTTGGTATGTTTGCGTATAAAATCCAACTCGTTCAGGAACTGAAACCGAATGACCTTCCACAACGTTTACGCTTCGCTGAGTGGGCTTTAAATGAGTTGAACGATGACCCAAATTTCGCACGAAAAATCATCTTTTCTGACGAAGCGCATTTTCACCTCGGCGGCTACGTCAACAAACAAAATTGCAGAATTTGGGGAACGGACAATCCACAGGTTGTCGTCCAAAAGCCAATGCATCCAGCTCGAGTCACCGTGTGGTGCGGATTTTGGAGTGGTGGCGTGATAGGTCCTTTCTTTTTCGAAAATGCGGAAGTGAATATCGATGGTGAACGTTATCGCGACATGATAACTGACTTCTTGTGGCAGGAATTGGAAGATATCGATCTCGATGAATTATGGTTTCAACAAGATGGCGCAACTTGTCATACCGCCGCGCGTAGCATCAACCTTCTGCGCACAAGATTCAACAACCGTGTGATTAACCGTTTCGGCGATGTCCACTGGCCTGCTCGCAGCTGCGATTTGACGCCGCTGGACTTTTTCAGTGGGGTACATTAAAGAGTAAAGTTTATGCCGACAATCCCCAAACAATTGATCACTTGAAACAGAATATTCGTGCCGAAATTGTCCAAATTGACCAGGAAACAGTTAACAAAGTGCTTGAAAATTGGTGTTCCAGGATGGCCTACTGCCGAGCCAGCCGTGGCCAACATTTGAATGAAATCACTTTCCATAGTTAATCGGAAGAAACACTGTAGCAAATAAAGCGAAATTCGTTGCAAAAAATCAGCTTTTGTCTATTTAATGATCTACTCAAAATCGGACCAATAGATGGCCCACCCTTTATTAAAAAAATTTAAAAATCCCCGGAATATAACAAGAAAAATTGTTAAATGAAATCTACAAGTACCGCGTGTCAAATTATAAAGTTGCATCCCCTAACTTTTTACTTTTTATCGTACAAAAAAAAACAAAAATATTAGTTTTTTGCAAGTTTTGTTGTTTCTGGATATCAAATTTGTATTATCTCTCAAGATATACAGGGTACGACCAAGAGTATGATCAGCCAAGCATAATTTTTGTATTGAACTTGGCTCATTGTTTTCATATTTATGTTTTTGGTGGGATCTTATACTAAGTAAGACTTCTTAAATTACGATCAAAGAAAGTGTTGTAAATTACTCACAATTGCGACATTTTTGACCTTCATTTTGTACGCTCTGTATTGTTAAGAATATCTCCGGAGAAATGGGACATTGTCTAACCAAAGATTAATAATAGTTTAACAAGATCAGACAGTCAGACAAGGCAAATAAAATATGACAGAGATAGAAAAGGCGTCCCTGTTAAAGGGACAAAGCACGTGGCTCGGCAATCATATTACTATGCGACGTTCGTTATATATATCTATCTTTGTTTACCTTGGGTCGTCTAACAAAGAACAGGTAGTGCGAGTAGGTACCTGACTCGAGGGTTGATCGAGTTTTAAAATACGGTCGACGACAATCATATTTTATATTTTACCTTGTGCTTCGTGTGGTCATAGTGGCAACGTAGGAATTTTTGTGCAAGTAGAAATTTGAAATTAGTTTTGTGTAATTATGGAGAGTAAAGATAATAATAGGCGTTGTAAAAACTGGTGCATTGCAAGGGAATGCAAAGCTTATACCTATGTAGTTATTTTTTACCCTTAGCAAAACTCCTTTTACTCCTCTCCAATGCATTTTGAAAATTATAAACAATTTAGTTTAACTTCTCTTTTCAATACAGTGTAGAGAAAAGAGTTCTTTTAGATGCTCCAGCTAGTACAAATAACTATTACTTACCTAAGGACAACCTTTTTATTAATAATTTTATGAAAGAACGTTATTCTTTCTGCATAGTTTAAAGCCTAAAAATAAATCATGCTTAAAAACTGGCAAAACAGCGAAATGTTACACAAACGCTTAGGGCCGTACGCAGATAGTAATTTTGGGGGACAACAGCCAAAAAAGCCACAACTAAAAAAAATGGAAACCAGGTAAGTAAACAAAGCGGCCTAGGCTTGTTTGTAACAAAAAAAAGGCCTTTAAGAAGGCGCTACTTTAAGCAAAGAATCCATCTTTAAGGGGTCTTTTTTGGGCTCCTTGGGGGAGGGGGCTTTAAATTAGGACAATTAGACCAAATTTAACTTGTATGTTAATAGCGTTTTTCTCGGGATACAAAAAAGCTTGTGTGGCATGGCCGAAACTATCTTTTTGTTAATCTATCTTTTCTATAAAAAATAATCTTTTTTGTTAATCAAATTTTCTTAACAGGATAGTAAATAAATGAAAAATGTTCAACTGCAAAGGTACCACACAAAACGTTTGTTTGGGCAGAAATATAAAAAGATAAAATATTTGGATTTTGCTGTGGCCGACTTGCTGGTGTATCTTAAAAAATTAGCGGACACATAATGTGTTTGTCATTACCAGTGTTTATTTCCCTTAATCCTTATTATACCTATTTTACCTCTTTTAGAACAAGCAATGAATATTCACTGGTAATGTAACAAAACTGTGCAAATTTTTATTAGATCGTTTTTTTGCAATTTACGATAACTGTGGTTCAGAGGGACGCATTTTAAAAAACAAATGTTTATTAAAAGAAAAGTCCTATTTTAATCTAAATAATATTACCCTAAAATATTTGAAGCAAATTTAGAAACATCCTGTATACCTTTCAGTATTAATGTGGCTTTATTTAATATTTTACACAATATTTTCATATCATTATATAAAGCAGAGCAAATAAAGACGTTTTAAATCCCAACTCACGTAAAAATATTAAACTGACAAAGAAATGGCAAGCCATAAAAATTTGCAGTATCAATATGGCTTTATTTTATATCTTACACAATATTTTCATATCATTATATAAATCAGAGCAAATAATGACGTTTTAAATCCCAACTAACGTAAAAATATTAAACTGATAAAGAAATGGCAAGCAACACAAATTCTTTAAAAACCAACGTAAGCAAGTAATGCCGGCAACATTGGCGCGTCCGACAATATGGCTCAAGGCCAATGGGAGAAGTCGGCGAAATCCTTTGAAGTTTCGTCGAGTGTAATCTCTTGTTAAAACATATTTACTCTTTGTATTACTCTTTGGTCTAACCGTGCTGTATTTTTTTTTTGCAATATTAATATTTATTTCCTTAAAATTAGAAATGTCATATCGGTCACTTACTTTTGGTGAACTAAGTTGCTTGGTTAGTGGATGTATTCCATTAAGTACTTGCTTGACTCTTGGACTGGTGGGACAGCTGGACTGTTTTATTCTAGGTGACTGAGGAGCTGACTGACAGCCTCCCCTAATTAAGGGAGAAGCAGGTCCAGCCGACAAACTACCACATCCAATTGGCGACATCGGATCGGACTTTGGTACGAAGATAACCGAAGCAAACGAATCTTCAGAATCTACACTTGTATCTGATTGAAGACTACTATCCTTCGATGAGTCGGAGCCATCTTCTTTTGAAGAACGCCTGAAGTAAAGATTTTTTTATTTGTTTCGACTATGAGTGGTGAATAAAATAATTTATTTATGTTCAGTAGGTAAACTTAGATTTTGTAATACATTACCAAATCTTAAAATTATGATATTTTACCTTTCCCCAGGTTTTTCAGTCTGTTCTTTATCAATTACGTAACAATTTTGTCCATTTTGCAAGTTTTCGTTGTCTCGTGTCGTTGGTGATATGAGGTCTGCTCCTTTCCAAGTTTGAAATATTTTAACAAATCCTATAACAAAAAAATACGGTCCATAAATGACAATGCAGATTAATAGTCTAAGATTCCAACAGAAAGCGATCTTCAACTCCCAGCTTATCGGATAAAATATAATTTAAACAAAATATTATTTGGCTTTTTTTTATCTTTGGACAAACCACGAAGGCTAAAAGCCTGAATACTAACGTACCGTGGGTGTCTTAAGCGAGGTAAGAGGAAGTTTGTTGACATGGGACTTAAATACTTGAAGATTTGGGGGGAAGGAAAGACCTCCGCGGGCAGCAAGCTTCACATTGTAGAAACTCTAGGAATAAAAGAACGAACAAATTGGGAAGTTCGGGGCTGTCCAGTTGGACCGTATAGAAATGCATACGCGCGGAAAACGAGTTTCTCTGTTGGGAACCGTGAGTGGAGGAACTATACTGGACAATTCTTCAGAGCAGAAGCCATGGAAGTACCTATAAAAAAGCGATAAATGCCCCACAGCCCGACGATGGGCAAGACAGGGAAACCTTTCTGTAAGTGAAGGATCATTAATGAGACGAATAGCTCTTCTTTGAATAGAATCAAGAATGCTTAGGGTTGTGAGGGACGCCATTCCCCAGATATGAAAACTATATTCCAAGGGAGGTCGGAATACTTTTTGGCTCGAAAGAGAAATCCAAGCTTTTTTGAAGCTGCCGTGGCTATAGAAACAATGTGTTTATGCCAGTTAAGGTTACTTTCAAATGTGACGCACACAAGATTGAAGGTGTCTTTGCTCTGTAAAACTTGGCCGCTCATAAGTAGAGGATAAGTATTTGATGACTCTTTTCGCGACAAAGAACATGATTGTGTTTTGGATACATTAAAATGGACGAGATTTTTAGCGCCCCAATCCAATATTAAATTAAGATCCTGCGAAAGAGTTTCAAATATAATTTAAACAAAATATTATTTGGCTTTTCTCCAGAATAAAATTAGTAAGTTTATTTAACATTAAAAAAAATAAAACTTGTATATACTATGAAGAACTATAAAAAGTTATATTGTGTAAGAGCAAAATAGTTCTTCATAGAATATAAAAGTTTTAATTTTCTTAAAATGTTAAATAAACTTTTAATTTCACTCTGGAGAAAAGCCAAATAATATTTTGTCTAAATTAATTCTCCCAAAAAACAGAAAAGCATAAAATATCAAATATAATATTTAATCAAATCAACTGTCATCGGAATGCCTTAAAATAAGGGTCAAGGCGTTTAATTAATTTAAAAAATATATCTGAAGCGTTTTTAGTTGGCCGGTATATTGTAAATTTTTTTATCTTAATAGCTGTACTAATAGTAACTGGTCCAGCAATAAAATGGACTTCATGACTTTTAAAACCTATTTGGGGGGTTCCTTTTGACGAGCCCACCACGAATGTTTATACCGCATTATTCAGTTTTTTGTTGGACAAGTTTATTAAAATATTTAACATGCAATTTTTAAACATTGTGGCAAAAATGGTAAGGGTTCGAGTTACAACGTAAGGATCAAAATCCACATGTTTAGGGTATCGGACTGGGTGGGTAAAATACCAAATAATTCTTTAAGTGACGTTGTCCAGTGAACAAAATATCTTTTTTTTGTTTAATTGGGGTATGCATGTTTTCTTTACTACGTTACTGTAACCCTTCCGACTTTCATCATTTTAAAGTCGTCTAGATATTTATACCATAACCTACTTGTTCTTTTTTTTCTGTCATATATAACCGCATACCTAAACCTGCCTGTTATATTTTAATAAAAAAAAGAGTAAGAAGGTATGTCATAGATATCTAGACGACTTTAAAATGATGGCCAATTTCTCACGTATTTCTTACCTGTCAAGTTTTTTACAAAGAAAAAGGCAGTAAACGGATGTTTTTACAATAATTATGTAAGGTTATGTGTAATAAACCCAAAGCAGCAAGCTGACGTCATTATGACGTCATTTTTAAGTCATTTTTAAGTCATTTTTGGTCATAGGACGTCATCAGACCAAAATTATGACGTCATTTTAACGTCATTTTAATGACGTATTTTTGACGTCGTTGAAGTTACGTCTTTTCGACGTCATTTTTTCGTCATACTAACTCCTAAAAATCTAATGACGTCATGTTTAGAAAACCCGCCAGAAAAATTTTGTGGCATTATATAATTCGCGTCAAAATCCAACCGAAATATCATATGACAGAAAAATAAGACTAATAATTTTACAAAATTGAAATAGGAAAAACTCTACCGATAGATGGGGTAATGAACAATAAACTACTACGCTTATTCAACATCATCGCCTACACCGTACGGATAAGACCAAAATAGTTTGAGACCGGTCTGCGGTTGGTGATTTCAATTAGCTTTGAAAGAAATATCTTCGGCTAGTGTTAAAATGCATCTCCAGGTTGGACAGTGTCCCGAGAGATGCGACATTGCAATTTGTACTCTTTGCTTGCAGTGCAAGAGTGCAAGGAAATTGCAAGCAGTAAGGAGTTTTTTCCTATTTCAATTTTTAAATAAAATATCGTATCATTTTAGCTTAAAAAAAAGTATATGCGTCAATTTTTCGTCCTCTTAAAGACGTCATTATGACGTCATTAACGGGACATCTTTTGTCTGTGACTTAGGGAAGTCAATTTAACGTCATTTTGTCGTCATCTTATGACGTGTTTGCTGACCAAAATTGACTAAAAGAGACGTCAATAAGACGTCAGCTTGCTGTCTGGGACAATAATTTAATGAATAAGAAATATTTTACTTATTATTTATACCCCAAAACTGCTTATTTTCAGAAATATTTTTGTGATTGGTAAACGCATGGTTACGGTTAAATAACCCTATGGTTATATAACCTACACGTTAGCATCATACCACTGTATTATAATTTAAAGACATTTAGAAACAGTTTAAAGTTGTTCTTTCATGCTAAATACCCTGTAAAAGTTTATCTCTGACTTACCATTTTTTAATGAGGCACTAGTAACTTTTTCCATAGTCGCTGAATTCTTAATCCTATTCGTTAATCCATTTTTAATCATCTGAAAACTTTTCGATGTCGCAACAGCAAAAAACGAGTCTTTTAGAGATTCAAAAGTGTGTTGTCTTTTGTAAATAAGATCTTCGTTTAAAGAAGTTTGCTTTTGAATATTTCGTTTAAGTCTTTCTTTCTCTCTCAGTCTATCGATTGACAGAATATCTTCGTTTAGGGATCGTTGTTTAAGGACGCCACCACGATCATACCTTAAAAAAAATAGTAGGAAATAACCATACATATAGATATAGGGTGGTCCCTAAAAAAAAGTCGAAAATTCTTAAAATCATTTAAGGATAATGAAAAATATATAATCCGATACGATCCTAACGATTTCCAGAAGCCGAAATAATACCAGTATTTTTTGACATACAGGGTGCTTTATTAGTGCGTCGGGCTTCTACAGCACCTTAACTATGAAAGTTAGAGATTTTGTTTAAAGTGGTTTATGAATAAGAGATAAAAGTCTATTTTTGGAAAATATTTTGTTTATATACAGGTTACTCAAATTTGCCCTACTAGATTTTGATCAATTTTTTTAAATGGAACACCTCAAATATTTTTACATATTTGGGAGTCCTTTATGTTTGTCTATACATGTGTACAATATTAGACTTATTAAATTATTAGTTTTTAAGAAAATTAAATTTAAAAAAACATTGATAAAGGAAAAAATTTCCCCAAGTCGATGAAAAGGCTACTGTATCCAAAAAGAGTTAAATCTGATTAAAGAGGATCAAAAGATACCCTTCTATAAATTTAAGCTAATTTTGACATACAGGGTGCTCAAAAATCGCCTCCCAATAGTCAAAAAATCAATCGGTTTTTTCCCGGTTTTTTAAAATGAAATACCCTGTATATTATTATTTAGTCTAATAAAGCTTTAGTAAATAAACAATTTTGGTAGTAGACTGAAAGTCTCTATCTGTCTTTAATTTTGTGTTACTTACACATATCGCCCTTTAAAATTATTTTTAGGTAATAATTTAATTTGTTTGCTAAAAAATCAAAAATACTGTAATAATAACCAACTAAAATAAATCCTCTATTGGTTCATTGTGCTTTTACCTCCAGCAAGATATTCATTAAATATATTTTACGGATGATATAAAATATTTATGTATAGGTATAATGTTTTGTTACATAAATAAATCCTAGATAAAGTGTTAATTTGTTTTTATTCAAAAAAGAAACAACGTAAATAATTTAAAAATAATTTATTAAAAAACCCATAAATTTCCACAAATCCACAAATTTTGTTTCAATAATTTATATCTATAACACAGGTCACACGTAAAATCAAACCGAATAAAACACAAAACAAATATACAGCCACAACAATCACAAAACATCAACCATATTGAACATGTGAAAGTCAAGAGTTTTGACATTTATAACAGCCAATAGCAAGCCAGAAAAACAAACTCCCATGCGCATGACGAGTAATCCCGCTGTGTTAAGTTAACTATCAAACCGGTGAAAGTTCGCAAGATATTTGGCTGATAGTATTGATTAAGACACAAAAATGTTACGTAAAAAGTATAAATTTAAGCTAATTTTGACATACAGGGTGCTCAAAAATTGCCTCCCAATAGTCAAACATTCAATCGGTTTTTTCTCGGTTTTTTAAAATGAAACACCCTGTATATTATTATTTAGTCTAATAAAGCTTTAGTAAATAAACAATTTTGGTAGTAGACTGAAAGTCTCTATCTGTCTTTAATTTTGTGTTACTTACACATATCGCCCTTTAAAATTATTTTTAGGTAATAATTTAATTTGTTTGCTAAAAAAATCAAAAATACTGTAATAATAACCAACTAAAATAAATGTTCAAAATGCCTTCCGTTCTGGTCTTAGCATAAATTAACACGCCGTTCAGAGTTTCTTTCCACTTCACGCAGCATTTGCGGAGAAACCTGACCAAATGCCTTATTCTATCTTGCATATTCATCACAGTTGTTGGTGGATCCTGACATACTTGCCCTTTAACATAACCCCAAAGAAAAAAGTCAATCTTCGTTAGGTCCGGTGATCTGGGTGGCCACTGAATCGGCCCGTTTCTTCCAATCCCCTATTGCCAAAATTTTGATTCAAATGGTTTATAACATCCCGTGAAAAAGGAGGTGGTGCTCTATCTTGTTGGAGCCACATCTGTTTCGGATCTGTGGGGGCAGATGAGCCAATAGCCTTGGTAATTCGTGCTGCAAAAACTCCAAATACATAGCGCCATTTAAATGACCTTCAAAGAAATGTGGGCCAATTATATATTCTCCAACAATTCCGCCCCAAACATTTACGGACCATTGATGTTGAGGATCAATTTGTCTTATGATTCGTGGGTTTTCAGAATATATAATAATGAAAGTTTTGTCTATTGACACAACCTCCATTATGAAATGTCGCTTCATCTGAAAACATAACGTAATTGAAAAATAAAGGATCTTCTTGCAAGTTGTTTCTTGCCCATTCACAAAAGGTTGTTCGATTTTGAAAATCTATCTCCGTTAATGCTTGATGTAACTGAATATGGTAAGCGTGAAAGTTGTTCTTTTTTAAAATTCGCTGCACAGACGTATCGCTTATTCCTGTTGTTTCCTCCAGTTGTCTTTGGTTTACATGAGGATTTTCAGTTACTGATAACAACACAAGAAATTCATTTTCCTCGTTAGTAGCGGATTTTGACCGAGTTTCTTTCTTATAGGAAACGCTTCCCGTCTCAACAAATCTTGCCGGTGTTATTAGTGCCTGGCCTTATTTCACTGTGCAATAATATCTCCAATAACTCTCTATGACGCTCAAATAATTCCCAATTTAGTATCGTGGGCTCCCTACTACTAGGCTGCCTTGAAAATTGCATAGAAAATGTATTTTTTAACGTTCCTCTAATAATAACTTAAAAACTATTTGTTTTAGGGATGGGATATAATTAAAAAAATATTGAAAAATAAGTGTAACGTTTAAATTTAATGTAGTGGTTTCCATTTGAATTATTGAAGTTCTTTATTTCTGAAAGTTAATTTCTGTGGCACTTCTGGTAAAACCGGAAAATGTATGTAACAGTGGTTGAATATAAGACCACATACAAAATAACTATATTTTTCTGTGATAGGACTAATTATGTTAAATTGAAAGCACTTAACTGTAAACAAATAAATTAATTAATTACTTATGCGACTTACCTGGTTAAACCAGCTTTGAAGTCTGGCAGAGCCCTAACTAAGTCCTTCATGTCAGTTGGTTGGTCCAACGCTTCGTCAGCATCTTCGTCACACAACGATTTCTTTTGTTTTACTAATTTGGGTTTTGCAAGAGTATTTTTTGTCGTAGGATTTATTGGCTTTTGAGAAATTTCTTTGGTGTGATTTTCTGGCTTAAATTTTGGTAGTCTACATCTAAAATAAATTATATTTTTTAAAAAGAAGAGTTCTAGCCCAATTACTCTAACTTATAAAGACTTAAGCCGCGTACAGACCGAAAATCCAACGCCGAGCAAACGAATTCAAGCACTTGTGACGTTGGCGTTTGTTGTTTAAAGGAATTGGAATGCGCTCCTCCACATCTAAATTGAGATTCGAGTTGGATCGCATAGAATAAAGTTCGGTGCTAGATAGTCAAGCAATGTCGAGCGAAAAGAATGATTTACTGCTGACGTCCATAGTCAAAGTAGTGAAGTCAACAAGCGTTTGCTCGGCGTTGGATTTTCGGTTTGTACGCTACTTGAAGAAAAATAAAATTTGTTATATTTTAAAGTTGTTGTCATATTTCAGTAAAAGTCGTGGATAGCTAATACTAAACTGGAAAAATCCTCTTCCTACGTTTTCAAGACTCGAGGGCAAAATGACTCTTTCATCCCGGCGAGAGTGCTCTTCTCTTGCTCAAGAGACGTCAATGTAAATCGAAAAAATAAAAGCCCTTACCGCCAATCAAAATTGACATTAAAAAATATATATAACCTAAAAAATGGTTATTCGTAAATTGTCTCCCGTTTTATAACAAAAATGCGCATAATAGTAGGTTCAAATATCAAAATAATAATATTTCAATTGCAGTTGACACACATATTTTTGTTAGACCGCCCTTTCTGAGCCGCTAACAACCGCTGTGAGCTGCTGTAAAACTAACGTCATCAATTTGTCAAAAAAATAAAAGTGCTGACTACTTCTGAAAGCAGCTAACAAAGAAAATATGCCTATTGGGTTTGGCGTAAGTTAATAACCATTGGCAATCCACCCAGATCAGATTCATCAAACTGGTTTCTAGTAGCTAACGCAAACGCATCGTTTCTACAAGAAGCACTATTACATTGGACATATATTTTTAAGTTTATTTATATCAATTTTTGTTGCAATTCTACGTAAATATCGCTGGTCGAAAGAAAAAAACCCTGAGAGAAACGAGACGTTCTTGTCGAGGGAAGAGTATTTTTATCTCGTCTCCTTTAAAGAGTAACTGTTGTATAGGTTTGCGCTCAATTTATTTTAAACTAACGTAACTAACCACATGGCTGTCCATTTTAAACACATATCTCTTATCTTTATAACAAATAGAATAGCAAGAAAACAATTTAGATCACTTTAAAATTGTATTTGTTAAAAAATATGTTAATAGAACTATAAATCATTGTTCTAAAAGGAGCGGAATTATTTGTTTTTTGAGATATGTAACCAAAAAATACAAATTTTAAAGTTATAGAGAAAAATAACAACCACTTTACAACTTCAAAGTGACCCCAATTTTTGATCACCATGTATTTTGGTTCTTGAGTCAAGTTCTTTATAAGAGTAAATATCTTCTGATGTTTTTTACTAAGGCAACAACTTTAATATTTATGTTATGTTTAGGTTTGTTTCAGCAGAATGTTGGAAACATGTTAGCAACAATCGTAAAACACAGGAATTGTTACAAACATTAGTCAGAAATGTTGGCGACAGTTTTCTGCTGGAACGAAAAATAAACATGGCGTGCATACTGCTTATACGTCAATACAAGAAAGGTTATGTTAACAATTTGTCAGTAATGTTGAAGAAAGTTTGCAACCTTTTCAAACTGTTTCCAACATCTTAAAACATCTTAAAACTACTGCTGGAACAACAAACAATTGTATAATGTTACAAACATGGCACTGCTGGAACGACAAATTTGACGTGCGCAGAATCCGAACGGTTGCAAACATTTCTGACAGCCTGCTGGAACAAACCTATTATGTTAAAATACTTTTTTTTAATAGTCCTCACCTATTATTATTGTTTTCTTGTACAGACCTAATATTGGTCATGCTCTTAGATTTAAAAGCATCAATGTCTGCACTCATTTGTGAAACTGGACATGTTCGTCTTCGAGATATTTCTCTTGGCTCTTCATCATCTATTCTAAGTAATTCTATTGGCTGATCTTCTACGGTATCACAGCTACAGCATTCGCAATATTCGCAGCCATCCGGATCATACCTAAAAAAATAACTTTTTATCAAAATATTGAAAAACAAGATTTTATCGAAGGAACATACAGTGTGAGCCAATTTAAACTTTTACACTAATGATAACTTTTTATTTGTTGCGCCTATATTTTTTTATTTTTAGAAGACTAATGGGTAGATATGTTTTTTCTAGGTTTGCCAATTTTGGTTAAATAGAATTCGACACGACCAAACTTATGATTTTTTTAATGATGCATTTAACTTCGTAGCAAAATAATCATCATAATTTATCTACAATTAGGCTAATACGTTTAATCTTATTTAATTTACTAGTAAGTTGTATCAGCATCAAACTCAGCAACCATGTAAACATCACATTTTTTATTTTCAAAGCATACTAAAAGAAAAGTTCCCTGTTAAAACCGAGGAAAATACATGTTTTGTTTATCAGATGGGGTGTTAAATTATACAGGGTGGCCCACCATATTCGACACGGTCTGTAGCTGGATACCCTGGGGTTTTAAAAAAGTAAATACTGGAACATATACAGGTCGGATAAGACCACAGTATAAAATTATTTTGGTCTATACAGGGTGTCTCAAAAAAGTGTGACGTATCAAAGTTATATTTTTTTAAATGGAACACCCTATATTTTATAACGGTTTTAGATTCTACTTTAAAAAATAACTCAAGTTTGTTTTTAGTACTAAGTGTCTAATTTTATTCGATTTGTGATTTTTTTGAAAAATGCAGAGGTAAAATTAAATTGATTTTTCTTTAACACTTTTAACACTTTAAACTTTTAAATGAGTAACAAGATTAGAAAAAAGTCTGCTGTATCATACGTAGGTCAAATCAAGATCAAATATTGTGCAGAGTGATCAAAAAATAATTTCAATTTTTCAGAAAATCAAATAGCCATATCTCTCTTATTTTAAATGGAACACCCTGTATTTTTTTACGTCACATAATGACAAATAAAATACTCTTTCAAATGGTGTATAGGTTGCCTATACCTATCTTTTGTGCTTTTTGGGTAAAATCTGTTTTTACAAATTTTTAGTCCAAATGTTTATTTAAATTAAAGTTGGTTGTGACATAGCAACCATTATTATTTTTCTTAAGAAAATAACAACGACCATTTATTAATTACTAGTGTTTTAGTCAGTTTAAAAGAAATTTCGATGATTTTAAATAAAAACCCTTCTTCTACAACAACAAGATGATATAATACTGGTAGGATGTGAAAAAAATGGTTTACTTTAGTCTAGAGTTAATCCTGAAAAATATTTCAAGAGAAACCATCTGATAACCTTAATAGTTGCTTTAAAAATTTGACACAGTGATTATGGATAATGGAAGAAACGAGTTATAGGTCACAGAATGTCGTCATAACTGACCAGAGGCGTTAGTAAGATTGTTTAAATACACAAGTTTTATCATTATCACATTCAGCTGAAATAAGTGTTATTTGAAGTAGCATTATAAGCAACTAATGATTTTTTTTTGTGAATTTTAAAAATAGTGGCAGATAATACAACATCTTTTAATTTTGTGCTTTTTTCCAACAAATTTACATTTAGTAATAACGGCTTAGCTTAGGCGCGCTTGTGGCGGCTTCGGTTGTATCGGCGAGCGTCGATCACCGGAGTTAAGCAGTGAAATGCGCGCCCATAATTTGGATGGGTGTCCGGCGACAGCAATGTTTCGGGCAGCGGCACACGGTGTTTCTGCTCGGGGATGCGGACCGAGCAACAACCATCCAAGTTATGGAATGAATGGTGTGTGAATGAGAAGGAGTAGGGGTCAAGGTACAATAAGCCTTCAGGCTGCAGTGCACCACCTATAGGGGGCGGTCGTCGGACCTGGGTGGGATGACCCCGAAAAGGTGACAAAAAAAACGGCTTAGTAAATAGGCATATGTAGCTATATCACAGTCTACTTACATTTAAATAGACATTTGGAATAAAAATATCTTAAAACGGAATTTACTTAAAAAGTATAAAAGATAAGCATAGGCAACAGCAGCATTTGGTTTGTCATTATGTGGTGTAAAAAAATACAGGGTGTTCCATTTAAAATAAGAGAGATATTGCTATTTGACTTTCTAAAAATTGAAATTATTTTTTGATCATCCTGTATAATCTATGATCTTGATATGACCTACGTGTGATAAGGCAGACTTTTCCTAACCTTGTAACCAATTTTAAAGTTTAAGGAGTTTATATTGTTAAAATAAAATTAATTTAATTGCAACCCTGCATTTTGAAAAAAAAATCAAATATCACAAAAACGAATAAAATTAGACATTTGGTACTATTAACAAACCCTAATTATTTTTTTATGCAGAATCTAAAACCGTCATAAAATATAGGGTTGTTAACAAAATATAACTTTGATACGTCACACTTTTTGAGACATCCTGTATAGAGGAAAATAATTTTATACTGTGGCCTTATTCGACCTGTATATGTTTCAGTATTTACTTTTTTAAAAACTCCATGGTTATCCAGCTACAGACCGTGTCGAATATGGTGGGCCACCCTGTATAAACATTATTTAATCCACAGAAAAAAAATCAGTTAGTAGTTATTTTTCACGACATCGTTAACCATATATGTTGGTGGTAGGGAAAACCTTATATTTTGTAGGATTTTTTTTCGGTTTATTTAGATAACAATCTTAAAAATAAATAGAGAAAATCCCTGTTTGTAATCAATTTTTAATATCTGTCAAATCAACACACGTAATTCCTAATACCCATGTAAGCTACCACCAACAAAAATTGGTGTAAGGAAAAAACCTGGGCGTCTCGTCAAAATAAAGCTACTCACGAAAAATTAGCTTGTTAGTAATGACGTGGACAAATGGTCCAGGGATATATAACTAAAATGTTTGTTAGCTTAAAAAAACTGTTATACTCACCTTTTTGGTAGCGGCTGTTGTTTGTGCATACAAGCGATCCAATTATCCAAAAACCAAGTACTCGCTACCACCCTTCTTCCACCACCAGCTATTTTCTGCAAAGCCCTTCTGACAAACCCATAACACGTTTCGCTGGGTGATGATAAGGAAGAACTGCCAGTGGAAGCCTTGCGAGAGGGATCTATTGAGCGGCCTTTTCGTTGATAACTAGTTCTACTTTTACGCTTAAATGTATTTTTAAATCTGAAAAAATATATGTAATGAACATATTAGAAATGAATGTAACGAAGCTGATCAGTGATAAGTTTTAGGGTAGACTGGGTATGATTCTGACATGACAGGGTACAGTTGTAACAGTCGCAATATTAGCGAAACCAAAGACAATTGTAGTTTCACTATAGACACCCAGAACAATGCTAAATTTTTGGTCATCAGGTTGGACCAGAGACAACAATGAGACGAGTAACTGGTCCTAACAATTTGTCCATTGTATTTATCTCTTTCTGGTTTAACGCAAGTTCCAATAAATATGTCTTTGTCTTTCATCATGGCAGGCTATCGTAGATGGAGCAATCATCGCTTTGCCCTGGTTGCCAAGTTGTTTACAATTTCTGCATGTAAACTTTGATGTCCTTTTTTGGCTCACATCTAATTAAGAGAAAGAAAATATACCATGAATCGAATATTTTTAACTTGACAAACGTTGCCGCAGGCAGTCACGCCGAAATGTTATTCGATATTTGTGTTTGATATTTTTCAATGGCCGATTTGTTTGGACAGTTTGTTTACATTTTCTGTGATTTATTGTGTGTTTCGTGGTTTTTTACCTTTAATTGGACTTTGAATATTGACTTTTATTAGTGACCACAGTGTATATATTAAATTTGTGCTTTTCAACAGATAATTTAAGGTAATATTGACATGGTTATCTGTAAGAAAAAATCTTTATAAAAACCAAATAAATTACATTTTTAATAAGGTTTGTGTAATTATTGAACTAAACCCCAATATTTTATATTAATAGGAAACAAAAACAATTACCTAACATTAGGGGCAAAAAAGCACAGCTATATAATTTGAATTTGGCGGGCAAACGATAAAGTCGACTCACGCGCCATCTGCGTTTGCCTTCCTTGAAGACAGACAAGGAAGGCCCAGCAGCTATCTCTCTCTCGGATAATTTTTTACATTTAGTTGCTCGTCTCATTGTTGTCTCTGGTTGGACGCTCGGAATTTATGAAGCGGGTATCCATCGAGTACACCATGTAAACAGTACGTATAATTTGCCGCTTCATAAATTCAGCCAAGCCAGCGTTCTGGGAGTCTATAGTGAAACTATAATTGTCTTTGGCGAAACTATAAGAAATGTGGGAAATGCGTAAGGGAAAGAGAGGAGCGCCATGCGGGTATAAATATGTTTTACGCAGTATTTTATCAAAAAAGTAAGTTATTTTGTTCAATTTCTTTTAGTAATTGTTGTAATATGTGTACAGACCAATGATCTGAAAAATAAAGCGGATAGCTAATAGAAAATGTTCCCCATATATTTTCAATAGACCTGCGCACGAATTTTTGACCCCACACTGGAGAGTTGCTGTACACCTTTGCACATGCGCAGTTCTCATAAAAGTTAGTGTTTTTCCATTAAAATCCAATATAGTGTTGGCAACATTGACAAAATTTGCAGTATTTTAATAAATATAGTGGTTGGAACACTGAAAATGTTTACCTACATAGCAACAGGGCCACACTCATGATAATTTGGGATTTTCCGATTGTAAACGCCAAGTAAAATTGACGCCGTCAGCCGCCCAAAAACCAACCTCTCATCTACGGTCGACCGTTATTAGTCATTTGCAGAGGCGCACTTACATGTTTGCCGCCCGTAGACTATTTTATTTTCGCCGCCCCTTTCTTCTTTTTTCCTTCAGAAATATTTTTGAAGAGCAAAAAACGTCTGCCGCCCCATTAAAAATGCCGCCATAGGCTTCAGCCTACTCAGCCTTTTGGTAAAGGCGCCACTGGTCATTTGGTATTTCGCTAAGCACAAATGAAAGGACATTTGTGCTTAGCGAGTCTTCCTGTTTTTCAGTGGTGTTTTTAACTTTTGTTTATTTTAGTTTTGATAAGCCAAAACTAAATAATGAGTTATTGTATAGTGTTGTTTTGCAGAAATTGGAAGGTTTTTCTTGTGGTTTTGATTGCAAAATGAGGTCAGTCAAAAATTTTCAGCATAAAATTTTCTAAGATCACGAACGTTTGCAAACGACCAGAGGCAAAGGTGATAACTTGGTCAAATCAAATGAGGCAACGGCGTTTACAAATGGCACAACACGCCAAGTTTAACTGAACGAAAACTGCTACGGCAGCGAAAGTGAAATAACAGTGTATAAATTGAGTTCTCAAACTAGTTACACCAAAATTAATTGGTTTTATGATAAAATAAATCAAATACCAATTGATTTAGTTTTGTTGTGTCAAAGTAGTTTTAAGAAGAAAGATAATAACGCAAAAAATATCGTGCAGTTTTAAGGTTTAGTCAAAGAGGGTCCAGCAAAAAACAACATTCAAGTTGAGATTAGTGATTCAAAGCACTCTCGTATACTAAATTATACAAGACAAAAAAAGTACCCAATATCTAAACCGGTTTAATTTTTAGGAACTTCTATGGAAGACGAGTACAAACTTAAAATCAAATATTTAAATATGTGTATATATCCAAGAAACAAAATTAGGTAATTGTCTAGAAAGTTGCGGCCACTCCGATTTTAACGAAATTTGCTATACCTTGGTTTTTTGGGGCGCTGATCACGAATCTATTTTTTTTTTCGGAAACGGTTCGATCTTGAGATATTCGTCATCATGGCCAAACTGTTCTTATTTTTACTATAATTCACTTTTTTTTGCACTAAGTTACTGATGTAACACTAAATTAGCACACAATATTTTATTTAACTACAAAAACCCTTTTTAAAACATGTTTTTCTTATTGGTTTTTAGCCTTTCTTTATTAATATAAAAAGTTTGCTTTAAATCAAGTCGCCATGTCTGAAACCATTATACACATAGGTGTATGCATGGTTGTAGCGTTTTAGGGGTAAAAGATTTGGAATTTAATGAAAAAAACGTGTAAAATAACTAAAAAAAGTTTTTTTTTAAAGATGTTTATATAATATTGTGTGCCTGTTAGGTGTTATATCAAGAATTTTGTGCAAAAAGAAGGCGGAATAGAGTGAAACTAAGAATTGAATTTCAACTTTGATGATGAATATCTCGAGAACGAAACGTTTCCAAAAAAAAGTCGTGATTAGCGCCCCAAAAACCCTCGTTTACCAAATTTCCAAACTCGGTCCTGTTGTTTGTTTTCCGCTAGTCTGTAAATTTTTAGTGCGCATGCCCACAAGTGTACTGCGCAGTGCCCACGTAGGGGTTATTGTCACTTTTGCTGTATTTATCCTTATTATTTTTCAGATCAGTGGTACAGACACAAGAATGAATGTTCTTTTTAACACGCTTTTATTAACTTGGGTTGTAACTATCTATCAATCTGGCTATGTAACGGAATCTTTGAGCCTAATTTTAACCAACTTCCAGCTATTCGATTTCTTTAAAACTTTGCACACGTATTAAGGACCCATGACAATGCAATAATCTGCAAACAGCATCCCTTTATCTTTTTTTTAATCGCCAGAAAAAAATTCCATTATATTATAAAAACAACACCTAGGATGCCATCTGTTGGCAACATTTCAAACTTTGCTATTAAATGAAGAAGAAATTTTTTAGTTTTTACACAATTTGGTTAGTTGCACCATTGGTGTTCAATTTTTATGAACAATAAAAATTAATAAGTTCTTTTACACAATTGGGTTAGTTGCACCATTGGTGTTCAATTTTTATGAACAATAACAGTTAATAAATGCCGTTAACACGCTTTTATTAACTTGGGTTGTAACTATCTGGCTATGTAACGGAATCTTTGAGCCTAATTTTAACCAACTTCCAGCTATTCGATTTCTTTGAAACTTTGCACACGTATTAAGGAAACATGACAATGCAATAATCTGCAAACAGTATCCCGTTATCTTTTTTGGATCGCCAGGAAAAAAATTCCATTATATTATAAAAACAACACCTAGGTTGCCATCTGTTGGCAACATTTCAAACTTTGCTATTAAATGAAGAAGAAAGTTTTTAGTGGGTTGCAATATATTGGCAACGGTCCAAACATTGCCTGGATTGCCATCTGTTGGCAAAATTTCAAACTTTGCTACTTAATGAAGAAGAAATGTTTTAGTGAGTTGCAATCTGTTGGAAAAATTTTAAAATTTGCCACTCTTGTTCATTAAAAATTTTTTCGCCATTTTGTCAAGAGTAGCAGAAACTAAAAAATGAAAAATAATTAATAGTTTAAAAAACTAAAAAACACGCTTTTATATGCAACCGAACTAAAAATTAGAAAATAATTTTTCATTAAAAAAATATTGTCATTTCATAGTAAAAAGCGTGGGGTGCATTTTACTATTTTTCATAACTTTTCCATCATAGATATTTGCAAATATAATAATTATAACATTTAATATATTTATCACCCCACGCTTTTTACTCTGAAGTGACAATACTCTTTTGTAATGAAAAATTATTTTCTAATTTTTAGTTCGGTTGCATATAAAAGCGTGTTTTTTAGTTTTTTAAACTATTAATTATTTAATATAAGTCAAACATTAGTGATTACATAGCAGTGCATACTTTGTACGTACGTTATTTTATATTGCCATAATGATTATTTTTTGCAAAATAGTGCGTTGGGTCCGGTTGTTACACTTTAATTTTTTTTTTTTTTGCTCTAAGATGCCAGGAAAACCCGTAAGAAAAGCAGAAGAGGTCAATGTAAAATAGTAAAATATGAAGGAGCTTATACAGAAGTAAAATGAGGAATTGCAGAAAATAAAATATTACTTACCTAAAATGAGGAATTGCCGAAAATTGCATATTACTTACCTAAATGATTTGTTAGAGTCACTATCCGATTGAGTATATGCGTGATAAGCATGCTGACTATCATCTTCTGAATTGGTCGCTGACGTCATTTCACAAGATGTACTTATATTTTTGGGTTTTCTCCATGGTACTAATACATCTTGTGACTCAAACTTTCTAAAAAATTAAATCACATTAAAAAACAAAGTTTAATAACCAAATATGTTAATTAATGAACGCGTTTATAAAAATTTACATATTAAATATAAAACTGATAAAGGAATTGCATAGCAAAGAGAGTTTATCGCTTATGTAAAATATAATCAAAATTTGTCACAATTTTGGAATTTCTAGTCTCCACAAATTGACTTTATTTAATAAAAAACAATGATTATTTACTATTAAAGATACACATTAAAAAAAAATGTTTTTGCGGACTTTACCTAACAGATTTGCCGACGAATGAATCATCGACGGCGCGTACAATACAGTACAGGGTTAGTAGAAAACAGGGGCGGTCATAAGGGGAAGCATGGGGCCATGCCCCCTCTTTTATGTCGCTAAATATACCTAATTTTAAATAGGGACATTTAATGATGATAAGGCCTCCCCTCGGAAAGTTGATATGACCGCCCCTGGTAGAAAACACCGAAACGGTGGTTTACCTCAGCAAAAGTAAAATTTAAATAAATCAAATTTTATGCGAAGGGGTAACTAATAATTTAAAAATTAGATTTCAAGGTTGCCTACTTTATAGCTTTCTCTCTAGGTTAGGGAATTTTAAAATTTTGTTATTAGAAGATAGGAGATATGGCATCACGCTTTTTCATTTCTTACACTTGCATCCTAATAAAAAATCATTCTTTTGTTTGTTTTTCAAAATAAACAAGAAGGCGTGTGATTTGTCTTTCAAAATTTGTTGAAAAGGCACGTTATTTATTTCTTTGTAAAGTAATGGAGACTTTGTAGCCATACCAACTAGATATATCTAAACAATTCAAAAGTGACAAATATTCGCTGTTTTGTTGTTTATTACAAATGCCATATTAACGCGCGCAATATTTGTTACTATTATATTGTTTTAACATTTCCACTTGTTATATTTTGCCCCCTTCAAAGGTTACACAGATTATATGTTTTGAGAGGTGATCACCATTTTTTTGCTTTTCAATTTTTTTTGGTAGACTTTTCCTCTTAGGTACCTTTTTTGCCCCAAAAGCCATTTCTTCATACGGGCCTGTGTCCAGTTACTCCTTGGCACAAAATTTGGTTCATTTATATTTGACGGTTACTGAGATAATTCACCATTCCGGTTTTTACTACTAACCCTGTATATCCCGTCAGCATATGTACAAAATCTGTGTATTCTCAGAATATGTAAAGATATTATAGTTTTTCTAAATAACATTAGCATGTACATGTATCTAATTTTTTTTTTTCCCAGGGAGCCGTCTGCATGTCCGGTGGCACTGCAGCCTTATGTATTAAGGCTTATTGTACCAAACTCCCGTTTTATTGTACCCATTCCAGTACCCTAGTTCCTTGAAGAAGGCGGTATAGGTCTGCTGGGTGCGTACCATATGTTTCCGGGGCACTCTAATATCCCCGAAGATTGCCTGTCTTTTGTGATCCAGTGCCTCACACTCTGACAGTATGAGGGATACTGTTTCGGTCTCTGCACCACATAATCTGCAGTCCAGATCTCCGTTGTATAATCCCATTTTATTTAGGTGTTCTTTCACTGGAGCATGTCCGGTGAGGAGACCTGTGATCGTTCTTAGCTGATTCCTACCCATTTTGAGTAGTTCTTTAGCTCTTTTTGTGCATGGTCCACTGATGTATATTTTCCCATGCATGTGTTGAGGAAGCCTTTCCCAGTGCAGTCTTTGCTGATCCTTTACCCAGTTTTGTACCGCACTCCGGAATGTACTCTTTGGCACTCCAAGGACTGGTTCTGGCCCGACGTATGTCGTGGCTGACCCCCTTCTAGCCAGTTCGTCTGCGTTTTCACGTATCTAATTTACAAATATGTTTATAATGTAAAATTAATGTATACCAGTTATCATCGAATGCATTAGACAGCCATAACTCCTACAGTATAAGATATATCAACATGAGAGTCGGTATATACCGGGTGACAACGAAATTACTATCCAGCAATTTATCTTCTTCAGTTCAATCGTATAGTTTGCAAATTTAGGGACGTTATATTTACCGGATGCCAATTTCAGATATAATAGCATCTGTGTATAAGTGATATAAACTTTGATATTTTAAATGGAACACCCTGTATATTTTTAGGATTTGAATTCTACAGGTTATTCCTGATATAAAACTTTTAATATATCCATAACCTAACTTTTTGGTTTTGGAGAAAATGGCGTTTGAAAATGTCTAAAGGCGGGCACAATATGCAGTTTTATGGAAAACAAATGAACATAACAAAAATTTAAAATTTTAAAATAGTTCTTTTTGCCTTTATACACCACTATAAAATTATTTCCTGTTTAACCGGATGTGCTGTAAAATTTGAATTTCTAAGTATGATAACCCTGGTAATTTTAATGGAACACCCCATATATTTCTTAAGATTTAAATTATTTTATATACTATTCCTGATATAAAATCTATATATACCCATAACCTATCTTTTTAGTTTAAGGGAAAACTGCGTTTGAAAAGGTCCAGACGACAACACAATATCCATGAACCTGTTTATGAGCTATAAGCGCCCCAAAAAAAACCCATATACCAAATTTGGTCAAAATCGAAGTTGCGTCCGGTTTCTAGTTAATTACTAAAATGGCTTTAAAAAATTGAGCAGGCTATAAAACTTTTTAAAATGTCACATCCTTATTAAATTTAGGAATAAAAAAAATCAAAATATACAGGGTGTTCTATTTTAAAAATATCAAATTGAAGCCATTTTTGATTAAACCGAAAGTGACTGGAAAGTAAAAATTTGCAAAAACTCTCCTTTTTCAATACCATTTTCGCATACTCAGTTTTAATTTTATATGTGTAATGTTAGGAGTTATGGCTTGCCTAATAAATTCGTTGACACCTGGTATAAATTGTTAAATTAATTCTTTGTGTTGTCTCAATTGGCCAGCGGCAAGAGCAGTTAATGCACGTTAAGGTAAATAAATAAATAAATAAATAAATAAATAAATAAATAAATAAATAAATGAATAAATAAATAAATAAATAAATAAATAAATAAATAAATAAATAAATAAATAAAATAAATAAATAAATAAATAAATAAATAAATAAATAAATAAATAAATAAATAAATAAATAAATAAATAAATAAATAAATAAATAAATAAATAAATAAATAAATAAATAAATAAATTAATTTTCTAAGCAGCAAAGCTGGCGTCATTATAACGTCGTTTTTAGTCAATTTTCCGGACCAAAATTATGACGTTATTTTAACGTATTTTACTGACGTGTTTTTGACCTCGTGGTTTCCTTTATGCAGCGGTTTCGGTATACACGATAAGGGTTGCCACCTCTCCTGGTTTGGCCGGTGTCTCCCGGTTTCGCACTCAGGCTCCTGGTTTCCAGTCAAACAGTTTTTTCTCCCGGTTATTGAAGGATACACGAAAACAGTGTAGTATGGTATAATATTAGATGAACAATCTATTTGGAAAGGGGGGACCTTTCTCTTTTTTTTGGTCTTTAATTTTTCAATTGTTGAAAAAATATGTTCTTGGTCTTTAAAATTTAATTTTAATTTGCACGGTACGCTACTCCTCCAGGTCATTAACAATAAAAAGGTGGCAACCCTATGCACAATCCACCGCTGTAGTGAGAAAAGCTTTAAATAATTTTTTATGTAATTAAATCATAATTTAAAAATTTAAATAAATTTTGATGTCATCAAGACACTTTGAAAAATATGATTTCCCGATACTAAAAGTTGTATCAACATTTTTCGAAAAGTTATTTATTTATTAATAATTATTAGTTTTTACGGGTTTCTGTTGTCATACAATTTGGTAAAGTAAATTTATACTTATACCGTTCTGACTTAAAGCCTTCGATTATATTGCTTCCAATAAATCTTCTTACCGGCCGGCAGACTCTGTCCAGCTGCAGGGCAGGAGCGGTGGACTTTTTACTTTTACATTGAGAAGCAATTGAAATATTGATAGATAGATATAAATTGTCTACAAATATGTAAAAATGTGCAAGCAGGTATGTAGTTAGTATTTCATTTTTATATTGTATATTGTATTTTTAAAAGCTTTTTATTTATATATTTTTTAAACATTGCCATCACGTGACTTTTGACGCAATGATCAACGACAAGTAAATTATATTCTTCTTTGTCATTCTCCATAAACATTAAACGACAATATAAACGAAAGCGATGTCGAAAAACGCTATTAGAAAGTCGTCAGTTAGTCACGTGATGACAATGTTTAAAAAATAAATTATAGTATCCCTAGGTATATTTTATAAATAATATTTTTGTTCCTATTAATAATAAATATGTGATTATCAATGTGTTTCTATTTTTTCCTATAAAAAAGTAAATTCCACCCTGTTCCGTTCAAATTTTATAGCAGGTAACACCTGGCTAAAGCGCCGGCCGACAATAGGGGACAAAAGGGTCGTTTATTGGCCTCAAGAAGTGAGAACGGAATAAGTATGAATGTACTTTATAAACCTTTAAATAATTGATCTATACATTTTTGCTTCGTGGAGCTCTTCCTATTTAGGCATAATAAGGTATATGCCTTTTTTAAGTTTATTATATTGGGCAATAATTTTTTGTAAAGTTGACAATTTTTTAAAATTTTTACCACCCGGTAGTTCAAAAATTTAATACTTTTTAAAGTTAATTTACATATTTCATGTGCCCTGAGTGCAGTGTATTAATGTTTTCTTGTGTTGACGTTTGATGTATACTGTTTTGTCCCCACCCAGCACCCCTGTTCACTCCACCGTCCCGTAAATATGTTTTTATTAATAATACATTATAGAAATGGATTTTGGAAAACGCGCACACAGATTTGTGCCATAATCGACCTATAGAAACGCCCTGAAAAAAGAATTTTTCAAAAAATCTTTATAATAGCGAAAACCGCTATAACGAACTATTACCCACCCTGTATACAAAAAACATCATGTAGCCAAAAAAAAATACAGTACAGTCCGTAAGAGAATTGACCTAAAAACTTTATTTTTTGTCAAAACAATTTTACTAGTTCCCAAAGGCAAATTTTATGGCCCTCCTTTCGTAGAGTTATTAGAGCTTAGGTGACCATAAAAGTTTATTCCAGAAGATATTGTGGTTATAAAGAATAGAAAAGACCGTAAGGTCGGCCAAAACAAGGTTATTTTAGCAACATCAAATGTTACCAGGTTAACTTAGAGCTAAGGAGTAATTAAAAACATTCTCTAAAGGTAAAAGTATACAGGGTGTCCCAACTCTATTTATACACGAAATAACTTTGCCCCTGTACATGATACAAAAATAAACCTAAAATAAGAAATGTTTATTTAAATCCACTTTTACAAAAATCACGCTGTAAGGTGTTTTAGAGCACACAAACTGAACTACA